>OX457040.1:39801003-40311003 GCA_949752735.1 Lumbricus terrestris
TAAGTATAATTAATAATCGCAAAAACTTCCATTGTCTAACGCTTAGATTTTTGAAGGGTTCCGTCGCTCGATGTACGAGGCATGATCGAGTAGGCTAGCTTAATTCGTGGTACTTAAATTTACAAGACTCATTTCACTAATAATCATTGGTGCGTTGTAAGAATAAAATAAACCTCAGCAACTTAATACTTATTGCGTAAATCGGCTTAATTACCTAACGACGAGACGAAAATTTGACATATAATAGGCCTACTAATCAATTAATTGAGGGACACATGCTTACCTACTTTACGATGGACTCCCTTGAAACCGAAACAATATAAACTCTGGTATTTTTGCTTGGCTTGGCTTGCATCCAATCCTTGGCTTGCATGATGCATCCAGAGACTCTGATGACATGACCGGTATATTTGATTTAAATCGGTTTTATTTGCAATTCAATAATTCATTCATTCTGAGAATTTATATAGTGCATCTTCAGCATATCTACTAAGAGACGCACTTTGTGTATAATATGATATGAAATATTTCAAAGAACAAATACAACAGTTAAGTTATACCGTGTTGCAATAGCGTGTTTAGACCAATACATTTCGTTTTCTATGAAATCGGGTCAATTAATAGGCTTGAATTGTAGATTTCTTTTGAATTATCAATCAGTAGCTGATACACTCACCAGGTAATCTAGATAACTTTATTGACTATAATTATAAAGTGATGATGGAGTAGACCATTCTTCATACCTGTTAAAATGTTCTTCTCTACTGCGTACACTCCAGCGTACACTACGTACGAAACTAGTTTACAAGCGACAGGCCAATTTGGCCAATACATTTCGGTTGTTTTCTTGTTTTGCATTCAACCATTAATGTGCCTTGACAATGGATTATTGATGACAGCGTTTAATACTGACATTCATAAAGCGAAATTTTATGAAAACTCACCAGCAGGCCTATTCTATTGCGCTACCAAAATTACTTCAGATATAATAGGTGCTCTTGTTTTAAAATAGCCATCTCTTTGTTTTCACTGTTTAGTCCAGTTAATGGATAGGGGCACCAAGCTAAGGATGTCCATGGACCCCGGCTCAGTTGTTACGCCACTGCAGTTAATAACATCATGCATAATAAACCGTGTCAGGCTCATGCATGCGTGTAACCATCCAATGATTTCGCGTTGACCCCTGAAATATGGCATGGATGGATGCTCAGGGTCGCTGGACCAAGTTGCGTCGATGGAGTAGATCGCGGGCATCTGATTTCTCGAGTGCAGGCAAAAGATCTATATCAGCGTCCTCTAGTCATATCAACATGAAATCATCTTCCAGTGCAAAAACTGGTGTGTACTAGATCTACTACATGGTAATACCGTCAACGCATTTAGGTGGTTTTGTCACAGTTACCCCTGCTCGCTAAATCCAAACTCTTTAGGGTTCAGCCTGAATCCTAAATTTCAGAAAGCATTGCCAATGCACAAAAGCCCGATTTCCAGAACGCAGTTTTACAGAAAGCGACTGAACTTCGGAAAACTCATCCGAGTTAAATTACATACATGACATAATGGTCGTTTAGGGTTGTTGATTACAGAGTGTCTAAAATTCATTAGGTTGTGAAAAAATCGATAGGATGATCGGCCTCGAATCGTTTTTTGAATTTGGGCCACACCCAGCTGTCGATGATCAACAATGAAGGGCACAATGCTATAAACAGTTTTAATGAAGTCTGGCTCAGAATTTTAACATTGGTGTGGGGGAAACATTCTCTGCTACCATGTGAAATGCCAGAGTTGGCATTGTTTGAAACTTGACTAGCCTTAGTTCATTTCTTCTACAACAATTTTTGTCTTGGTTCATTGTGCATTTTGTTCAACTGTTTTTTATAGAACTTGAAAACTTTGACAGAACTGTAGTCAAATGCTGAGAAATACTGGTCCATTAGCTTTTATGACTGAACACATTCATTGGCTTCCCTTAACTCAATATAAAATTCTCTTTCTTACCTATAAGATGTTCTTGGGTACAGCTCCTCGCTACCTCTGTGATCTTATTAGGCGACCTGTCTCAACTACCACTGGACGTCCTCTCCGCTCTTTAGACCATCATGACCTCCTTGTACCACGGTCTCGGACTGCTACAGCCCAGCACCGTGCCTTTGCTTCTGTCGGCCCTTTGCTTTGGAATGGCCTCCCTACTAAAATTCGTACTCGGATCTTATCTGGAAGCACTGCTGTTTCTGCACGTTTCCTTAAAATTTTTCTTTTTCCAAGAGGATCTTCACACTGGGAGCGCCTCTGATTAGTTTGTACTGTGAGAGGCGCTTTATAAATCCAAAAAGAGTATATAGTATAGTATAGTATAATATTAACTAAGATGAGAACTTGAGAAGTTCATGAAACAAAGCACACGCATAATTTTTAAAGTTAGTTGCATTTTGTTGATGTTACTTGGGATCAGTACACTTGCTTTCAAAGCATGTTAATAGACAACATGAATTACTATCACTACACGTTTTACATAAAAGATTGTTTTTGCAGAATCAATACAACCCTTTCTTAATTTGCAGATACCAATGGAAGTATTTCTGTGATGCTTGGAGGAATAGTTATTTTTAGGCTACACATGGGATCTATGTATTTCAAGTAGCTGCAGTGCTATACATTATTTTGTTTCTTGAGTGGCCATTTTATTTGCAAGTATTGTTAAAAGTTTTCAGCTTTGTATAAAAGTTACATGTAACAGACCCCTGGCCCCAAGGACATGCAGATCCAGCAGATGCCCTCAAAAGTTTTTTTATTATTAATATTAATTAGTTAACAAGGATAATGTTAATTAGTTACCTTTATTTTGCAGGTGTCTAATTAATGCATCAGCTGAGATCTCAAAACTGTTGTTGAAGTTGTAGAAATTGGCCTTTGCTGTTCAATTGCATGGCTGGAGAAGTTATCAGTGGATTTAAATCAGCTTATGTTATTATTATTATTATGTTTTACATCACTATTTCTTCTATATATAGATGTCTTCCTACGTTGTAGTTGTACGGTAGTTTGTTTACATTTATATTACTAACTTTTGTTCGTTTTTGTATTTGTAAAAATAATTATTTTGAATGTTTCCATGCATTATTTCTATTTAAGCTAACAGCATTTGTTGAATGTTTACAGCTGGAGAGTCAACGAAGAAGACGAGTTCTTAGACTTCACGAATTTGCGAATATGTCAACTCCAGGTCTGTGTTGTTTGTCTATCTGCTAAGGTCCTGAAATTCAAACTGCAATAAAATTCAGATTGTAAATAGGCATTTGATACACAAGAAATTCATTATGCCATGCTTCTATTTTTAGATGAATTATAAAAAAATGTCTGTTTGTAGTAAAATAAATTCATGTAACATGACCTTGTTATGAAGTGGTCATTAATGTTGTTTTAAAGACAGTTATTACTAATGACTGGCAAAATTGTTAATTGAAAAAAATTGTAATTGTGTTCAGATTTATTATTGCAGCACTGCTATTTTAATTTTACCTTGATCTGATCTCATATGTGGTACCAGGTAGAAAAAAAATCAAGGTAGTGATGCATATTAGAAAATAGATGGTCAATAATTAGATCAGCAATTTTTAAAGTTAATTTCTTATCGTTGTGTTTATTGACTGGTTTTATAGAACTCAAAATTTTGTGAATTCCCAGTCTTTGTCCACCGAATCATTTTGGTGTTGTGCTTTAAGTTAAGACAGAAGAAGACGGGGAGGAAGAGGAGGAAGATGAGGAGGAAACTTACGGTTACGAAGATGATGATTACTACAATGACAATGAGGATGAAGATGTTGACGAGGTATATAAATATGAGGAGGATGTAAACAGCTGCATGGTATAGACTATGAATACATATTTTACAATGAAATGTTGTATTTAGTTTATGGCAAATATCCTGTGTGATATATATGCATCAGACTTAACTTTCGGTATTAAAATAATCATTTGTAGTGGTTAGTTTTCATTTGTAAAAAAACTTCAAGGTGCAATGGATTTGGATATTTGCTTGCAGTTGCTATTTGGATAGCCGCAGTTACATCTTTGGCCTTGGCCGCCATATGCTCCAACTATGCGAGGCCCCTGAATGCCCAGCACCACCAGAAATAGACCTCTGTGTGGCCCACATTGGCCTGGGCATCACCAGAAATTATGTGAATTCCCGTTGTTTTGGTTATTAACTTGCGGTTGTTTGCATCGATGTGATCACTCTCACCAGATTCCTGCAGAACGCAGTTTGTCATACTTGCATCAGGTGAAGAATTATCTCAGGTTAACCATATGGAAAATCTGGATTTGTGTACATGTATATTGGGCCAAACTCTGGCACATGTTCCGCGCCTCAGATTCACATTTCGGTGTGACCTTGCGTGCGTAAGAAATTTATGCAATAATGATAATATTAACATGTGAAGAATACACTATCTCTAGAATAATTAGAATCATGGCTCAAAACTTTTCTGTGGAGACTGTCATTGATTTTTATTAACTCATGTGCATTGTACAACCTGCTTTCCTTTGGTCACCATTGTGCCTAGGTGCTATGCAAGTTGTATTATTATTTTTATTATTATTATTATTTCTTATTGTTATTGTAACATGGAGCATGGTAGCTGATTGGTAAGTACTTAGCTTGTAATGCAGAGTTTGGGTTTGATCCTCTGCTATAATTACTGTTGCTTTATGCCTCAGGGTGACTTAATATTTATGATCGTTTATAAAATAGCAATGTTTAAAAATAATAATAATGAGAAACAGATGCCATGGAAGGCAATTGTATTATTGTTATTCATTCATTTTATAAACTTATATAGAGCCCCTTCAAGAAATATACTCGGAGATGATCCCAGCCTAGCCACGGCGAAAGAAAAAAGATAAAAATTTGAGAGATTTATTAAACAAAGTTTGATTAGTCGGATGTAATAAATGCAGTTTTAAAGAGAGGTCATTCCAGATGAACGGCCCTACAACCGAGAAAGCTTGGCGTTGTCTGGTGGCTAAGCAAGCCCGTTTAACTAGGAGTTGTCCTTCATAGCAGAATGAAGAAGGTGACGCACTTCAATGTTAGATACCGATACCGGGCAACGGATCACGTTTTTAAGATCGAGCGCAGCCAAGAATGCAGTGTGAACCCAGAGCAGCAACTCAATATAAGACACGCTGGGCTACAGGCAACCAGTGCAATGCATCACGCATGTAGGCAGAGACATCGGAAAATTATTATTACAAATGTTATGGCTGCTTAACTGCATGGTAACTCCCTTATAAGGTGGCTGTCTTCGAAGTTACATTCTGATGCAACGTGGTCGATGATTGTGTTCTGAAATTTAATTAAATGTATAATGAGAGCTCTTTAAATGTATCCTTCAGCTGCTGGCTGACACTTTGAGAAATTAATATTGTTAAAAGTAATTTATTCACTTATATTTCTGCTTTTGCAGGCCAACGTTGTCAATATCACTAGCGACGTTTGTCCCAAGCTTTCTGAAGACTTCCAGGAGTTGAAAACCATTTGTATAGATGCAAAACTCCAGTAAGCATCATCTTTGCGTATGTCGATCATGAATAGGTCCATTGCAAACGCTTTGTAATGTAATGTAACAATGTGCTTGTCTAGCACATCTTAAGAACCTGATGGTAAAAGGATTTTTGTTTTGTTATACAGCACTGACAATCACTGTAGTAATATGGAAACAGTTTGATTGGAGTTAATCAAAGGCTCATTATAATTTCTTTCTTTATAATATGAATTCTGATGTGACACAATCAGGGATAATATGGATTGCATTATTAGTTTAGCAGCATGAAATGAACTCATTCTAGCAAGATCTTGTTATGACTCTGATGATGTGCTTCTGTATGTGTCTCCTTGTTCTCCCAGGATTATGAGGAGTTTTTAGTGTACGGTGTACTGTGATGGATAACTGGAATACTATGCCATCTGATATCACTCTGAGAAAAGCAAATGAGCACTGTGGACTTGGACCAGCAGCTTTTCTCACGGAACCAACATCTTAACCTAATATGTCACCATGTCACACACAGATGATAGTAGTAATATGCTGAGAAGCAGTCACTGATTCAGCCTGTGATCTGATAATGAGCGTTCTTTAATATTCAATTATCATATAGTGAGTGAGTATAATTTTGTGTCTTCTAATACACCCAATAAATTGATTCCAATCTCAGTGTCACTAACAGAATTATGAAGAACAAGAAAATGCTGTTCCTGTTGTGCAGCAATTTTTTTTGTTTTCCTGTTAGGCCATTTCCTAGCCTCGATGAAGTTCAGGTCGAATTTCCTTTGCCAACTTCTGTTGTCGAGGTATGTTTAGAAATATTGCAGCAAATTCTGCTTTTGTTGACAAACATGACACTGTGCATGAGAAAGCCCCAATAAAGTTGGAAATTGAACTTGCAAGATTTTGACTTTGAATGGCCTTATATACAAGATGGATCTGCAATAGTTTTTTTTCTGGGATGCAAGATAAATGTTGAGCTTCAGAATGCTTAACGAACTTTGCATGTTAAAGTCTGCAGAATTTACACCAGACTCCTAGATTTTAGGGGGAGTTTAAACTTTTGATTTTTTAAAATTCTTTTTTTCAGAATAAAGCGTCACAGATTAAATATTTGTTTTATTCTTTCTATTTGTAACTGAAAATGTGGCTTTTGCAAAAATATTCAGCACTAAATAATCCCAATTTAATGCAATGCTAAACCAATTTTAAAGTTTTTCCAATTTCACATGTTTTCTTTTGAACGGCCACATACATAAATTACAATAGAATCTAGAATGGGGAGCAATGATACACACTTGATACAATTGATGCATTTTAAGTGTTTCACAAAGTACTGTCTATGTTGACCTAGATTGGTTATTAAGTTATTAAGAACAAATTGTTCATGAGTAATGAAATGGTACTCAGCTAAATAGAAGTGTATCTTGCACGCTGAACGTTTCTGAATGTGTTCAGTATTTTTTTACTATGATGTACGGTTTTGAGAGATTGCTATACGAATGATAGGATGCACTCATTCATTCCTTTATGTGCTTATTTCTTATGTGCACTCTTTTTTATAATGTTTCTACATCTCTCCCCGAAGCCTATTTCTTATCATGGGTGCTAACTGCTCACACTAGGAGTGCTACTGGATGGACACTGCTGTGAGCAGTGCTACATACATTACTAATTACATTACATTGCATTATATACATGCATACATTGCTCATCCTACTTTCTTCTTTCAAGAAATGCCTCAAAACTCACTAGTTCTAACTGGTCTATATATAAATTTGACATACAATTTACAGTACAATTGTAATAATTATTATGATAATAATAGTAATAATAATGCAATCACAGGATGATGTATTGTTCATAGTAATACATACATACCTCTGTGTACATACAGTACGTAATGGTACTAATATTTAGTAAGTAATGCCAAGTAGTTTCAGTATTGTGGCTTCACATCTTTAGGTGTCCTAGCCGACTGCAGAGGATGCGCGATGCTGGATTGTTCATGTGCCGACTTTAGAAGAACTTGTTTGCACTGGCTTCACTTTGCTGAAGTCTTGTCATAGTTTTACTGTTTGTTGTTGCTGTATCTTTTTTATCATGGATGCAGTTGGCAATTGAGTTACGGTGCCTGAATTTTGTGCTTAAGATTGCACATTATCCTAGAGCACCTGTCGGGTTCTAAGAACAGGATAAAAGAATTGATGTGGTCAGTAAATGCCATTAATTGTTGTATATTGGTTTAACTCAATTTCAGGAGAAGACACGTCAAGTGTTGGGACTAACTGCCGACACAATCGGGGTGCGACTAGTTTTCCCATCCGATTACCTGGATGGTTCTGGTGAGTGGCTGAGTACACCAGAATCTCCATGAAACATGCTTCATTGCAAAATGAATTTTCTATAACACTGTAATGGTCTTGCATTGGAAAATGCTCCCATTATAAATTGGCATTGTTAAAAGGTGATGGTTTTTGATTCCCCAAGAAGATGATGTTATAAGCATGCTTTCAAGAGTATACTGCTTCTGATTAGTTTGTTACTATCTAACAATGCTGTGTCATGATAATGATGATTAGAATGACCCCCTCCTTTTTCTAGTCTTGGAACTGGTACGATCAGAGTCTGAGCAGTGTAGAGTTGTACTATAACTTGGGCTGTCAAATTTGTAGAAAAACTTGGCCCGGGTACCCAAGCTCATTTTCAGTGGATGCCCATGATACCCTCATTTGGAAATTACTCAAAGGACCCATGTCACTACGTAAACAATCTTAGAACATAAGGTTATGTTCTGCAGAAGTATTTCATTAAATATATGTACACTAAGCTATAATTATATAATGGTCATTGAGCTGCCTGGAGAAAGTTCTGTCTAGTTATGTATAGAGATCGTTGAGCTAGGCCTAATTCAAAGTTATCATTGTCTTGCCCAGGGCTACACAGCTGTTACAGGCGGTGTGCTGATCCAAGGATTTCCGTTATAATCACCCTTGTTATATAGAAGACTATGGCTAGTCTTATGATAGCAGACAATTAAACAGGTACAGGTGCCATCAGCACTCATAACTTATCCATCACTGTAATTGTTGCTGGCTTCAACTCACCACTTCAGACAGGCAGCGTCTGCAATACTGACAAAGCTCTGAAAACTTAGACCTTCTTCACGTCTCTGACTGGCTTTGGGTATTGATTTATGGGCCCAGGCTTGACCCTATGAAAGGGCTTTCAGGGGGCCTGTTGACAACCTAGCTATTACTATTTTGTTATAGCATTTCCTATTTAGAATCGTCTTCATGTAATGTGAATGTCTGACATTTATATGTTACCAGTTGCATGGAACTTTAAATACTCCTCTGAATAAGATAGTTTTCAGCATTGATTGGATGATTGCAAGGAAGGGACTTTGAGTTCTTCTTGAAATCAAAAGATTAACACTACGATATCAACAGGTTACTTATGGATGTGAGTGCATTCATGAGATTAGTAAGGTGCTGTCATAGTATGTGTCAAGATTTGGATGCAGTACAACAATGAGCTAACAAAGATGAAAAAATCTTTGTTGACCGGCAACTAATGGTTCCGAAGAGAAGAGGGAAATTGGCTTGGTTCCGAGTGCTTACATATACTGTGTAACTTGTTCACACGCCATCTTGTGTAAAGTAGAGTGTTGTTATGACCCCAAAGCTATTAACGTTTTGACAACGAGCTGCAATAGTTTCACAGTGCATGCTAGCTGTTAAAGTGTTTGCATGCTGTATTGGTTGGCTTGCCGTACACGAATTATGATGTAGTCCTAATGAATTGGTTACAGTTTCAGCATTATTTCTTTTTTACAAGTGGTCTGGTGTTTATGCTGTATTATAAGGCATGTTGACTAATGAATTTACATGATTTGAATTGCATTACTTAACTCACAGTGTACATTTTTGATATCTTGCTTGCATTTTCCTTTGATCATTTTCTGTTGTGTCAACTATTTTTCCATTTAAGATGCGATACGAATTCTTGTGTACGAGAATCAGAAGGACAACGAGCCCACAATGAAGGATCAGTTAAAGAAGTTGGTATCTTTGTGTTTAGATAATATGTTAATTTGCAGTGCAGAATTCTGTTTGAAAAGTTCCTTGTACTATATCGTGAAAATATAGAGAGTTCAATGTACATTGGATTATCCTTTTATGTTTCTAATCTGATAATCTCTTTTGAGTTAGATTGCTAAAAATTGTTTTATAGATGTTGTAAGAGTTGTTTATTTTTATGCTGCATAATGCATATGAAGAGGGGCCACAACTTTAGATTTATTTACTAGGATACAGGCTTTTATCCACGCAAACTGCACAATTTTGCTTTCAGTATTACGGACTATATGTCACAGTCTCCAACTATCATTGCAGAACAATTGTTCATGAAAATAGAACATTGCCAGTATTTAAAAAAAAAGATTGCTCATGAATTGCAGGATCAAGTTTCAATTTGAAAATTGTTGTTCCTTTTTATATATGGCATGCCATTTGTATCTAATGTTTTTTAGCATTCTGACTACCTTTACCGAAAAGAAGGCCAAATTAGTTGTCGAAGCAAAGGTGCTGCCATCAAGTACTCCACCACCGCAGCCTGTGTAAGAATTAAAAAAATATTGACACAGAATGTAATCATGATGATTCTGCGACTGTATTTTGTGGTGTGCCGAAGATTAGTGGATAAGATGACATCTGATGTTCTGTTCAATGTTACATTCAGAGCATTTATATTGCACCTTGCAAGGATTACTACTAAAAAGTCACTTGCAGCCCTACCACAGTGGTGAAATGAACGTTCAAGTGTTGTATGTCAGCACAGTTGATGCAGATCTCGTACATTTAGTTTATACAATAATATGTTTTGACTGGTCAACTTATGTCTTTATCCCTAACCCTCAGAAGTGCTGCACTCAATTATTAGATTATCTTATTGTCCTGAACTTCCTCCACCAAACCCACCCTGCCCCACCTAACCCAGTCTATTACCCAACCCACTCTCTGGAGTAAGTTTTTCTTTTTGCCATACCTTGCCCCACCCCATACCTCACCAAACCCATCCCCACCACACTACCACTCAAGCTCATCCCACTAGAGTGAATTACAGTTTTTTACCCAACTCCTCCCACCCCGTGTTTGCATATATCACCAGAAATTCACTGGATTTTACTACGAGTTAACTCGTAGCTGGCGTGTGCAGAGACTTTTCAACTATGAGTTAACTCGCAGGTGGTGGTCAATGTGTTGATGAGTGAGACCAGTTTCAAGTTTTATTTAAATTATGTGTAGCTTTTTTGAGCCAAAAGGACAAATCCCTGAGGGCATACTGTTTCAGATATATGGGCCGCCAGTGGGTACCAGTAAGTCATTGTTTTACTTTCAATGGCAATAAACGATTGCTTGGATCTTAGTCAGGTGCCTCTTTGTCATTTCTTAAATGCAGAGCTGTTGCAGAAAGTGACAAGGCAGGAGCAGAGGAAGATTCAGGTATTCCAGATGTGAAAATTCCAAAGTTGGATGATCCTGTCGAGTCGAACCAGCTGGAGTCAACAGACGTACAATGTGGCTTCTTGTTACAGGCAAATAACTTTGGATTTTTTATAGTGGGATGTATATTTTGATTGTATTAAGTTTATGCAAGAACATAGCCTCCTTGTCGTGCATGATGTTCCCCTTCAACCTGATTTTCAACAGTGCAGGATAGGAGCTACTAAACAGTTGGTTTCATGTATTTGGAATTCATTGCATCACAAACCATAACATGACCTCCTTGGTCTTTCTTGCAAGCACGGCTGTACATTTTCATTGCATACTGTTTAATATTCAATATGTCTATGCAGGTCTTGTCCTTGGCTTAGATTTGTGAATTTGGGTCACTTCTCCATTGATTAGCCGGACAGTCCTTTGGAGGTGGACATCTGTCATTGTTCTGATAATTACAGTATAGAATTTCTACTCATTCTCTTTGAGAGAAACCGTGGGGTACTACTGACCAGACATTACCTTTCTAAGGTATGGTCATAAAAAATAGTTTCTCTTGCTCACAGAACAGAGGCAAAGACATGCCAAGGAGCTAGTTTTGTTAGTTACTGACCAATTCTAGGAAAATGGTCCAGGGAGATGATTGTTATGTGTGCATGTATGCAAACTTCTGTTCTGTGTAAGCTGCGTGCATGTGTTTTGATTAGGGCATTATTTTGGAAGGTTGAAGAGAAATGATTCTGCTGCATATGTTACTAGAGTTTCATTACAGAATTCTTTCATTTCAGCTTTACCACTACGCATGCGATCGGTTGAAATCTCTTCCTTCTTTCTGCATCATCTGCGATAGACGCCACCCAGCCATAAATCAACCGAATCTGGAGGTTATCATTTTTCTCTTAATGAATTATCCACCGACTCGTTTACTTGTTGCATTCATTAGTCTGATCTTTAACTGTGGCTACATTTATTAATTCAAAAATTATTATTGATTTACAATGACTGCTTGTTAAGAGGCCACATTGTAGCACATCTCATTTAGTTACATTAAACTGTCTTTGGTCTCCAAAACTCCCCTGCAATAATTAGCTGGTGTAATATTCAAATCTCTTTCAGCCTCCTCTCACCATCATCTTCGATCTTAAAACAGATTTGCTCTTCTAGTTCATTATACTAGAACAACCATGGCTCAGTCCCGGTCCTTTTCCTCAATTAATCCCTCACTTTGGAATACGCCGTCCCCATGGCATCTACTAGATCCAAAATTCTAACTGGTAGCCCTGCCTTTGATTTTCTCAAAACCTATTTGTTCTCTCTTGGTCTTGCACACTTGGAGTGCTTCTGAATGGATCACCCTTCTAGAGGCGCTCTATAAACTCTTGAATACTATATACAATGCAGTCAGGGGCGGATCCTGGGGGCCAATCCGGCCATGGCCCCCCCATTTCAAAAGTGCATAGGACATGGCTCCCCATTTGGTTTCAAGAAGCTTTAAATCAATGCAGTGGGATAAGGCGAGAGAGAAAAAGTAGCACGTGACTACTGGATAGGTCACAGTATATTCCCAAGAGATTATGACCAGATGACTTAAAAAGAGTATATTTTCCACACATTTTGGCCAAATTACAAAAAAAATGACTAAAAAAGGTCATCAGAATTTTTTTCTGGCAAAGATCGCCCAAGATTTTGGCCCCCCTTCGAATATTTCTGTATCTGCCCCTGAATACAGTGACTCCCAAATGACCAAACAGATTTGCATGTAAAGAAGATCCCTTTGTCGCTGTGCCTGTTTCCTCAGGGTCCACTCGACTCTTACTGTGTGCGTCTCACAACTGTCCTTTTTAGCTGCGCTCGGATCTTGAGCATTTCTGAGTAGTTGCATTGAAGGTGCGCTATTTAAACCAAAATGCATGAATGAGTGAATACAAATGTGTTTGTATGCAAAGTTTGAAGTTTTAATTTTTCTGTGAAGTTCTTAACATTGTCTGCACTACTTGAAGTTTCTCAAATTGTTGTTCATTTCAGCAAAGGGTCTGCAATCTCCCATTGTGCGCCCTGACGTATAAGAAGTCTGGTTGGAGCAACACTGTTGCCATTGTCACCCAGGCAGCTGAAGAGCAAGATGCAAAGGTTAGTCCTAGTTATTTTCAGTTTTAAATCAGCCATAGTTATTATGGATGCGGCCAACACACCTTGAAAGTAATAATTTTCAAATTTTGGTTGGAAGAATGGATAAATTCTGCATGGAAATGATGCTGCCATGTTCCCATGGTGTTCCATTCTCACTTTTCAGCTATTGGGGTGACTGCTGGATTAATTCCGAGCTTAGTGCATCATGGGATTTTCCATTTACTTATCAATCAATGTATGTCAGTACCAGAGGTTGGTGGCAGAGACAAATATACATGAACATGGTCAGTATTTGGAATCTGCTGAGCAGGCTAGAACCTGCAGTTGTTAGGTTAAAGTTTTATTATTTTTTATGTTTTATTATGTTTTATTATTCAATTGATTTATTCAATTGATGTTTTATTATTCAATTGATTATAATATGATCTAATCTTGTATCTTTCGCAGGTGGTTGATCTTTTGATTGCTCTGGCAAAGGCATCTGCAATGTCGTCTAGGTGGGAGGTCATTTTCAAGCCATACCCAGCGGTACTCCACCCGGAAAAGTCTCAGGAGTTTGCCTTTAAGCCTGAGGTTAGTCTTTTTTCATAGTGTCTGTGACTATTTCGCTTACTAATTTAGATAATTTATCTGGCACCATTATTATTATTATTTTACTTATTATTTCTATTTTTATCATTATTAGAAACATTTTTGACTTGTCCGATTTCAGAAAGAAATGCTAATATGAGGTATAGTTAGTCATTTATCCTCTGATGAGCTGTTAGGTTAGATTTCAAGAGATGTTTGAAAGCCAATGAGAAGTAGTGACTTTTGAGGCAAACTCTCAAAGGAACAGCAAGCTTAGAGCATTTGACAAATGTTGGTACTGGGTTTCCTTCCTTAGGGGCAGTGACATGGAATGCACAGAAGCCTATGACAATGCTATGTTGTGGCCCAACCTAAAGACCCATTCCCATTCTCTGAGATCCATCACATAGCACAGGCCGGAGAAGATAATAATTTTAATACTTGTTAATGATTACAATGATATTATTAATGTTTGAACAATTATAGCAAAACCAGGACCGAATAAAAGCACCATGTTCAAAATATTATAAGTGTATAAATCTAAGAAAATCTGAAGCCTTGATAATGGCATCAATAGATAGAAGCACGCAACTAGATGTTGAGGTTGGGCTGGTTGCTACAGTTAAACTTTCCACTACAGAGTCTGGTTGCTTGGGTTGCAAGTCCCTGGAAATACCACACACTACCTGATGTATATTTTTTGCTGTTCCACCCTGGATATTTGAGGCTGCTGCTCTCTTTATTCTTATGTGCATGGTGATCTCCTCATTCGCTATGCATAAACCTCTACCATGCATAATCATGTTTTTTATCATTGGCCCCATTGACCGGAATTGGCTCCTATTGACTTTGCGTGCACTGCCTAGGTTTGTTTTCTTATACGTTCTATTGTGATTTCTTTTGTAATTGTTCTCTTTTGCAGATTCTCGGTAAGGAGCACTCCTGAATAGTTACATTGAAGTGGTGCTATCTAACTTTTGACAATGTATGAATGATTATAATCAGTGACATTTATTTGTTAGTTCAACAATACACTTGCATTGTCATTTACATCTTTTGTTACATATGTGCATTTTTCTTAATTTCTTTGACAGGACAGAGGAACTTTACTTCAAGTACGTTCGGTCCTGTCGAAGTTTGGAGACATGAAAGGAATGACCCGACTACTGCAGGATGAACTGAAGACCCATCTTGACAATGTTGACATCTTGCTTCATCCTTTGCTGCTGTGGTAAAGTTAACCACGATATTGTTTACTCAAGAACTGAAGTTGACATACCACAACTTATTACATGTGGAAAGAATGACTTGTGGACTAAATGATCTGTTTTTGCAAAATTCTGGGCAGAAAGAAAGAGTTTTACAGGTTCCTAGCGCTAATGCTGCGAGCAGTCTGAAATAGTACTCTAGAGATGACATTATGGTCATCTTTCATGGAAAGTTCAAAGTCCTGCGGTCTAAAGCGCAAGGCAGTCTGTACTCGATAGCTGGAAACAAACACTTAGCTTACAGAGGTATCTGACTAAAAGGCACAGTTCCCATCCTTAAGTTTAGGGTTGCATAGTAGTCTAATGCAGTGATTTTTAGCCAGGGATTGCACATAAGCTCAGGAGCTGCCCATGTATTACGTACGCATGGGGGACCATTGAGGGTAGAGTGTCACCGGATTTAGGCAATTTGCGTACAGGTGTGTATGGTTGAGGAGGGAGGTTTCGACAAAATGTACATATGCAAGATAGATATCTATCTGTGGCATCCACATTAACCTATTTATAACTCTGTATTATCCTATAGTCATCCGATAGCATTTGATTGCATTAAATTCTGTTCAGATCTAAGCAGGAAATCATAACAGTTAGCTAACAAACATGATGTTTAACGAAAATAAATAATTGCCTACAGTAAAAGAAATGTTTTTAAGTAAATGACTTAAGCTAATTAACTTTTGTACTTATGGAGGTAGAGAAGCTTAGTTTTACTTACACATAGGGGGTTTCCAAAAAATGTATGCATTGCCTCAGAGGAGGAGGTTCCGAAAATACGATTTTGCATATGTAATGTATGGATTGGCCCTCGGTATAAGATTCAAAGATTTCAACCAAATTTAGAAAAACGATGTGCATTGAGTAGCATTCTTCACAGCTTTCATTCATTTTTGCCAGACATTATTCTATGTTAAAATAATTAGCATTATTACGTGATTACCCCAGCCATACAAGTTACACTTGCATTTGTTTCTTGTAAAATTGGACTGGCGAAATGTGCCTGATCCCATGAGCAGGTTAGTGCTTTGTCTAAGGCTCTATATCTATAAAAAAGTTTGGCCTGCTGAACTGTCAATTGAGATATTAGCAATTCATGGGGTGGGATGGTGGCACATTGGATAAAAGATACACTGGCATGGAGATCAGTGAACTCGAGTTCAATCCCTGAAGCCCCCCCCCGTAGGATGAACGTGCTTTGTAGGATGCTAAATTAGCACCTTGTATTGCAGGATGTCTGTGGCGGATCCAGAACGTTTCAAAGGGGGGCCAAAATTTTCGGTCTTGTTGGTGGAACAGGGGAAAGAATTTTTTTAAATTTTTGCCGCCAAAAAAGTTGATGACCCTTTTTATTTAATTTTTTTATTTTTAGTCATCGACCAATTTTCCGTGAAAAAGATACCAATTCATCCACCCAAAAAAGTTGATGGCCTTTTTTAAAAAGATACCAATTCATCCACCAAAAAAGTTGATGACCTTTTTTTTAAGTCATCGTCCAATTTTTCAGGAAAAGAAGATATACCATTTCAACCGCTAAATCGAACGGGGGGGGCCACGACCCGTGCGATTTTGTAATGGGGGAGCCTGATGTCCTGTTTTTCTATCCCGCTGCATATATTTAATGGCTTGTTGAAACCAAATGAGGGCCACGTTCCATGCAATTTTTAAATGGGGGCCATGGCCGGATTGGCCCTTCTGGATCCGCCCCTGCAGGATGTCTGTTCTATTTTTTGATAAAATTTGTGGATTTGTGTGTGAATTGTTGTTCCTGTGAATTGTTTCAATTGCATAACTGTACACTATAACTAGTTGCGATCTGTAAACCGGATTGTTCAATAAAGCAGCGGTTCCCAACCCGTGGCCCGCGGGCCAAAAGTGGCCCGCCTGGCCTACAAGAATGGCCCCAGCATCTCAAGAAATTAAGAAAAATATATGTAAAAATTGACAATTTGGACATGATAGAATATATATATAATTCTTTTCTATTAAAAATTATTTTGTTTGAACGTTAATAAATCGCATCAAACATTCTATTTTGATTCAATTATAACAATTTTATACGCCTTTAATTAATTAAATTTTAGCCTTGTGGCCCCCTAATGTCCTTTAACTAAGAAAAAGTGGCCCTCATGTCTTCCAACTTAGAAAAAGTGGCCCGACAGTCAAAAAAGGTTGGGAACCACTGCAATAAAGTAATAACTGGTTGCGATCTGTAAACCGGATTGTTCAATAAAGTAATAACTGGTTGCGATCTGTAAACCGGATTGTTCAATAAAGTAATAACTGGTTGCGATCTGTAAACCGGATAGTTCAATAAAGTAATAACTGGTTGCGATCTGTAAACCGGATTGTTCAATAAAGTAATTATATAATTCAATCCTCACTGGGGCAGAAATATGAGTTTTTCTAAGTCACCTGGCCAACTCAGCTGTTGAAGGGAGGAATAGTCAGCAAGGGAGAGGATATGAGTTAATGGTTCTTCAAATGAGGATTTATGATGCGAAAATGCTGCAATCACTTCAAACGGCTCAGTTATACAATGATCAGTAGGTTTATTGTTAAGTTAATTTATCGTAATTCTGTTAAATGCAACTTCAGTTATCTTTGAAATCTTTTTCGTAATTATCTTTAGAAGCTTATTTGATTAATTTTTTGGTATTAAGAGTATCTTATGAAAGTTTATTGCTGCAAGCTGTGTTTCTGCATGGGCTTCTTGTAATAATTTGGCTACTCACCCGTAATTTATTTGCTATGAGTTAATTGTTGGAGTAGTTTGTTTGCAATGTTTCTGTTTTTTAAGGTTGGTGTCGAGTGTTGAATCTCATCTTATAAGCCTCAGACCTCATCAGGTATGAGTTTGTCATGATAATAATTATGATAATAATTATGGTAATAATTATGATAATAATAATAATGGTAACAATAATAATAATTACAGCATGGGTACTGAAACTGGACAATGCAACGAAGATGTTTGGGTGGTGGTCGTTTTGCGTCTCGGGCCACAATATGTGAACCACACATGTGCGCTTGTGGAGCTCAAATCAGAGCCACAGGCAGCTGCATGGTCTGTCGCGCTCTCTTGGCTTTGGCCAAGTAGCTTGGCATAGTGCTGTCAATAGCATTATTCACTGAGCTCTTTCAAAGGCAGGGATCCCGTCCATCACTCTTTCTGACATACTAGTGACACCACGTGGATCTGAAATGTTATATCAGATCCATCTGATTTGGCTGAACTGTCACAAATCAATTAGTACGTAGCATTTAATTAAATTAAATTTTCAGATTGCTTTAGAATGCAAATGAGTGGTTAAGGATGTTTGTAGTTTGATCGGTCTCATTGAACACCTTCAATGTTCTTTGAGTCACAGGTGGGTTACGAATTCCTTGTAATGCAGAGTGCTGGGTTGAGGCTGTTGTTGCGGGGTAGGTCTGCCGCCAAGTCTTTTTCTGCCTGGTGAGAAGTTATCTCTCTTGGAGAGATGCTCTGTAAATTCTCTGAATAAATGCATTATGAAAAAGTCCTCTTCACGCAGTGACTTTTATCATTGAGCGATGATGCTTAATTCGCTGTTCTAAAAATTTATGTTTTTATTTGAAGCACCTCACGTTCATTCCAACGCCTCACCAGTTCTTCATGAAGTCAAGTGCCCCAGCGAAAGAGTCTAAGTTCGCTGAAGCTAAAGAAAGTCATGGTTCCACCTTTGCCTTTCAGTTTGTATAAATTTATATGTTTCCTGCAGTTGTTAAGTTGTTGAATATGTCGTCATGAATTCTGTTATAGGAAACTTGGTGACGACTAACAGAGACTTGTTTCTTCTAGTCCTGCATTTAAATGTCTTCCAATGCTTTCTTTTGGCACCTAAAATATTAGTTGTTATTATTTAGGTTCAATAAACTGAGCGATTGTTTGATTTTCCTGTATTTTTAAAATCTGCATGATTTATGAATGCTGTTGGTCTATATGTGTATAAACATTAGGCATGTATTGTATTCGTAATCGTAATCGTATTCGTAATCTCGGGACTTCTACAGCGCCCACAAAAGCCAAGTCGCGGGAACCAGCTTATTCACAGGCGCTCAATCAAAACAAAATCGGTAGGCAGCGGGTCAAGTCCAGAGAGTCAGGCAGGCAGATAGATGGACAGCTAAGGTGGGTGATGTTTAGAGTTGAAGTGACGGGGGATGTGAGTAGAAGAGGAAGAATCAGGATAGGATTTTTGAAAGAGCAATGTTTTCAGTTTTGAGTGAAAGACCTGTGGGGAGATAGCGAGAGGTGGAGTTTTGGTGAGTTCGTATGATGGGTCGGAAGTTTGCCGAAGTGCTGGCGGAAGTTTGTTCCAGAGAGGTGGAACGGCAATGGCTATGGAGCGGTTTGCGAATTTCAGTGATGAAGTGATGGAAGGGCGAAGCAGGGTAATGGAGGATGAGGAGCGTGTTGAACGAGGTGGCTGGATGGTGAACAACTGACGAAGGTAGAACGGCTGGGATGATTGAAGTGTATTGTAAGTGAGTGATAGGACTTTGTATTCGATGCGTTCAGGTATTTTGAGCCAGTGAAGTGATTTCAGAACAGGAGTGATGTGGTGACGTTTGGGGTTTTTCGTCACTGCACGAGCAAGGGCATTCTGGATAGCTTGGAGGCGATTAATTTGGGTTATATCAATGTTTAGGAAGAGAGAGTTGCAGTAATCAAGTTTCGCATGAACTATGGATGTGGCTATTGTGGATGCAGTTTTAAAGTCGAGCATAGGTCGGATTCTGCGGAGATCTCGTATGTGCATGAAACAAGTGCGGGAAAGTTGGGTTATGTGGTCGGAGAAGTTGAGATGCTGGTCAAAGATTACACCGAGGTTTCGGACAGGAGAATTTGCGGAGAAAGTGTGGTTGGAAGAAGAGTCATTGTTGAAGGAAATAGAGGGATCAGGAATTTTCTTGAGTTGTTCTCTGAGGCCAATTAGTATGAATTCTGTCTTGGAGGGGTTAAGGCAGAGGAGATTTGAGGTCATCCAAGAGGTGATTTGGGTGACCACAGAGAGAAGAGTATCTATGGAGTCAGAGAAGCTGCTTGGAGAGAAAGAGATGAATAGTTGGGTGTCGTCAGCATATAGATGATGGTCGACTGTGGATGCTTTTATGAGTGAACTGAGTGGAGTGGTGTAGAGGATGAACAAGAGGGGCCCGAGGACAGAACCTTGCGGAACACCACAGGTAAGAGGGCATGATTGAGATGATGTTTCAAGTGTTTTGACTGAGAAAGTGCGTGATGAGAGATAAGACTGAATCCAAAGAAGAGCAGTGTCGGTAAAGCCAAACCAGGAAGAAAGTCTTTGGAGTAGTATGTTGTGGTCGATGGTGTCAAAGGCTGCAGAAACATCAAGGAGGCAAAGGCAGGAGACTTGTTGATGAGAAATGGCAGAGACAAGTTTATTGTAGAGGGAAGTGAGAAGTGTTTCGGTTGAGTGCTTTTTAGTAAAGCCGGACTGGTTTGGGTTGAGGAGTGAATTGGAAGTCAAGTAGTCATTGATCCGAGAGAGTACGACACGTTCTGTTAGTTTAGAGATGAAAGAAAGGTTAGAAACAGGACGATAATTTGAAAGGATTTCCTTATCAAGTGATGGTTTTTTTAGAAGTGGAGTTACCAAAGAATGTTTGAAGAGGAGGGGAAAGTTGCCAGTGGATAAGGAGAGGTTGATTATTTTTGTGATGATGGGGACAATGATAGATGCGCACTCTTTCAGTAGGGAGGTAGGTATAGGGTCGAGTTCGCACTGCTTGTTTGGGAGAGATTGTAGTAAATTGGACACTTCAGACTCTGATGTTGGGTTAAAGGCAGATAGTGATGATTGAGGTTGGGAAGACGGAAGGTCGTGAGTGGAGGAGGGTGTATCTGCAGGTGAATCGATGGTAGATTTTGAGAGGAGTGATTGCAGAGAGAGACGGATAGTAGTTACTTTGCCTGAGAAGAACGAACAAAATGAGTCAGCGATTGAAGAAGATGGTAGAGAGTTTGGAAGTGGGCTAGAGGAGTTCCGATGTAGGAGTTGGTTTACCGTTTTCCAGAGAAGACGAGGGTTACAAGATCGGGATTGAACTAGTGAGGAGTAAAACCTCTTCTTGGCCATTGCCAGAAGGTGATGGTATTTGTTTGTAGCAGCTTTTAGAGCAGAGAGGAGTTCAGGGTCATGGGTTCGTTTGTAAGTACGTTACGTTACGTTACGTTAAGTATTGTTACTGGACATATTTAAATTGCATAATGATTGTTTGCATTTTTATGTATTTAAGACTGTAATTCACTTTTTGATGTATTCATTCATACAGTTGATGTTTCTGCATGACTTTGTCTTTTGACACTTTTGGTTGTCTGTGTTTGTGTATTTGTGCACAACTGCACTTATCTGTAACAATGACTTGTGTTGGAAAGCTTTTTTATATATTGTAGCTGTGTGTAAATGTGCCTGTATCTATTCTGGTTAGTTTGTTGGATGTTTATATAGCACATGTTTGGAGATATTGCTGTCTCTGACTAATGTTTATATAGCACATGTTTGGAGATATTGCTGTCTCTGACTAATTGTTTACTGGACATTTTATGTTGCCTTTTTATGGTCATTTTATTTTCAATTTGTCTGTTTTTGTCTTCTGCATGACAGCGGCTCGTCATTGGAAAATTGGCACGGAATCATCCGCTCAGGACTGCTCAACGCCTCGGGAACCAACCTGCAGTTGAATGGAGCGGAACAGGGTGCCGGGGTTTATCTGACTCCTCAGGCGTCTTTCGCAGTCATGTACTGCAACTACCGTGAAGCTGCAGACAGAAGCGCGTTGACTGTAAGTTGATGCTGGTGTTATTCAATTTTCATGATGCTTACTGTCTTACTGTGAATTGTTAGAGTTAAGATAACTAGTGAGATGAGAGAAGGTGACCCGTTTGGAGGGTTTAGAAATGAGATATTTTTTAAACTGAATGATAGCATGAGAGAATTTCCTTGTGTGGGGGAGCAGTTCTTCATTGCGTTGTTGCATGACTGGTTTTTTAAAGAGCCATGGAGGTAAGAGTGAGGAGAGGCAGGGAGAGCAAAACACCTCGAATGCTCAGAGTAAGTTATCTTGAAGAGGCAATATGAGTGCTAGGTGGAGTGCGGCGGCATGGCAATTGGGGGGGGAGCAGCAGTGGATTTTAAACAATGAACATCATGCTAGAATAAATTAAAGATGCTCAGTGTTGGTCGCTGTTTGCCAGAAAGAGTTCTGTAGACTACTTTTAAATCTGACATTCCATATAGTGAACTTGACTACTTTGCACATATTACAATGCAGCGTTGCTCGAGGTTTGTATACAGCAACCATCTCTTGGAGGGTTTGAACCCAGGGAAATGCTCTAACCAATTACCTACTGTGTCCTACATGTCAATGGACATCTCAGTGTGCACTGGTTCTTTGGCTAGGATCATTTCGTAATAGTTGTTGTTTTTTGTGTGCTGTCAACTTTTTTTCATAGACCATACATTTATTTTAGAAAATGCAGCGTGTACAGTGTAATATGTGAAATTTACATCCTTACAGTAAGTGATGTATGTGCTTATCTTGCAAATTACATCACTGTCCGCTTCACACTGCTTTCCGAAATATTTAGGTTAACTGTAGTTGTATGTTGAGCTCTCAACCACTGTTTTAGGCCAGTACAGATTTGTTCTTCTTCACAAATTTGGACTTCTGTTGTTTTGTGTTTTGTATGTGAACATCGATTGTAAAATGAAGCCGTATACAGGAACTGATCTTCATCGTCTACCTTCTCACAGCCTCATCTGTCTGTCCTTGTGCGAAGGTGAGAAGACCAACCGGTTTCTTTATTAGTTTACTTGAATTTCTAATGAAAGTTTTGTCCGGCGATGATTTGTCAGTCATATCGTAGCAAGTGACATTCACTTTTCTGGTCTTTGCGATATAGTTTGGGGGAGAGGGTGGGTTTGCTTGGCCAGCGTGATGGACTGTCAATAGAGGTGTCAGAGTTTCAAATCCTCCCCAAGGCTGGAATTTTACTTGAGATTTCCGCTCCATCTGAATCCCAGCCAACTGAGCTATTATGAGTACACCAACAGTACACTGTCAATGGGAAGATTACCCCATGTGGGAGATGTTTGGCCACCGGATCGGATCTCATGTGTCGAGGCTACGAAAACGAAGTTGTTAGCACTTCATTCTGCTGAGGTTTTTTTAGATACTGCATGCGTGTTGTATTAAGTGTCCTGAACCATTGTAGTTGAGGAGAGTAGTTGTAGATTCAGTTTCTTGTGATTTTTAGTCGTTACGAGCGGTGATCTAAAGAAGATATCGGACAATGTCTGGTTGACTCCGAATGCAGAAGATGTCATCACAAGATTCATCTTTGTGTATGTATTACTATGAAATTCTTGTTATCCAGTTCTTCAGATTTGACATAGTGTAGCTGTGTTAGATTAAAGGAGACACTCCCTGTGACTTGAAGTCTCTTACTACTTCTTAGAGTTAAAGCTCTGGCCTGGTCATGTTACCTTTTTGCTTGTTGTGCTAAAACTGCAAAGTTCGGACACTGGGACATGGTATTGTGTACTGACATGCGTCTGTCATTGTGACATTTCTGTGTGGACTACAGAATGCAGGGATCTCATTCGTTGTCCTCTTTCTGCTTCTTCTCATCAGCCTCTCTGTTCTCTGGATCGGTTTGACTTTGTTTGTCCCACGAGAGCTAGGGCAACTTACTCAGCCAGATCCTTTGCCATCATTGGGCTTTTCTTATGGAAAGCTCTTCCCTCCACTCTGCGTGGGACTCTCCTTTCTGATCGTTATCTACACACCACCCTTTTCTTAACACCTATAAATTTCTTCTCTTGTGATCTAACACTGGGATCACTGCTCAATGGCTATAGCTGTGAGCATCGCTATAAAAACTACTAAAATTATATTACTTATTACATGTAATGTGTGTTCACTGCCTTGGAGACGGAAGGTTGCAGGTTCGAATCCACCTCAAGCCACTGTGTAGGGATCCTGAGCAGGTCCTTCACTCACAATTCTCAGGCGCACCGGGTGAAACTCTCATTCAGTGTCTGTGTTGTAGTCGAGAGTGCCTCTGAATAGGATCTTGAAGGAGCACTATAACAAGTGCTCGTACATACATACAATGCAGAGTGCTTCTCTAGTTTCTTGCCTTGCTTCCTGCCCTTGGTGAGCGAGCAAGTCTTTTGCGCTACACTGAATGATAGAGCTATGCTACCTTGGTTAGACTTCATTTGTGGTCCAGTTGAATGTATGTGTATGGCAGGGCTGTACTCTAGGGTATGCGCTTGTATACAATGTATACTCACCTCCGGGGAAAAATGACAGCATGTACTGACCTTTGAAAATGATGGTATACAGCATATACTCACAAAGAGCGGTGGCGTCGTTGCCTTGAAGCCGGAAGGTTCGAGGTTCGAATCCACCTCCCCGCGTAAGGACCTTGAGCAAGTCCTTCACTCACAATTGCTCAGCGCTTCGGCGTGAAACTCCGATGCAGTGTCCGCTCTGCATTCGGGAGCGCCTCTGAGTAGAGAGCTTGAAGGGGCGCTATAACAAGTGCACATACAAACAAACAAACAAACAAAGAGCGTGTGAGTGTAGGCTTGAAAAAATCGTGAAAAAAATCGCGATTTATGAAGGAAAAATCATAAAATTAGAGCATTTGATGCTGTAATTAAAGGTTTTTGGGGCAAAAATTGTCCCAAACCACCCAATGACTAAAAAAGAGTCGTCGGAAATTTGTGCCACCTCAAAAATCCAGAATACAGCCCTGACGTAGGGGCTGGCTCGTACGGCGCCTGATGATTAATGGAAGATCAGTGACCACAGCTAGAAAAAGTAAAGATTTTAACTGTATTTGTATTTTAACCGAGCCCAATGCTATTTATCTTTGAAGATTCGAAGACACAGATTTCAGAAAGTCTAGTGTTCGCAGCGACGACCCACTTGTGCTCGCAGAGGTACGGCATGCTGCTCAGTAATGCTGCGAGTTTCCTTTTCTGAACAGTCGAACCAATCAAGGACAGTTCAATTGTTTTGGACTTAAAACGAACAGGCGCATCACTACATGGTCAGGAAACATTTAGGTATGCTTTAACAAAAACTGGCACTTTTTATGAGATGCAAAAGCACGGATCTATGGAAAATGTTCTTCCGATGTGTCGGCCAACGCGTACTTGAAGACTTGAGGAAAGTCCTTGAATGACACGGTGACCTTCCTTGCTTCCATCTCTGAGCGTTCAAGGCACCAATGATACAGCAATTTTGCATCGTTTTAGTTTTTAAACTGAGTTGAAATAGTTTGTTGATCTGTAATGGCTTTGGTGTCATGGATGGTGCGGATGCGGTAAGCTTACATACCTGTCTTGGTATTTTGATGCAGAGACAAGTGATTTTCTAGGTACACGGTTCCTTATCAGTTAGTAGATGTTGGTTATGAAATGGATCGTTTCTGGTTTCTCATGGGTGACAGTGTACTGACTTCGACGATGGCATGAGGGCATCCAACTGTTTCTTTTCAACTTCTGGAAGTTATTGCGCTAGCTTGGTCATGCTTACGTTTTTGCTTAAAGTGCTGAAGCTGTAGAATTCTGACACTGGAATGCTGATGCATGATAGCACCTATAGATCGGTACTACCATTATGCTCTTAAACTAATAAAGTTCATAACAAGACTCGTAAAGCTAAACTCTCGCAGAAATCTTACAAACGTCATTTGTGTATGCACATTGTCTGTGCTGTGTGACTGCTTCTTTTAGCCATGTCAAATTTGTAATGGTGTCCGGTCGTCAGCGTTTTCAAGTCATGTGCTGAAATAATTGTTGCTGCGTGACAGCACTATATTATGGAAGGGAGGGGAAGATGGAAGGGAAGAAGTGTCACTTTGTGTGCAAAGATGTAAATTGTCGTGATTATGAGAGTATTAACTGGATGTGTTTCGTTTCTGACTGATTTCCACTGATTAATTGCTCAAGTGAAAGAATACGAAATATGCAAAGTTTTATGGTTTTTTGTGCAGTTATTTTCTTCTGTTTTCAAAGTTTATGTGATTGACGGGCAACAGGTTACTGAGTGATGAGCTTGTTGAATGTGCATTGGAAGAGAGGTTGTAGGTGTTAGTGTTAGGAAGACCGTTTGTGAGATTAAGTATTGTTAGTGTTTTCAAGTAAGCAAGAGGAGGAGGAGGAGATGGTAGAGGGAAAAGGAGTTGAAGAAGCAAGTATTTTTAGACACTGGTAGATTTCAGTTGAAGGAGGTGCCAACTGTGGATGCATACTTTGCCTTACTTTGTAAATAGGACATGGTCCTGTCCATGAGTTCAGCATATGGAGTCATTTGGATTTGTACGATGACTGGTGCCGACCGAGATAAATTTACGAGCTTTTTGTTTTGTGGCCGGTGAAGTACAATTATTTTGTATATATGATTATTTGATCTTCTTAATTTTACCTAGAGTGATATATTGCAATGTACTGGGGCCAGTATAAAGTAGTAAAGATGTATAGTGTATACACTTTATTTAATCAAAAGCATACATAGCTTGGTCAAGATGGGCTCTTTGCAGGACCGTTGCCAGACATTTTGAAGGTCACAAGGTTCCACGAGTCTAGAGTTTGAGTGCTTATGATTCCTAAGTTTTATTTGCAGGTGTTGACACGAACCCACCATTGTTTGCCTTTGTTGCTTATTGTGGCAGTGAAGTTGAAGAACTGTGTACTCACTGTTCGAGTGGCAGGTGTTATTTTAATTAAATTCGTTCACTGAAAGTATGACATTCGGACGGTGTGGTAAAAATCACTGTGAACAATTATAATTATTATTTTTATTATTGTAATCCAGGCATTTTACTGTCATGCCCTATACAATAGTACCATTATACACTCTTGGCTAAAAGAGTGCCCCTCGGTGCAGTTGACATTGTCGAGAATGCTGTTGGCATTGTAAAGTATGCTCATTGCTCAACATTGTCAAGTGTACTGTTAGCATTGTTGCATTTGCTGTTGACATTGTCAAGTAAGTATGCTGTTGAAATTGTCAGGTATGCTCTTGACATTGTCAAGTTTGTAGTTGGCTTGTCTGGAGTGTGTAGTATAATTTTTAAAAATTAAATATTAGCTCAGTTCAACTACCCATGATTCATTCTAATATCCGAGATTTTGCTTAATGGATGAAGGATAGTTTTGTGTGCAGTCAAAATTTACAATTACTTTACGCACTACCGGTAATTTATGGGTTTTTATTCTGACTAGTCATGATAAGAGTTAGCTTTTTGGTTCTGAATGATTCTGATCAAATGGATGGATGTCTGTGATTTATGATCTAGTCAAGTCTTGATATGGCTGATATCTCTTGCAATTTTCCCCCCAAAAGTTTGGCTTCCAGGTACATGAACATGCATCTGTTTTTGCTGTTTCTTTGTAATTATTATTATTACAATGGTTATTTGATTACAACGGTAATCATAATTATTACTTTAATTGTAATTTTGTTTTCCAGAAGTGTGAAACCCAGATAGTATTGAAAATCACTGTCATGGATAGTAAATGCTTTTTTAATTGTGACCTGAACATTTTACTTTCACATCCTATGCATGCTCGGATGTCATGGACTTTTTCAGGCGCATGGATGTAGATTCATCCTTTGCAGTTAGGAATTTCTTTGTAGGTACTATGTGGTAATTTCTTTCAAAGGTGCTTAGAAAGCTTAACTGCATACATAAATGCTGTGTTTGAAAAATAACCGGTGAACTGTTGGTTTTTTAATCGTCTTTGTAGGTGTTCCTTAATGTGCCAAGTTCTCAGGAAAATTGCCTTTTTTAGTCATTGCTTATCGCATCGATTTTGATTTGGTTTTATTGTCTTTTGATACGTTCTGTTATTATTACAATTCAGTGGATTTTAACGTCTTTCATATTTTGATTTGATTTTTCTAGTGTTTTAAGTTATTGTCTTAATATTTTCTGGCTCTAACAAGAAATATGAGCAGATATATGTTTTTAAAATAGTTGTTTCAGTTCAATACCTTGCTAGCTTTAGAGATTGTCATGTCTTGTTAAGATATTTCTGTTTTCACCAGCATGGTAAGACATACAGAGAAGCTCGAGTTGTCAGTTTAAGGACTTAATCCATGTATTGCGTGTGCAGACAAATATTTTCTACCCCTCCCCTCTATTGCAACTCGTACATGTTGTGGAATCCCACCCAAGACTACATACATATAAGCTTCTCTACCCCCTACAAAAGTTAATTAGCTAAAGCAGTGGTTCCCAACCTTTTTGGGTCTGGGGCCACTTTTTCTAAGTTGGAGGACACGAGGGCCACTTTTTCTTAGTTGAAGGACATTAGGGGCCACAAGGCTAAAATTTAATTAACTAAAAGCAAATCAAACTGTTGTAATTGATTCGAAAAGAATGTTTGATGCTATTTATAGACGTCAAACTAAAATAATTTTTAATAGAAAATAATTGTGTTTTATCCTGTCCAAATTTTCAATTTTTTTATACTTTTGTTAATTCTTTGAGAGATGAGGGCCATTTTTTAGGCCTGGCGGGACACTTTTGGCCTGCGGGCCACGGGTTGGGAACCGCTGAGCTAAAGCATCTAAAAAACATTTATTCTACTGTAGGCTACTATTTATTTTTGTCAAACATCATAGTTGCTAGCTAAAATTTGTTAACTGTTATTGTTTACTGTTTAGATCTGAAAAGAATTTAATTTATAGGTTATGTAATCAAATGCCATCGAACAACTATAAGATAATACATTGTTATAAATAGGCTGATGTGGACTTCATGATCAGAAATTTGTTTTGCGTACATACATTTTGTCAAGGCCCATACCCCGCGGTACGCAGATCACCTAAATCCAGTAATTCCCCGCCCTGTGCACGTAATGCATGGTGATTAGTGATTGATCTTATTTATGTTTTTTTACCAGCATGGTAAGACATGCAGAGGTCAAATTATCAGTTTCAGCATTAAAGTCAGATCTTTTGTAGATAGTTTATGAACTGTATTTGAAATGATTGGGCTTTTTTTAGCAAATGTTTTGACTGTATCAGCAGCATGCTGCATTGCTGTAATTGTTTAATGTAATAAAACTGCTGTACTTTATCAATAAATTAATACTGTGATTCTTTAACTTCTTAAAACTGTAAAAGATAATGTGACACTGTAATAGCTGCCAATGTAACATCTGAATACTGTGATCCTGTAGTATTATAATGCTAGAGTGGCATAAGTTTATAATGATGTAACTCTTGGGTTTTCCATTATTCAACTCTTGCTATTAACTGTCTGCTCGCTATGTTGTTGCCGTTGCCACTTGTAAAAAAAGATGACAGTCGTTTTTCATGTTTTTAATATTTAAATTTATGCAAATCTGGAAACCAATGGATATAAGCCGAACAAGGTAAAAGCAAATCAGCAGCTGGCCTTGATTTAAACTTTTCCAGTTAATAGGTTGGCTTCCCTATTCCTACATTGCTTTATGTTTAAAAACAGGTCGCTTTCTGTAACCACAGATGTCAGCAGTGATATTCAGTGCTTTTTCCGGTTTTTGACCTATTTTTTCATAGAGCCATGGTGCTTGTAGAGCAGATTCTGTGCTTTGGCACCTAAGATGGCTTTAAGAATCAACAGTGCTTTAAAAACTACAAAGAGCTGAGTAAACATATTATAGACTAGCAGTTACGAAACCAGTGCAGTTTCAGAGAGCCAACCTTTTTTGGCTCTGGGGCCACTTTTTCTAAGTTGGAGGACACGAGGGCCACTTTTTCTTAGTTGAAGGACATTAGGGGGCCACAAGGCTAAAATTTAATTAACTAAAAGCAAATCAAACTGTTGTAATTGATTCGAAAAGAATGTTTGATGCTATTTATAGACGTCAAACTAAAATAATTTTTAATAGAAAATAATTGTGTTTTATCCTGTCCAAATTTTCAATTTTTTTGTATACTTTTGTTAATTCTATGAGAGATGAGGGCCATTTTTTTAGGCCTGGCGGGCCACGGGTTGGGAACCGCTGCTATAGAGTTTAGCAAGTAACTGGACAGGCATAAAAAATCTGTGAAGAAACCAGTTTCAGAGATCCTATAGAGTTTAAGGCACTGTAATTCAGCAAGTAACTGAGTGACAGATGAAAACTCGGTGAGGAAACCAGTTTCTGAGGGCCTAGAGAGATTAACACACTGTAATTCAGATGGCTCACTGCAAGCTGAGACTAATAGTAATCATAATACAAGCTGCATAAAGCTCAGTAAAGAAGCCAGTTTCAAAGATCCTAGAGTTTAACAGCTGCAATAACTTGCCCCTGGCTATTATTATTGAAGTTACAGCATTGAATCATAATGTCGCGATTCCGTGACATCTGCAACGTTTCAGACACCATGCACTGAGCCAGACAGGAATAGCCTTAGTAGGCAACTACATGGTGTCCCAATTGAACCGATACCCTTTTTGTTTTGGCGGTATACTTGTCAATTTTAAATGAAACTCTATAACATTTCAGAGAATGTCAGAGGGATAAATTATCAATGGTACCCCAGCTAGTTCTTTATAATACCCCAGCAGCAGTACCGAGTTGCTGAACTTGATAAATAAAGCAATTATTGTAATTATAAGTATACTTATTGAAACCTTAAACCACTCTTTTTATCAACACTGAAAATTAGTAGAGTATTTTGTCAAGATCAACATATTTAAATGTGGATTTGAACCTGCAACCATCCGACTTATAATCACAATGCATGTGGAACTCAAGAACAAATAGTTAAATTATATAAGTATTGATTGTTATTGTGCATGTTATTGCATTGTCAGCAAGTGGCACTCAAATTCTCCATTTTCATAGTCGACAATTCTTAAAATGACAGGCAATGTGTTAAATGCACAATCCTATTCCTGTGCATGCTACTTATCCACTATTAAAGGTGCATCTCCCTTATAGTTTGAATTTCTTTATTTCAAATCAACTATAGTTGAAATCAACTACGATTTTGGATTTAACTTGTTTTTGAACATTTGATTGCCTTTATCAGTTCTATGAATTATGTAATGTTTATTACCACCATGCCTATACACCAAAATGCGGATAGCAAATGGTCAAACGAAGAAAATTCGTATCTTTATCTTATAATGATTATCATTATAACTTCTTGGAGATAGCAGGCTGCCTTACAACGCCATATTGGATTCCATTCATCTCACTACAAGGGCACAGTGGTGTAGTGGGTATGTTCGTTGCCTTACAGTCGGATGGTTGCAGGTTCAAATCCACATCATAAGGACCTTGGGCAAGTCCTTCACTCACAATTGTTCAGCACTTCGGTGTGAAATTCCGATTCAGTGTCCGCGCTAGTCGGCAGCCCTTGAGTAGTAATCTTGAAGGGGTGTCATAACAAGTGCACATACAAACAAAACAAGTGTCTCCAGTGAGTCCAGTCTGACCAATGTACATTTCTTTGCAAAGACCTTAAAAACATATCCTGTGATTTCAGCATCAACAAAGACCAAGTTCTACATAACAATGATGCAAACGAAATTGCTGCATGGGTTCACTGCACTTAACAGAATCCATCTCCCAAATTGATTATTATTCAAAGCCTAGGCAGCTGAAAGTCAATACAGTATTTTCTTCAATGTTTTGGCTGATATTCGACTTCTTATATGCTCAGTTTGTAAGAGATGCACTAAATATGCCAATGTTGAACATATGTATTAGATCTAACTCTACAAGTATAGAGGGGAAGACAACCATCCATGTGAATTGACAGGTTCACAACTTTAAAAAAACTTCCCTAAAACATCACTTTAATATACAACATAAACATCATTACGCAGACGATTTTAATCTCTTCAGAAGTACATGCATGAAGAGGAATTAACCAATGCGCCTAGAAATGGTCCAACCGCAGCTACGAAAATGCTAAAGATGGTATAGAAGAAGCATGTGGTGTAGTATATGATATATTCACACCTTCATGCATTATGACCAAAAAGTTATTAAACATTTTCAGACTTTTCCAATTTCTTCAGTGGAGACAGAGTAGACATGGAAGGCAGTGCAAATATGTTAGACAAAAATCTGTAGGCTTTTGGTCCATGGCTATACAAATTCATTGCAAAGCGTTTAGCAGTATCAGAATACCTCCTGCCTTTAGGGCCATGTTTAGCCATTCTCAGTTGTATTTCTAGCCAGCTGAGGCATTCAGCATTCAAGAAACCACTGGCTGCCTTGATAATAGATTGAATTGAATCGGTAGCAACATTTCTTGAGCAATGTTGCTTTTTCAACAGAGACAACTCTTTTTTAACCAGTTCTAGTCTTTTCCTTTGACGACAAACAACAACTCGCAGACTATGTATTTTCTTCTTCAGCAATATAGTTCGAGGCGATCTCGATGACAGTACTTTAGGTGTCTGAACCGACTTGTGTGCAACAGTAGATATGGAAGCCGATGAACCAGGTCTGTGCTGATTTGTAGTATCCAAGGGGGTCACACTCGGTCCTGCTGTGTGAACCAGCATTTGTTCAAGCTTGCCATTGATTGGAGAAGGAAAAACAATACAGTGATTGGGCTGTAAGACTGGCCACGGAAAAATCTGAACCAACTTGTGTGCAACATTAGCATTGGATGTTGATGAACCAGCTGTCTGGACATTTGCAGTATCAAGGGAGGTCAGAATTGGTCCAGCAGTGTGAACCAGTCCTTCTAATTTACCATTCTCTTGAGAAGCGCAGTAATTGTGTTCTGGTGCCTGAAATGGGAAACTCTGGACCAACTTGTGAGCAACAGTAGAAATAGAAGCCGATGAAGCATGTATTTGCTGATTTGTAGCATCAAGGGAGGTCAGAATTGGTCCAGCAGTGTGAACCAGTCCTTCCAATTTACCATTCTCTTGAGAAGTGCAGTAATTGTGTTCTGACACTCGACATGGGAAACTCTGGACCAACTTGTGAGCAACAGTAGAAATAGAAGCCAATGAAGCAGGTATTTGCTTATTTGTAGTATCCAAGGTCACAATAGGTTCAGCTGTGTGAACCAGCCCTTCTTCTAGTTTGCCATTCTCTTGAGAAGTGCAGTAATTGTGTTCTGACATTGGACATGGGACGCCCTCAACCAACTCGTGTGCAACATCAGAAGTGGAAGCCGATGAACCAGGTCTGTGCTGATTTGTAGTATCCAAGGAGGTCACCATAGGTTCAGCTGTGTCAACTGGCACATCTTCTAGTTTGACATTCACTGGAGAAGTACAGTGATTGGGTTGTGACACTGAACATGGTAAAATCTGGACCAACTTGTCTGCTTTATTAGAATTGGATGTCAATGAGTCAGGTCTGTGCTGATTTGCAGTATCCAAGGAGGTCACAATAGGTTCAGCTGTGTCAACCAGCTCATCTTCTAGTTTGACAGTAACTGGCGAAGTACAGTGATTGGGTTGTAACACTGGACATGGTAGAATCTGAACCAACTTGTATGCTTTATTAGAATTGGATGTCGATGAACTAGGTCCGTGCTGATATGCAGTTTCCAAGGAGGGCACAATTGGTCCAGCTGTGTCAACCGGCACTTCTAGCTCACCATTCTCTGGAAAAGTAAAAATACAGTAATTAGGTTGCAACATTGGACATGGGAAACTGTGCACCAGGGCTGTACTCAAAGGTATGTATATACACGAGTATGCGGCGTATACTCACCTTCGGGAAAAAATTACAGCGTATACTCACCTAAAAAACAATGGTACATGCGGGTATACAGCGTATACCCACCTCAGTAACACCAAGTGGGTATACGCAGCAGGCAAAAATCACGAATTACGAAGGCAAAAAATCATGAAAGTAGTGTTTTACGCTGTCTCAAAGATTTTCCGGGCGAAAAATCACAAAAAACTTCGATGACTAAAAAAAAGGTTGTAAGAAAATTTTGATCCAAAAAGTCGATTTTTTCAGTGGCAACGTGTACTCACCTCAAAAGTTCTGAGCACAGCCCTGCTGTGATCTATTTTAAACTCGAATCAATAAGATTCAGTGGTCTAGAAACAGTCTAGAGATGTAGCATTTTGAAGAGTTTCCACTTTGAACTCTGTCCAGGCTCATGCAATGACTTTGGCAGTAGATCTATATAGTTTGCAATATCTCTCGTCCACAATTGCTTACAACCTAAAAATTTACCTTTCATGAGCTCATTAAATTGTCCATTCACATGCGCAACACAATGTAATAAATACATGAGTGACCATGGCATTAAGGTCACACAGAATTATAGTCAACATCACATGTCCCACGAACAGATTGAAAACTGTTGAATGCAACAAACTAATCGACATCAAAATTGTCAACCTAATGTCATTTGCAACTTGAGTTACCAAGGAGATATTAAAATACAGTTAATGCATTAAACTTTCTTCGTCTTTATTATCCATGGGCTGACAGCCCGTAGGTGTCCACTGCGCACTTGACTACTCTCTTCCACAATTCCCTATCCCGTGCCCGGTGTGTCAGCCCCTGGGGGGGCCCGGTAGAGTAATGGTTAACACGCTGGCCAAGAGTGCGAGAGGTAGTGAGTTCGAGCCCCCGTTGGGCGGATTTGCTTTGTAGGCTGCTATTAGCGCCGTGTAATTACAAAGCTGTCTGTTCAGTTAGTAGTTAAGTTTAATTAAGATTACTGCATAACTTGTAAATGTAAAGCGCAGTGTGTTTGCAGCCGCTCAATTAAAGAAAAGATTATTATTACTTAATATGTTACTAATTTCAAACATAATTTATGACTACACGACACGTACTTTATTGTATAACTTGTATTGTATCTATAGATTTATATAGCACACCTGTCATTATTTCTAGAATCTGCTTTCGCTTCCTCGAAGGTTGACATCCAACTGCTGCTTGTCGTTGACATGGAAGCGGATTACTGACATTTATTATCTTTGGTATGGCATGACTGTGTAGCCGATTCCTTAGATCATTCAAAAACATGATTGTCTCAAAGTGCTCTGAACACACTGAACAATTCCTGTGCAAATATTCAGGTGCTCGGTGGACAAGATCAGCACGACGTACGTTAATTGCCCATATTTTTGCACTGAAAGAAACAAAAGAAAATTTGCAAAAAAATCAATAAGAAGCAAACTCAGTGATGAATTTGTAAATTAAACAAATTCATAAATCAAAGTGTTCAGAAAATTTAGGTAGTGTTTGAACACAAACAGTGGCAACTATGTCAATGTATCATTGGCCCACTGGCCCAGTATTCTTCCTTCTATTGTGGGTCCATCCTAATGATAAGACCTTTCCTCAATTATGGAAGAGATTTTATCTATAGATGTCTCTTCGCTGCTTAAAGACCTTGCTATTTTTACAGACCTGTCACGCCGAGAGTGCTATGCTGTGACAAGCACTTTACAAATGATCATATTAGATTACAATAGATAACAAGCAAAAGAGGCCATATACCAATATCAAACATAGAAGTGGTTCAAATAAGTCAAGTAAGCAACATTTATAATCACAAAAAGCATCCATTGCTTTGTTATCACCCAATTTACTACTGCAATTCGCTTTATATTGGTCTGGAATGGGCTTCCCCATATTTGCATCTCACATTTTCTATAGCAACCTTAAACTGTCGTCTTTAGTTGAGGTTGGGGCACGAGAGCTCCTTGGTAAACTTGACGAGGCGCTGTATCAAATTTTCTTAATGAATGAATGTGATTAGCTACTGTGTCGTTATAGTCCAATCTGAACTTCAAGGACAAGCTACATAGTTGGCAGCTTGCTGCTAAAACTTGTACGCAATTTACACAATGGTGCCGATAGCAGCGACGCGTAGTACCGAGTAGCATCACAAGTACATTTATGGACTCTACGGGAATTTACCCCTACTGATGCTGGCAGATCCCCATTTAGACCGTTTAGACGGGTGCTAAGGGTGCTGCAGCACCTGGGCCGATACGTTTGAGGAGGCAGCATTTTCGGAAGAGACAAAATTTCTTAGCTAGGATGCCGCAACATAAATAAATATATCTTAATAAATTGTAATTATACTTATAGATCTACCATCATTGTACTAGGAAATAATATGTCGGACACGTTTTCTGATAAACAAATAGGCCCCCACCACAGAAAAATCTTTACCCAGTTAATATTCACTGGTAGGCCTTGTCATCTTATAAATGAATGCGTGGTTGACAAGCATGTGTTCATCCAAGAAAGGATCTTTGGAATGTTTTCATAGCATACCGGCCTGCACTAGCCTTAGTGCGGCCCGGGACGTTGGTAGGATCAGCTGATTTATCTACCCAGAAGGTATGGCAGACTGAGATGATCTGAACAATTATTATTAGTGAACCCTTTGCTCGAAGAGGCTAGGAGACAGTGAAGTTGAATATGCAACTGGGACTCGAACCCGTGACCTAAGACATGAGTCCCACGTTACAACCACGGTAATTATTCTCTTTAGTCTGATCGATTTCAGAATATCACTCACCGATCAACGTCATTAGGAAACCTGAAGAAACTCAGGTCACGTCGTTTCGCTCTTGTATTGCTGCAGTTGATTGCCGCACAAAAACTACTATGTGTTCGCTGATGTGGCTTATGCACTGATACACCGACCTCCATCACATTCAACAAGTTCGGAATACTATTAATCTGAAACGCTACGACAACAATGAGGAGATTAACAGAACTAACAATTGATGTCAATATTACATTTTACTTTTAGAACTTCTGTCCAAGTAAAGCTAAATTTCAAAATGGAGTTCTAACTTCTTGCAATGTCCTAATCACGTGGTCAAAAAAGACTTGGTAACGGGCAGTACCAAAGATTTAAAATATTTTGAGTAGTACAGATATTTAAGTAAGTAAGTAGGTAAATAAGAATATTCTTTATTATACCGTAATCTCGTAATCGTAATCGTAATCGTAATCGTAATCTCCTAATTTCTAAAGCGCCACTGGAAAGCCAAGCGCGGGGCACCGGCTTATTCACGAGCGCTGCGTTGAGTTAGAAGGGTTGTCCGTGAGAGTAGTCCGTGGTGGTCCGGGTCGAGTTACCATAGGATCAGGATCAAATGCGTTGAGACAAAAGGGTTCTCCGTAAGAGTAGTCCATGGTGGTCCGGGTCGAGGTACCGTAGGATCATAGAGGTGAAACAGCTACTAAGGTGGGTGTCGTCTGAGCCGGGAATTGGAGGGTAGGGGATCAGATGAAACAGGATAACAGTTCTTGAAAAGGAGTGTCTTTAGTTTACCACCAGCAAACGCACAGTAGTTAACAGAGGAAATAAATTTATACTGGAAGTAAGTAATTTTCGCTTATTAAAAACCGGCTGATCGATCGCAACCGAATACAGTTACAATAAATTATAGAGTTCAGAAGCTGAAAAAATAATTATGTCAGCTTATTTTACATAAAATCACATATAGGCCTAGTATATGTGATAAAACCGACATTGCTACAAAGCGGCTTGTTACTGTTTAGCGACACTGCATTTCAAAGATGATTAGTGTCGCCCTCCTTGATCCAGGCTTGGAACTGGCACTGGCAGAGTGCAACCATGCAGTGACTGGCGGGTTCTGGTACGGACCTCGTATACGGACCTCGTGGGCGTAGGGAGGGACCTACGGAACTACTCATGAGTGGGGTCCACGTCAACTTTCCGAGCAAGAATAGCTGGTCAGAATAAAGGAATTTCTAAATGGGGCCATGACCGGATTGCCCCCCCCCTGTATCCGCCCCTGCCCCGAACGCATCTGTTATGACGAAAATCTTCTACCAGTGACTACCACAGTATAAAAACTGTGGACATTTGAAGGATATTTTAAGAGCTCTAAGTCATGCTAAAGTTTTGACTCGTTGGCCCAAAAATCTCTTTGTTGTAGGCAACGACCTCATATATATTAGGCCTAAATGAAGGGATATTAGAATAACCACAGAATGCAGCAGAGATCTTACTTACCTGGTCGGTTAAGACGTCGTTGCATACCTTACTTGTAGGCTAGTTGGTTGCTATGCAGATTGCAGAAGATTGAGTATTAAAAATATTTAAATCCCAGCATGAATTGACGCGGGTACTTAATAAGTTGCAAACACAACAATTTCGTAGAAAAACAGGTGCCGAACTGTCTCTGATAAAAAGATAGTCGAGTAAACTGAAGGTAACGATGCGGCAGAAAATGCAGGCATTTGTACGGCGTTCTAGATCGCTACCCTACCAGCATGCTCAGATGTAAAGTACCTGTGTAGGATGGAGTATTTAGTTGTGATTAAGCAATATTCGTTTATTGAAAATAATTAAATATTAAGAATAGTAATAAAAACACAAGTACCTAGCTACAAGAGCTTACCAAGAAAAGAAAAAAGAACCTGTGAACAATGAACAAATTAATCCACTGTACTTTTTTAAAACTACTTTTCACTGTATCTTGTAACCATGTTGCAGCCTGTCAACCTGATTTTGATTAAACGAATATATATATAAGCAGACACAGTCGCTACAAACCGGGCCACTCACACCTTAGCGGCCTGGATGTTTTCCAATTGCCAATGACTAAACCTCACTTATATCTGGTTCAACACACGCCAACATCTTGTAAAAATTGACTTGGATTCTTTGACTCTTGCATTCTCTTAGGTTACTTTTTATTTCTCTTTGGATCCTTGGTGTTATCTTGGACCAGGAACAGAGAGAGTTCAAGAAAGTATTTCAAGCAAGTGACGCAACACATCAATCTACTTTGTCGTGATTGCTAATAACAACTCTGTCAGATTATGGTTGTATCTTGCTCGTCATCCTTGTCCATGCCTTTGTGGTCTCTCGACTATTGCAGTGCCATCTGTGATGGGCTTCCGGTGGTCTAGATTGGGTGCCTAGACTGGGTTTTGCGCACAGTGGTATTTCTGGTCACATCCTCAAATTTTTCCAAGTCACAGAGTACATGTGGAATGCACTACCCTCTTTTCCAGTTCCATAGCGGATCACCTATAGAGTTTTTGCAATGGTTTGGTGCTACACGGAGGATCTGGTCCCCGTACTGGTGGAAACTGTGCTCTCCGACCTCTGGTGTACAATGGTGATCTGCTTTCTGATTGGCTGATTAAGGCGGATTTTTAGTCCCTCGCTCACCCTTCTCTGGTTTCGTTCATTCTTTAGCAATGACTCTCTTCTTGTCATAATTTAATACACATGAACAGTGGAACCACATTCCATGTGGTTCCATCAGGGCCTTGCATTTGCACCTCTTCTATAAATATATGCTATGTAAACGTCATGCTCCTTCACATGGCTGCTGTGCCTCATCGATATACTGACAACAAGTAGGCCTTCATATAATTCTCCTCGTTTTGTGACTTAAGAATTGTCGTGAACTCTTTACCGACCAAAGTGTAGTAAATGTATGGGAAATCCGAATCCTATAACTTGAAGCTTCAGTCTATGCGTAATGCTGCTGCTGCCCATCTCATAGGTGACATCCTGAGGTTTACCCATCCTTTCTGCTACTTGTCCATCAACACATCAAGGTTAAGATTCTTACCTCATGTGCAAATACCATCACCTTCTGGCAATGGCCAAGAAGAGGTTTTACTCCTCACTAGTTCAATCCCGATCTTGTAATCCTCGTCTTCTCTGGAAAACGGTAAACCAACTCCTACATCGGAATTCCTCTAGCCCACTTCCAAACTCTCTACCATCTTCTTCAATCGCTGACTCATTTTGTTCGTTCTTCTCTGGCAAAGTAACTACTATCCGTCTCTCTCTGCAGTCACTCCTCTCAAAATCTACCATCGATTCACCTGCAGATACACCCTTCTCCACTCACGACCTTCCGTCTTCCCCACCTCAATCATCACTATCTGCTTTTAGCCCAACATCAGAGTCTGAAGTGTCCAATTTATTACAATCTCTCCCAAACAAGCAGTGCGAACTCGACCCTATACCTACCGCCCTACTGAAAGAGTGCGCATCTATCATTGTCCCCATCATCACACAAATAATCAACCTCTCCTTATCTACTGGCAACTTTCCCCTCCTCTTCAAACATTCTTTGGTAACTCCACTTCTAAAAAAACCATCACTTGATAAGGAAATCCTTTCTAATTATCGACCTGTTTCCAACCTCTCATTCATCTCTAAACTAACAGAACGTGTCGTACTCTCTCGCATCAATGACTACTTGACTTCAAATTCACTCCTTAACCCAAACCAGTCCGGCTTTACTAAAAAGCACTCCACCGAAACACTTCTCACTTCACTCTACAATAAACTTGTCTCTGCCATCTCTCATCAACAAGTCTCCTGCCTTTGCCTCCTTGATGTCTCTGCAGCCTTTGACACCATCGACCATAACATACTACTCCAAAGACTGTCTTCCTGCTTTGGCTTTACCGACACTGCTCTCCTTTGGATTCAGTCTTATCTCTCATCACGCACTTTCTCAGTCAAAACACTTGAAACATCATCTCAATCACGCCCCCTCAACTGTGGTGTTCCGCAAGGTTCTGTCCTCGGGCCCCTCTTGTTCATCCTCTACACCACTCCACTCAGTTCACTCATAAAAGCATCCACAGTCGACCATCATCTATATGCTGACGACACCCAATTATTCATCTCTTTCTCTCCAAGCAGCTTCTCTGACTCCATAAATAATCTTCTCTCTGTGGTCACCCAAATCACCTCTTGGATGACCTCAAATCTCCTCTGCTTTAACCCCTCCAAGACAGAATTTATACTAATTGGCCTCAGAGAGCAACTCAAGAAAATTCCTGATCCCTCTATTTCCTTCAACAATGACTCTTCTTCCAACCACACTTTCTCCGCAAATTCTCCTGTCCGAAACCTAGGTGTAATCTTTGACCAGCATCTTAGCTTCTCCGACCACATAACCCAACTTTCCCGCACTTGTTTCATGCACATACGAGATCTCCGCAGAATCCGACCTATGCTTGACTTTAAAACTGCATCCACAATAGCCACATCCATAGTTCATGCGAAACTTGATTACTGCAACTCTCTCTTCCTAAACATTGATATAACCCAAATTAACCGCCTCCAAGCTATCCAGAATGCCCTCGCCCGTGCAGTGACGAAAACCCCCAAACGTCACCACATCACTCCTGTCATGAAATCACTTCACTGGCTCAAAATACCTGAACGCATCGAATACAAAGTCCTCTCACTCACTTACAATACACTTCAGTCATCCCAGCCGTTCTACCTTCGTCAGTTGTTCACCATCCAGCCACCTCGTTCAACACGCTCCTCATCCTCCATTACACTGCTTCGCCCTCCCATCACTTCATCACTGAAATTCGCAAACCGCTCCATAGCCATTGCCGTTCCACCTCTCTGGAACAAACTTCCGCCAGCACTTCGGCAAACTTCCGACCCATCATACGAACTCACCAAAACTCCACCTCTCGCTATCTCCCCACAGGTCTTTCACTCAAAACTGAAAACATTGCTCTTTCAAAAATCCTATCCTGATTCTTCTTCTCCTTACATCCCCCGCCACTTCAACTCTAAACATCACCCACCTTAGCCGTCCATCTATCTGCCTGCCTGACTCTCCGGACTTGACCCGCTGCCTATCGATTTTGTTTTGATTGAGCGCCTGTGAATAAGCTGGTTCCCGCGACTTGGCTTTTGTGGGCGCTGTAGAAGTTTCGAGATTACGATTACGAAATATCTTGTTAGCTCTGCACCACTCTGATCTCTAGTGCGTCTGGCAAAGTTCCCTTTCGGTTGGCTGCCCATGGTCTCCTGATGTTTCCCCATCTGTGCATCCCTAATGGCCCAGTGCAGCGGTTTTGCTTTCATTGTTCTGTCCAGCTGAAATCATCTTCTTCATGAGCTGTGAATAGAGCTCTTAAGTCTCTCGCCTCAGTTCCAGCCTGAAAAACGTTTGTGTTATGGATAAATTGGCCCATGTTGGGAGCACCATTGACCTTTACGAGTGGCGCTTTGTAAAGCTTTGATTACAATTGCAATCCTGTTCCATCGTCTTTCCATCTGTGTAACACGTCACAATGTCGTTGCATTCAGAGGCCCATTTCATGATGGTTGTGAGACGAGGCCTGGTTTCTTGCAGATTCATTGTTTACTCAAAAATACTTTTAAAAAATTGCAATCTGTTCTAGTCTAATTTGGGGACTTATGTTGTGCTTTTTCATTATGCTTTTGTCCCCCAGTTGATCCCCACTGATGCAACATCCACCGTTCCACATATTTGGCAATTGCTTAAATGAGTAGCGACATGGCTGATATAATTATTGCATTTACATAATTATAATGAACAACTCTGTTTTGTCTCAAGATTATGCATATTTAAAAAGAATAGGAAAGCAGATGCTTGTGAAAAAAATTTGGTTTTTGGGCTTGGTTTAGTGCTGACTCTAATATAGTTGTGTATTAAACATATACATGTGATGTTATTTTAGGTCTTCCAATAGATATGTTTTAATATTCATTGAATTGAATCGTGCCGTGCATCGTGTGTCTTAGAGCATGACGTGACTTCATAGCATGAGTGGCAGAGATTTACGAAGCTTTATAACTAATCATCGTGCAGATGAAGCAGGTTTGCCATTTGTTTCATTGTCTTTTATTTGTATAAATATCTTTAACTTCTTGATATTTATTCTTTGATTAAATATCCTTTAATCACAGTATTCCATTATTATTTAAATTTTATTATGATTTTGTATATAGAGAAATGCTTAAATGTTGAGATATATTCTAGTAGCATCGATTTAATGCTAGTCAAAGGTGAGTGTAAGGCACTGCAAGCCTTCTTTAGTGTCCTTTTAGATAAAGGGTCATGCAGCTCCTGGTCATCCTACTCCTTGGTTTTAGAGGTATTTACGAATGACCTATGCCATAGGGACTTAATCCTTCATTAGCCATCTTCCGGCCATGATTTTTTCATTTCTGAGCATGACCGAGTTTCTAATATTCTGACGGAAGTAGAAATTTAAGCAAGTTTATTTTCACAATTCGCTCACTCACTCACTGGCTCACACTCACACGCACCCTCACGCATGCACACGCGCAATCGTCGCGCATGCACACAAGCTCACTCACATGCACGCTCGCACCTTCATACACACACGCAGGCACGCTCACTCGCTCGCTAATTGGCTCACTGACTCAATCACTAATTTACTCACTCACAACATTGGTACAGATGAAAAACCACATCTGACTTTGCTTAGTTTCACCATAACAGATGAAAAACCACATCTGACACTGAACTACCTTTGCTGACACCAAGCCCTCTGCAACACTAGCATTACAACCATCACTCACTGATTTCCTACCCTCACTTATACTGCCATGAGCATAGATACTGACTACCGAGTACTTAGAATGGTAAATTGAAGACCTGAATTCTGTTCATTAGATAAACTCGTTGTTCAAGCCAAGACTGGAGTGCTAAGTGGGAAGATAAAACCTGTGGACTATGACAGTCTCCGGGTTTTTGCTGCCGAGAAGAGAGTGGCTGGAAAAGTGGCACTTAACAAGGTAAAGAAGCTGCAGGATTTATCAAAGTTTCGTAAAGAACAGAATGTCATGAAACATCACAAAGCCGTATGGTTCAAGGAATTGGTTCGACTCAACTCGTTGGCAAAGAGGCAGCAAGCGGAAATTGACGTGTTCACAGATGAAACTGCCAGTGGAGAAGCAACTAAGAGCGTCTTCGCAGATCTTGAAGCCTACGAATCAAATCTTTCGACAGATTTCAGAGAATTTAAAAAATGCACTCTGAATCCAGTTGTGAATTTAAGGTAGTTGTTTGTTTTTATGGAACTGTTTGTTATTCTTTTCCAAACATACATTAAGTTTCATGGCTATGACCTTGGTCTTAGGAAGAGAAAGATAAGTACTTATTGTTTGACTGACTTAGGCACTCTGTAGCTAATTGTCAAGTCACTGGATATAAAAATTGTATCAACGCAAATCGTTTGCATGCTCAGGGTTGAAATAAGAAGATGGATTGATGGACTTCTTGAAGTGCAAACAGCATCTGTGATACCAACTGAAGCGACTTTATTAAAATATCTACGTTGTTTACATTGAAGAGTTTGCTTTCTTGTGTACTTGTAATTGCACAAGTTAGATAATTACGTTACACTTTTAAGGTCAGCTGTATTGTGATATAAGTTGATCTCAAGCAATTAAGTTTTGGGGTCATAACATGGTAGAATCAGGATATGGTTGATTTGCTAAGTAATGTGGATGTCTGCTCCATTGACCTGCCTGTCATCCAGAGATATGATTTGTAACAGCCTAAACTATAAAGTACATGAAAAGTCTAGCAATACTATTGCCTGGGTTGAGAACCTTAAGATGCATGCCTTGTTGGCTTAGGAAATGAGTGTCTGTCCTATTTTTCACTAAAGACATTGAAGCTTTTACTTAAAGTGGTAGAATGTGTGTATAACACTGTATATGAACTGTAAGTTGACCACTGTTTTTTGTCATACTAGTTAGTAGATCGTGCAAATACAGTGAAAAAGGAGTGTTGTATTCAATTAGTGTGAATGTGTTGATTTGTCTGCACTTGTGGATTCATTTTAGAGACGATCTTAAGCTGTGGCTTCAGATGGCTGCTTCTACACCTACATCGCCAAGTTCCGACTGTGAAGTTGACAATTTTCAGTTTGATGATGCAGAACAAGTCAAAGAAACACTGGAATCAGTCAAGAAACAGCAACGACAAATCACTGAAAGACTTACAATGGAACAGCAGAGGCTGGAAACTGAGCTCAACATCGGTCAGTTCTTAAATAAATATTCTAAAGCATTTGATAGTTTTTCACTTGGAAAGAAGGTTTTGACTGTCACGAGGGTTCAGACATTTAAAAAACTTTCACACTGAAATTAACCAATAAGAGATGCACTGGTATTAATGGCAGCCATTGCTCGTATTCATGAATGATTATTTAGTCATGAACTGAGTTTTCATTATTGGCTGCTAATGATAGATTATTCCATTTGTTTGATTACTGTGTTATTCTTGCTTGGGCCATGTAGAGTAAATGATGTTTAGGAATTCTGTTGCTGAAAAGATGCAGTACTTTCTATGCACTTTTGTCATTTGTTGCTTCCGTGTTTTTTATTTTCTTATTTGTTTTGTCTTTTCGTATTCCAGTCGGTATCTATGATAATTCATGCCCTCCTTATCGAACGATGCAGACGGGAATTCCAGAGGAGGCTTTTGACCTGGAATGTCCTGACCTACTTCTCAAGACTTCAGTTCTGCAGGAGTTCATCCTTATTGATGGAAAATATGTGGAGAAGTTGACTGAACTTGAAAGAGAACACTGGACAGTTCTGAAGTATGTGGCTTGTGACATTACCATGTTCTGGATCAAGTTTATTGCTCTCAATTTGTGCAATCTTTGAGTCTGAAAGAAGTGAGAATTATTCCTTTGGCATTCTGGACAGCAGAATTTATTGTTTGGCAGTAGAAATTTGCTTAAATTCTATGCATCAGTTTTTAGTACCATAACTGGCAAACCTGAACTGGTCTTTATAAGGAGACTGATCTTAAATGGAGCATTTGGGATGAATGTCTCAGTTACTAAAGTCCAGTAATTCTGTAAATCTATAATTAGATGCAGGTGCTGAGCAGCTGCATACTGTTAATAGGGCCTATTATGTCTGCATAATTGCATGCCATGTTCATTGTTTCACTAACTGCTGACATTGTTCTCAGATCTACCACATTGCATTTTCTTTATTGTACACGGTAATGTTTTCCAACACTCTGTATATCGGCCAGTTCTCTTGAGACTTTTTTCTTTTTGGGGGCTCTTTGCGCTTTATAAATTTGTAGATGGAAATAGAATTGAATGAAGCTCTTAACGACTATTGATGCTCTGTTACTTTCAGTATGCCAGTTAATCAATATGTTAGACATGCTCATATCTGAAACTTTTGTTTCTGTTAGTTCCATCATGGTCCTTATATTATTTGAGCACTTTGAGATTGTTCTCTAGATAATTCAATGTGAGGTTTGCAATATTAAGCTTTGTGTTTAATATATAGCGGTCTATTTTATTTTTTGCATTTTGTGAAATTAGTGTAAGAAACGGTGGATGGAAGGAGAAGGATCATTCGTTTTTCCTATATGTCAACGAACAATATGCTCATGAAATCCTGAATAGACGTTCACTCTTCATTGACTGCTTGAGAAAACATCTTCCACACAAACCTAGATCAGACATCGTGAGAACTTTTCTTTTACTGCACCTGTAAAATAATGTTTTTGTATGCTTTGGGTTGCTCATTGACAAGCGAAAAATTAAATTTGACAGCTGTGAGAACTGGGAACACAAGTTTGCATTTTTACAAATGCTGAATATTATACTTTTGTATATATTTATAAAAGGGAACATGTGTATAGCTAGTACCTTCTAAAAATTAATGTGCCGTACTATATCAAGTGATGCTAGAGTTCAGTAAAGCTTATGGCACATGATCCTTGACTTGATAACACTCTCCAACAAGGTAAACATTGCTGTTGACTTGTGTAGAAACTAGTGTGTGAATCCACACCTGTGCAACTTGTCAAGTTCAGATTCATCCGTAGAAAATAGTCTGAATTGAAAGGATGACAGAACAGTGATTCAGAAACAGAAGCACTCTGAATGTACGTGAATGATTGATGAGGATTATTCATAGGTCATGGCCAGTTTCATAATACATGTATGTATGTATGTATATGAACATTTATATAGCGCCTTACAATAACCTCACGAAGGCGCTTAACGCAGCTACCGGGCACTGGTACTGGTACCATGCACTGGGTACTCATCCTTGGAGTAACTTTGCTTGCTTATGAATTGACTAGTTTATTGTTTCTAAATTTGAATCAAGATTGCTTTGAGGAGAAGTTGTTCGCATGTTGTTCTACCAAATAAGGCGTGTAAGGTACATCACCTTAGAGTAGTGTGTAGTAAAATCAGCTTTGCAAGCTTGTTGTATATGATATTATTATGTAGCACTTCTTAAATTTTGGTGACATTGTTTTTGCTTTTGGCCTTTTTCCAGGTGGAGCATGAGAATTGGTGGATGCGTTTTCGTTTCTACCACAGACGACGTCATGATCTGATATGTGCGTGGTCACGCGATCGCACAGAACTTCTCAACCGTGCAGAAGTCGTCTTCGGTGAAGCATGTCGAGCCAAGGAACTACAGGAGGAGAGATTAGAATCACTGCAGAGACAGAGAGAATTCTGTGAAGACCTCTACTCTAAAGTTGGTTTATTGTGAACTGGAATTTAAATTAACTCAAACTTTTCTGTGTTTAAAAAAAATAATCCTCAATAAACATCTCACTCGTTAAGGGTTGAATTATTTCAGTTATTCTGTAGGCCTGAAATTGCAGATCAGTTGCTATAGTAGTTTACTTTCACAAGTATAATATGCTGGCTTGTGTAATGAGATTCACATCACATTTATTTTATGATTATCATGGCACGTAGGTGTGAATCTGATAATTGATTGCTCAACAAGAATGCTTCAATTTCAATACTTTGCCCAAGAACTGCATCTCTTTATGATGTTTGGTGACTACACCATGTGATGTAAAGTGATCATATTGTAATTTGCTGCAGTAATATTGCAATTGTATATAAAGCTCAACAGATGGATTTGCTGTTTAGATATCTCCTTATATTGACATCAAATAGACATGTTGTTTAAATGATCATGAGTCTATCAACATCAAATAGACATCAATGTCAACTGGTTTGCTTGCTACACATATGACAAATGGCATTCATAAATTGCGTTTAAAGTGACAGAAAATGCGTAATTCCCTTCAAAATCTGTGCGTCCCCAGCTACTTATAAAAACTTTGATAATTTCGATATCTCAATTACTGTCTTTTAGGCCTTGAAAATGTTATATAGGCTAAAAATCTGCAGAATGAGTAAGATGATATTTTGCATGATGTTAATTAAATTTCTCTTTTGAGGTTCAGTAGTGAAAGGTTGCAACTTAACGTCAACTTATGCTTCGTTTTGTATGTTTTCCAGGTGAGGGAATGGAGAGAGAATAAGATGGAGCTGATGAGGCTGGAACAGGAGATGTCAAATAAGAAGAGACGAGAGATGGAAGCTGCGGTTGCTGCAGAGGATGAACGGCTGAAGGTTAAACGACAGGAACAGAAGGAGAAGGTATGTAGTTGTTTCAGTTTAACAGCAATGTGTGATGACAAAGATCATTAGAGTCACCCTCCTCCTTTGTCCAGGCTTGGGACTGGCACTGGCAGAGTGCAACCAGTGGCGGAGTCACATTTTCTGTTCCATGGATAGCCATCCATGTAATGTATCATTTCATAATGGTGAGCTTGTAAACTTAAAGATATTTATCAAAATGGCCTTTGACATATTTCACATATGAAACGACATCAGGATACTTAGAACTGTTAGGTTTCACAAAAGCGTACAGAGGATTGATGTTGAGTTGATGCAGCTGCAGTCAGCATTCTTGCCTGTGACGTACATTTGCTCTAAGTCATGAAGCTGAAAGGTGAAACTAATGTGCATTAGAAACTTTCTGGTTGAACGTTCTTATGTGGTCTATCCTGTTCGTGATCCATTTGCACAAAAACCATTTGTACATGTAAGTTTGATTTGACCTATGATTTTTTTTGCAGATGGGTCACAGATGGGCTTCTTGTATAATGCTTTGGTCCAAATTAGTACTGAGCATGGTCTTATATAAATATGAATGGCCTACATACTTGTTTGATGATGTTTGTTGTGTTGTTGATTATCTTTATAGATACGAGAATTTCATGAACGTCTTGAATCTCAGAAACAGGTTAAGGAAGAAACGGACAGACTTCGCCTGGAGGAACTTCAGCAATATTTGACAGAACAAGCTGTCTATGATAGAGAAAGGTTTGATGAATGTAGAAACATTTGACCAATTAACAAAATATTCAAATACAACGTGTTACGAACTAACAAAATAATTGTCACTCTGCCTATCTCTTTGGTTACACTTCTAATTGCTCTTATATTTTATTTCTGTTGAGTTTCTTCTGTTCTAAAATGTCGTTGATGATGAAAATATGCCACGTTTTTCCAAAATAATTATGAGTTGGGGATATTACATCAAGTAATATCAACTCTCTTCTCATCAAAGCCTGAATCCAGCTGAACTATATGCTGAATAAATATTATGTAATATTATGAGTTTATACATTTAAATCTTGCCTGTCAGTCCAACACACACACGATATACATGGATAAACACAGGGAAATATGTATTCTACACTGCACTTGTGTGTTAAAGCATGCTCACACATTGTACAATGTACATGCAATAATGCCTTCCATGCTTGAGCTGACAATAATCAAATACAATATTATTATCTGAAGGACGTGAATGGCTTTCTCTAAATATGATGTTTGTCATTCCTCAAGAAAACCCTACTCTAAAGTGCCTTTGCTTTGCATTTTGTTAAACTTGATTTGTTTCAAATTGCTTCAGCTACTGGCTGAGACTTAATTGTCCAAGGATAGCAACAAAAGGTATTGCTGCTGTAAGGTTCTGATGGCTTCTGCATTAACTTTTAGGGTGAAGTTCCGGGAAGAAGAAATCCAAAGAAAGGAGGAAAGTAGAGCGAAGAAACAGGAAGAGGCGTTGGCTGCAAGAGAAGAAAAAGAGCGAATTCTTGAGGCCATACGTCAGAAAGTACAGTACTTTATTGTTGCTATTTATTTGGGATAAATGCTTACTCTAATACCTTTTAACATATATTTCGTTTAATTTTCCTGAATTTCCAATGCACTTTTTACATGATATGTTCCTGTTCAGCTATACATATAGCCAGTCTTCTTTCGTTATTTTATTGCTTAACACTCATATTGTGATATTTTATCTCTGTCATTTGGTGTTGCCTTTGGCATTTTAAAGCTGATTGAAGTTCTCTGTTTTTGTCTTACTTCTTATTACAAATTCTTTTAGTTCTTAACCCTTTACCGACTGAGGGTATATGATTCCCATACCATTTACTACACTTTGGTCAGTAAAAGGTTGAATGTGATGCTCAGTAGTGACTTTATTCTCTTGCCTAGTTCATTTTTTCTCCAGTAGAAACAAAGGTCATACATATCCCATCTGGATATTTACCTAGCAAGCTTTATTATTATCCTCTCTTGAGAACAGCTTTTCAGCTGCAGTCTCTTGTTGATTTAATGTACCTTAATGTAGCACGTAATTGTTTAAAAGGTTCGTCCTCATGTGGAAGGTGATCTTCTTAGACTCTGGAGTGACACACTGGCATGGCAGGCGAGGCAGAAGTCGGAGAATGAAGTGTGCTTGCTGAAACCCCTCTATGACGTTAAGACCTTTACTGCTGAACAGGTGGATATGCAGTTATCTTCATTTGTTCTTAGCACTATTGAGAGAACACAAAGCAATATTTTAATGGTTTTTATGATAGAAACTTGTTGCATATGATCTTGTGCATGTAATCATGATATTTTTCAGAATTGGAAATTTTCTGCCACATCCTGGCAGATGCATTGGCGTCTATTTACAGTGATCACTGTAACTTGCTTCTTGTTGGTATCACAAAGTCAAACACAGAAGTTTTCTACACCCTCTGGATTTTATCAGTTGGGTTGAAAAATTATATTTCTATACTGCTGCTTTTCCTAGCCCCATCAACAACAGAGCACACCGCCTTCATTCACCAAGTACCATTTCATCATACAATTTTATGACCTGTTTATTTTGATATTTGATTTGGTTACTGTGGGTTGTGTTGTATTAATTATTTGGTGAATGTGTCATTGTCAGGTAATGGCTGATCCAAGGTTTCGTCTTGAAGAGCGACTGCGCCAAGTTGGTCTTCATGACGCCGCAGGTGCCAGAGAAGCCTTGGCTGCAATGAAGCCCCTTCATCCACCACGTAAAGATATGGAATCAACTGTCTTCAAAACGACTTAATTATAACCAAGTTGCACACTGCGATCTCCAATTGCTATGCAGTAATATTGGCACTGTACAGTATTATGATTAAAAGTATTCTGTAAACTGTATTGAATGATTGTTATATGAGCATCTAATAAAAATGCAATGCACGCCACTCTGGTTATGTACTGGCTTGCACCAACACTTAGGTAACTTGTCCATACTGTGTCTTCGGAGATGATTGCAAATGGAATCTTGTTTGTGACTCTATTACACAAATTTGTATTTATTTCACAAATTTTTATCTAGGGGCTAGTGCAGCACAAATTAGAAAATGACTACATGCCTTGCATCTGATGAACCCATTTAAAGATTAGTAGGCAGGCTTTAGACTGCATGGCCTTTATAGAAAACGTTTACATAAATATGCAGGCAGATGCTTCTCTAGAGAAACCATTTGTTTCTGATGAGTGACTTGTAATTTGTTGATTTTTTAGCTTTGGTAACCATGTTTCACTCATGTTGTATGATGCTTCACTGCTGCATCTACAGTGGTTTTATAAGTCATAGTGCTAAAAGTTTGCCAGCTGCATAATACTGTAGCTACAAACAGCACTTAAAGTGTAGAAAAAGAAGTGACTGGACGATGTCTCATACTTTCCAGGCTGTGGTGGCCCAACGAGCGGCAGAATGGCGTTCAGATTTTAAAATAAGTGCATGACACACTTTAAGCCCTGGCTACAAAGCGAGATCACTGATGCATTGTATGATCAGTGCATGGATCTTTCACTGATACAAATGATGATGATGATGATGATGATGGTTCTCTGCCCGTAGGCAGGTTCACTGGCTTTACGCCCCTGGGGATGAGATGAGTGAGGTGGTTTCCCGCTGCCTTCCCCACAGACAGTGATGGGTAAGCAACTTGCCCAAGGTCGCTTCACAGCAGCTTGCACCCCTGCGTCCCACACGTGCTAGCCCGAGATACCTAAATCTCTGAGTGTCAACTCCCAGCCTGGGGCTTGAATCGCAGTCCGTTGCAACCAACAGACGTATGCCGCTCTCGCTTACCGGTGTAGCTAACTAGGCTAGTTACTGATACAATTGCTGAACAGTCAATATGTCTTTTGTAGTGTGCTGTGAAACGAAACTGTCAAAACTTTAATGATAAGAGTGCACTGAAAGTGAATGGGAAAACAATGCAGCCTATTTCTAAAGTGTTAAACTAAATGCCTAAAAATGATTTTCCAGACTACTCATTGGGAATGTATAGCATCAACTGTTTCCATTTAAATTAGGTCACTGGCTGCAATTCTTTGAAATCACCTCTGAAGCAGGTTCCTTATGACAATTTAGGGGTCTGTTCAAACCTTATAGTCTTGTTGAGTGAAATCTTCACTGTGTTGAGTGAAATCTTCACTGATCAAAATACACTTTAGCTGTGTATGTAGGCTACTTATTATAGTAAGTACACACGACACTAAATGGCAATTGAATGCCATGGGCCAAACCTTTCAGCAAGTAGAGGCTCAAAACTAACTGCAAATAAGAGCCAACTGTTAAGTCCGGTATATGGTATAAATGGTGTGAAATATAATGCCGTTTAGCTTTATATTAGGCCTAATCATTTTTTCCAACATTTATCAGTGGAATTAGACCTGGGAGTCGACCCCAATAAGTCGACCCCAGTCGACTTGGTCATCCCAAGTCGGGTCGGGTCGTTTCTGCTCACCGCAACTGACCCCAAGTCGAATTATGTAGTTAAAAGTCACTTGAAGTTGTTTTTACCACAAGTCGACTTAAACCGACTTGAGACACAAAACTGTGGCAAACATAGTTAAAACCAATGATCGTGGCAACATTTAAGCAGATTTTGTAGCCTAGTGTGTTTGTAAGAAAAAATGAGGCCTTTGCTAAACAGAGACTTAACCTACTTAAGAGACTTAACCCCGGTACTGATTATTTTAACGGTAATAATTAAGCTATCGTGCAGACTGCCGTCTGCCGTTTTATTCATATAGGCCTAATTTTTTATTCTACAGGGTGGGCCCAAAAAAAGACCACCCCTAGGTTTTCGGCCAATATCTTCACCAAAAGTAAGAATTTTGAAATGAAATTTTACAGTCTTATAGACAATTCATATTTACATATGATGGCCAAATTTCATCAAAATATTTCAAACAGAGCAAAAGTTATGCCCCTATTATGGAGGCCACCCACCGTTTTTTGACGATTCAAAAACGTAACGCAACAAAAAGTAGGTTTTTGCCAATATCTTGGCCAAAAGTAAGAATTTCAAAATGACATTTTACAGGTTTATAGACAATTCATATTTACATATGTTTGCCAGATTTCATAAAAATATTTCAAACAGAACAAAAGTTATATCACTTTTAGTGAGGCCACCCTGCGTTTTTTGATGATTCTAAAAAGTCAAAAACCCGGTGGGTGGCCTCAGTAAAAGTGATATAACGTTTGTTCCTTTTGAAATATTTTTATGAAATCTGGCCATCACATGTAAATATGAATTGTCTATAAACCTGTAAAATTTCATTTCGAAATTCTTACTTTTGGCCAAGATATTGACAAAAACCTACTTTTTGTTGCGTTACGTTTTTGAATCGTCAAAAAACGGTGGGTGGCTTCACTAAAAGTGGTGTAACTTTTGTTCTGTTTGAAATATTTTGATAAAATCTGGCCATCATGTGTGAATATGAATTGCCTATAAGCCTGTAAAATTTCATTTCAAAATTTTTACTTTTGGTCAAGATATGGGCAAAAAACCTAGGGGGGGTCTTTTTTTATGGCCCACCCTGTATGTTAGAACGTCACGCTTAGGCATGCGTTTAATTAAAATGGTGAAACAAAATGTTACCAAAATTTTGGCACGTGTGCTTATCAAGACATGAACATGAGCAAATCAGTGAACTTCTAGTGGTTAGTGAATTCGGCGCAAAGAAAGCTGGATCTACAAGGCTTATAATAAATCGATAGTTTGGCGCTACTTTTGGTGCGCTGCATCTGCAGTTGTCTGCAGACGGAAAAACTATTGTGGGGCCAATTGGACAATGAAAGACTTTACTGTCAGTGAGTAGACCTAGTAGCTGTAGTAGCCTACTGTAGGATAATGCGCTTGCAATGCTATTTGCTAAGATGCGAAATTATGTTAGTGGCCAAATAATTATGAAAATAGAATTACAAATTAGGCCTTTCATATCACGCAATAAATTCAGTGCAACCAGTCCGCGGTCTGCCACTTTATCTTTGACCCTGCGCGTTTTAAAAATTTATTTAATATTAATATTTTTAAATAATGAGTATAATCTGAATAATCACAGACAATGGACAAGCTAAAATTCATAGGCCTAATAATTTGCCGTCGCATTGTCTAGGTCTCTAGGTCTCTATGCTTCTAGATGGCCAAAAGCAGCACAAAACTATTCAAACTGAAACACAAACAGCCTGAAATGGGGTTAAAAAAATTTAAAATAAATTCATGCTTCAATTAAGTGTTGAGGCCACGTTACTCATTGGTAGGTCTAAATGAAATTAATGCTTGCAGGAAAAATTGGCTTGACTTCTTGCATTAGTAGCCGTACATAGACCTAGCGTCCTAGGCTAATGGCTATTACCATATCAGAAGTCGACTTCAAGTCGGGAGTCGGTTGTTTTTCTGCCAAGTCGGGTCAAGTCGTTTTGACGCCAAGAAGTCGACTTCAAGTCGACCTCAAGTCACTTTAGGGTCAAGTGGGGTCGGATTAGCTGACCAAAGTCGCTCCCAGGTCTAAGTGGAATGAAACAATAGTTTCTGTTTCCCTATTGTCCTTCCACTGTAGCCTATTTGCCCTGTAGGCCTAAGATGCATACCGTTTTTTGCTTAGGAGTGACCATCGACTGATGGATTCAGTGCCCATCATAACGGTGACGCTATAGAAATTTTGATTCTTTAACGTATATCTGATAGAATCCATGCCATAAGAATTCTGTATCATTTAAAAGCCCTTTCTAGTTGAACTAGTTCGAATGCCAAGGATGCTGCTTGCCAAATATCGTCTAGGATTGTTTTCCTGACAGCTCTGATCGACGCAGCCGGGATATTTCAATGATCACCTATAGACCTATCGAACACGAAATAAAAGCTGCTCTTAAAATTGTCTTGCGCGTATTCCCGTCTTTCAAAAGCATTCCATAAAATTTAATAACAGCAAAGCCGTACATATTCTCCATCAAGTTTCTTTGGCTCTCTAGGCTTCAGATCTCGAGTCTTCTGTCACTGAATTTACCAATTGTTGCGGATTTGATCTAAGTGATAGTTTATTACCAGGTCGTAACACAAAAACATAGCTTCTGCTTGGCGCAGAAAATTTCTGGATTCGTCTTTTCAAACACATATCATGTCTTTGCCCCTTTTTCGCAAGCATTTGAAAACCATTCTCTTTGATTGTGGTTTGGTGTCAGGTCGGGAGCGCCTCTGAGGAGTTCTCTTGAAGGGGCGCTACATAAAATGTACAATTACAATTACATATCAACAATAAGCTATCATTCCGGGCATCGCAAAATAACGCGTTCGCCAAGAACTCTGATTCTATTTATTCGGCGTGCAAAAATGCACTTCCGGTTGCTTCACCCGGAAATGATATTTTCTAGGTCACGAGATCCTATTGGTTGATGAGGCAGGTTCTGGAGAAAAGCACTGATTGGAGCCTAGTCTAGTTCAAAATGGCTGACTTTAGATTCTGATGCACGGCAGCAGCATTTGTTTATTATTATTATTATTAAGAACCGTATTTCGGACAAATGGATTTAGGAAAGACAAACTGTTCCGACACTGCCAGTGAAATGTCTAGTGATTCCGATGTTACGCAGTACTTCCGAGGACCAGGTAGATTTTTTGTAATAATTCCAGAGTTCGGACTCTTTTATGAGTCACTGGCATCATACATAATAACAACGTTCCATTTGCACCCTACTCCCAGAAAGTATTACCCAGGAAAATTAATTTGCATGTGGGTTGCTTGTCAAGGTGTTCGAATATAATACTGCTCGGGATGTTTTCGAACGGAATAATTGATGCGCTCGTTGCTTTGTTGTGAGTTGTAAAGCGTATTTTGAAAGTAATGCAAGACATCTGTTTTGCTTTGTAAATTATTTTTTGCTCAGATACGTGCAAAGCAAGACCTGGAGTCATTTACATTTCGTGCCAATGAATATGTAGACATTGATAAAGAGTACGCTGCATTTAAAAAAAGGTGATAGCATAAACTATTAAAAAATTGAACAATGGATTGCATTGGCAATTTGTGCTTGGCAATAGAAAGTCGGTAATCCCGAAGATTGAGTGCCTGTGTGCATAAACAATATGGTTGCCCACGACTTCACTCAAGTAGAGTGCTGCAACCTACCTGCCGCATCCCATAATGCAATGCACTCAGTAAGTAAGTAATTGCCACTCAGTAATTAGTAATTACGAGTTCTAAGTAAATAGGAAATTTACTGAATTAGAGCAATTGAGCAAGAATGTGCTTAAAGATTACATAATATTCTGATAAGAATGTTCTTATGCCGCAGCTAGTCCATTGCTGTGTGCAGCATTCCACAATAAGTCTAAAAACTAAACTCTTGATAGAGGACTGTTGTAGTACTCTACTAACAAACTGTTGACACATTGAACTCTGCAAATGATTTGAATGATTCCAGATACTTAGGATTATTTTGGGTAATATGCGTGCACTGCAAAATACCTATGTTACGAGAACAACACGACAGGAATGTTGCTCTTTACTTGCTTGCTGAATACATTGCATTATGTGATGTGCCCGGGAGGTTGCAGCACTCTATTTGAGCGAAGTCGGGGCATCCATATTGTTTTATAACCAGGCAATCAGTCTTTGGGATTACCATAAATTCAATTGCAGCGGCAAAAACAAGAATTTTTAAATTGGGACAGTGTGTTTGCATGATGTTACGAGTACTTAGCTGCCTTGCCATACAATACACAATTGTGTAACTAATCTGCTGCATGAAGTTGTGCTTTATGTTTAAGTATATATGCTTCTAAAACATTGTTTCCCAGCCTGGGTCCGTTGATCTTGCCCTGTGAGTGTTATTGCTGAATGGCAGATGCGTGATTGTTTTGCTCTTCGCATTGTTTTATTTAAAAATGTGAAGGACTACTTTTTATAACTGCTTCATTCATTCATTCATTCAGAGAATTTATATAGTGCTCACCCTTTCAAGAAACAGGCTCTCAACCTACCCAGTGCTATAAAGAAAAAGTCTTGAGTTATTGATAAAACCTAGTTAGGTCATGAATTTAGGCGTATTATACGGAACACACAGTTTTACTGGGAGGTCGTTCCAGATTTAGGGACCTTCGACTGAGAATGCCTGGCGCTGCATAGCATGGTAGTTATGTGAGTCTGTTGAATAAAAAATTGACCTCCCCATTGCAGAGTGAAACCCATTGCAGACACTGGGTAATAGAGGGGACCATGCAGGTTGGATTGGGCACAGCAAGAGACTAGAGTGGAAATGTGGTAAGACAGTGGTTCTCAAAGTGGTGGTCCGCGGACCGGCGCCGGTCCGCGGAGACCTGATCACCGGTCCGTGAAGAAATCTGAGAGTGAAAATAAATTATAAATATCAATTTATATATGTTTCAAATTGCGAAATTATTTGAATTGTTGTTCGAAATTTATTCGAACTTCTTCCTCGAATTAAAAAAATGCGTTACCGTGCCTTATTTTAACTTGCCAACTGGCTTTTTAAACAATTTGCATTTTTAAATTTAATTTTCTACGTCTATTACTACAGTCAGTTTCGTTTTATTCTTTGGTGTGCGATAGTCAAGTAAATGCTGATCAATCATTAAGTTTTTTCTTACTGGATGTGGGTCTTTGAATTTTATAACATGATATAAAATTATAAATATAAACAAATGTGTTTGCACGATTTAAAAAATTTGGAAAATGTAAACAAGCTCGTCTGGGCATTTTTTTAAACTTTTTTAATGAAAGAACCTTGCTAGAGCGTGGCCGCTCAGACACTCTCAAAGGGTATAACACTAACAAACTTAATTCTAATCTTGTTTGAAACTTTGAGCTCAAATTTAAAAAATGCAATTAAATGACAATTAAATTGAGAAATAACTGAAATGCTATTAGGAACATGATCCAATTAATTAAACAATTCCCTAATTACGAATAAGTCTTTTTTACAATATAGTTTGTTTTTGTTTGCGCATGCCATTAAAGTTAGTGGTCCGCGAGCTTTCAACAAAATTATTGCCGGTCCGTGGCCTGCAGAAGTTTGAGAACCACTGTGGTAAGAGACCCATTGGGCCATAGGCAGCAAATGCAAAGCATTGCAGATGTGTATGGTACAGAGACAGAGGCAAATTGAGGTAACAACCCAATGAGCCGTGCAGCTGAGCTCAGAACGCAATCAAGTTGTGCCAGAAGACCAAAGGAGGGAGGGTCTAGCAAGTACTTATCGAACTGCAGTAGTCAATAACATCTATAGGCCTATTGCTATTTTTAAAAGTGAAAGTAGTGTTGAAATAGTCACAACACTACAGGGATTATTGCTCATCGTTAAAATATAGAAATAGTTGAAAGAATATACTAACTATAAAAGTCCTGTTGCCATTGACTGGATGTCTTTTCGTAAGTATGCCATGCTCTGAAAAAGGTTGGAAACCATTGTTCTAAAAGATCTAGGCTAGATGGAGAGACTTTCTTACAAGGGCAGAATTGTCTGCTTGAAATAGCATTTGCAGAAAACTGGAAGGCAAGTTTTTAGCTATAGATGTGAATACTTGAGTATGTAAATTAAGCCACAAAGTTGACAGTTTATATAGGAAGTTTTGGAATAAATTATGGGCATATAGATCTATTAAATATGGATGTGCTTCATCTCATCACCTTGAGTCAGGAACACAGATTGCATTTCCTTGAACATGTAGCTGAAATATCGCAACGGCCCATGAAAGAGTTCTGCTGACTGTATTGAATTAAATTCTTGAGGATGGGAAATCGTGAATTTAGGAAGGTCCAGAATAGGAAGACACAGCTTTACGTTTTGGGTCTACAGGTTCTTGATTTGAGTTTACTGCCAGATCAAGTGGAGAGTGAGTGAGTACAGCAAGTGGACAGACATGTAAGCAACTATCTATAGACTGTTGGATATTAAAACAAGACACTACTCCTACATTTCTGTGTTTACAGAGCATCACTACCGTTACCCAAAGTTTGAATGAACAAGGCTGTATTCTAAAATTTGTTTGTTCTTGCTTTCTGGTCATCACATAATGCTGGTACTTTACAGTCCGAATGACTGTAAGTACCAGCATTGCCACTGTGTTGACCTGCTTCTGAATTGATTGTGAGATCTATGTCCTTTGTAAATTTTGGTTTCAAATGTAGCTGCACTGCTGCAGTACAAATCCTAGTATCGCCAAAACATTGAATGCATGCATGGTCACAGAGAAATATGAATCGAATGTGCAGTCTTCTATGGGACTGCTCTGATGCTCGTTTAGTTCAGTCTCTGATGTAAAAAAAACTGCTGATCTTATTCACGGCCTCCTTCAAAGGGCTAATCTATTGCAGGTTATCTGCCTGCCTGCCGGGATGAACTCACTGACTTCTCCCACCTGGAAATTAACCGTGCTGGAAGCTAGCTTTTGATGTGCTTTGCACACAAGTTTGTATAACAGCGCTTTGGGTTATAGTGCCACCTTTATTTTCAAAATGTTTTAAATGGGCATTGCACTAGGAGCAGCATTGTTTCTGATGACAGTGATGATCAACATCTGAAACTATTTACACGAAGAGCAGTCTCTTAGGCTAAGTAGAGAGACATCTTTAAGCATGAAGTGTTTGTAACTCAAGTTTCTTAGTCTTGGTGCATGAAGACAGGTGTCAGGCCCTTGCAGCCTTGTCATTCCTCTTGTAATATAAAGTTCAAGCACAAATTTTATCAGAGAGTTTAGGGTTAAAGTAGAGTAGAAATGTGAAATGTCGATCTGTCATTACAGGGGTCAAACTCTAAGTCCCTGGGTTGATAGTTTAGAGTGCTGACTTGTAGACTGTGTCATGATGTCATGATATGAAACTGTATAATCTAAAGATTATTTTTTTATATCGCATTTGCTATAGCGCCCTGTCAAGCTCACTACTCAGAGGCGCTCACGACTACAGCGCGGACATTGCATCAGAGTTTCACACTGAAGCGCATAAGCAATTGTGAGTGAAGGACTTGCTCAAGGTCCCTAGATGACGGTTTGAGGTGGATTTGAACCTGGAACCCTCTGGCTCCAAGGTGCCGAATACACCACCGCACCCCGTCATATTTATAAATTAATTTTGAATTTTTTTTGATTCTTCTGTGCATCTTGAGCAGTGCAACACAGTGACTCAGATCTATTTGATCACCGTGACCAAAAGAATTGCTTCTGATGTAAATGTAGCGGGAAACTGGTTTCAAATGTTTTATAGTTTTGGTGCAAATTTGTTACAATTTTACATTTGGTGTGCCGTTATTGATCACTGCAATGCACAAATTGTGTGACTGCTGCTGTCTTTTAGACATGTTGAATGCCCAATGCTGTCTGTCCTCATTCACATATATACTGTCAAAAAACTCCAGGGCATTGTTTGGTGTCGACCTATCAGAGGCTTTGCTTTTTGTGCTTGACCTGTTAGCGATATGTGTACTATTATGGATGAATGTTTTAGTGACAATGCTGGCTAAAGAGCTGATGTCCTGCCATGACTATAAATTAATCAAAATGGCTGAGTCCATACTCAAAGTTGCCCAAATGTTCTTGTAAAATGCCTATTAAAAAAATATGTCCAACTGACTACCCTGCTTCAAATGCCATACTTTACAGAACAGAGATGAGAATGCTGCGATAGATGCTTGGGATACTACTGAAAGACATAAAACGAAGTGAGGACATTAGGAAGAAGCTCGGAGTGGCATGCATAACTAACAAGGCACGAGAGACCAGGCTGAGGGTGAGGTGGTATGGACACGTAATGAGAAAAGAGGAGAATAGCTGTGTCGAAAGAATCATGCAAGCGGAGGTAGCTCATATGGTCGACGCAGCCAGGAACAACAGAAGAAAAGATGGGAGGATGTGTATCAACAGTTGTGTGAAAGGATTCAGGCAAGCGGAGGTATATGGTCGGCGATGCGGGGATGACAGAAGAAAAGATGGGAGGATGTGATGAAACAAGACCTGAAGCTGCTCAAAATGAAGAAAGAGGACACTGGAAACAGAGACAAGTGAAAGAGAGGATCCGAGTGGCTGACCCCTTGCCAGAGGGAATAATTCTAGCCTGAAAAGAAAGAAGAAACGCATTCCTTCTCCAGCATTGTCCCTTGTTGATTTCCTCCTAAAATTTCAAAATCACTCTTATTTATTTATTTCAGAAATTTATATATCGCCTCTTCAAGGTAGGCTACTCAGAAACGCTCCCGGCCCAACCACGGCTAAATAAGACAGTTTTCAGGTTCTTAAGGAATAGAGTGGAGTGACCCCTGGAAATTAAGGGCAGTGTAACAGGGAGACCATTCCAGGTTGTAGGACAGAGAACGAACGACGCTGTCGGATAGCAGTCCGCAAGTGGGGAACCAGAAGTTCAGCTTGGTTCGCCGATCGAAGGGTGGATCGATGCTGAACTCCCAAGGTGGAACAACAAAGTTCTCGAAGATACAGTGGAGCTAGTCAGTCAATGCACTGCCTAGCCAACGCACAGACCCTGTTGGCAATTCGCTGTGGAGAACCCTTGCACTGATTCTAATGACTGCAATACCGGTAGTCAGAATGCAATTCGTATAATTTGAGTTTTGGGTTTTATTTTTACTTCAATGTTTACTTCACGCATGGGAAATATCATAAATATTGCATAAAATTCATACAAGCTTATAAATCTGGATCCTGCTTATATGCAGTCTCTAATAGTTCACATCCTTGAGGTTGCAGGACTTGGCCTTGTAAGTTGTAACCTAAACCCAGGCACTGCCACTACTTTTAATACCCTTATTTTGGTTTGTAGGGTTAATGAGATACATAACTTTGGCATTTGCCTCCAAGAGTTTATTTTGAGGTATTTGCTTGTTAATTTATTTTCCCATCACCCCATGTGCATTTCTGTATTTTTTCATGTATCAGCACTGACACTTTTTCATTCTGATTGGTTGTCACTCTCCAGTCTCCGCTGACAAATTACCACCAGCTAGTCCCATTAGGTTAAGAATGTAATGCTAAGCATCATCCTCTGAACCCCAGAAGACCCATAATTCAGATTCTAACATGAATTGATGTAAACTTTTCTCACTTACTGTGGGCAGCTAAGAGTTGACCTCCCTGCACTTTGGCTTCACGTTTGTTCTCTTGCTCTGACTGCCTGCCTATTGATGTAGAAAATGATTCCTGATGCTTTATCATGGGGCACGGTGGTTGTAGTGGGTATGTTCATTGCCTTGCAACTGCAGGGTTGCAGGTTCGGATCCACCTCAAGCCGCCGCGTAGGGACCTTCGGCAAGTCCCTCACTCGCAATTGCTCAGCGCTTTGGTGTGAAACTTCGATTCAGTGTCTGCGCTGTAGTCGGGAGTGCTTCTGAGTAGAATCTTGAAGGGGCGCTATAACAAGTGCACGTACATACATCTGAGATCAGCCTTTGGGAGACTTTTTGTTGCTTGTGGTGCTTATATAGCTTAGCATGTGTTTGGGTCCTGGTAAACCGTCAATGGACACCCTCATTAATGGTAGTATATGGTAGACTCTTTAGGAAAATGTCTGGCCTGAACATGATGGTGATTGGTACCTTATACCAGACTTTTGGCTGTTATAAAACTGATGTGGTCACTGGTACTTACGTTGCAGTACAAAGAAGGCCCAAATCTATATCCAATATTATAATTCTGTGAAATTTGTTCCCCCCCTGATTTATCATATAAACATTTGATCCAATAAACTGAGATAGTGCTCTCGCATTTGCTATAGCACCCCTTCAAGCTCTCTACTCAGAGACACTCCTGACTACACAGTGCGGACACCGTATAGGAGTTTCACGCAGAGGCGCACGAGCAATTGCAAGTAAAGTATTTGCTCAAGATCCCTACGCGGTGGCTTGAGGTGCATTTGAACCTGGAACCCTCCGGCTCCAAGGCACCGAACCCACCACTGCGTCACCACGCCCACAAATGTCTGCACTAATCCAAAAAATTTGACTTCTGTATATCTTTTCAAAATTCCTCAGTCTAGAAATTCACAATAATTTATTGCTGTTTTTCTATTGTTATAATGGGTCAACATTTTCTAGCAAGTTGGCATTATTTGAAGACATCTGTTTTAAATTATTTGTTCATACTTTTGTAGTTGCTTTTAAAAGAAATAAAAATCTTGACATTTAAATGATGTTGCTTAAAATCATTAAGAACTTAAGATGTGCTTCCTGACCAGCCAATATTTAAATCTGTAAACTTCGCAGAAGATCCTATGAAATGCATAATTTTATCTGATGGAATCTATTAACAGCATGAAGCGCTACCCATAACTCGTGCTTTCAGTTGATACATGTTTTTATTTAGATTGTAATCTTAGTATATTGCTTAGATATTCGAGAATCTTCCCACAATTTGCCAGCACTTGGCATCTTTGACCCAGTAAGATGTACTCATCTGAAATTATTACATTGGTCTTTTAATGCCTTTCCCTCTTCAGACATACTTCATGATCTTATTGCTGTCCCATTTAAGTACTGTAGTTATTGGATTCTTTTGGAGGCTCAAATTTGACAGCAGTGATCACTTGCACACATGTAACAACTAATGGATGAATTCCTACACGGTGTTTGTAGATTACAACCGAATTGAGAAAATTTGAGCTGTTGATATTCATAAAGCTCCTTATCCAATTTCCAGTTGGTTCTTGGTGCACTCTGTCCAGGTTTGCAAAGCTTGGTTAGAATATTTAGAGACCAAAGGAAACGAAGACTAACTTTTGACCTAGTGAATTGGGATCAGACTGACTGCTGGGAAAAGTTTGCCACAGACTGTCCTAGACCTAAGAGAAGCTGAAGTGTAATGCTTCACTGGTTGCCAAGCGATCATTAAATATCCAAGCATGCAAAATTGGTGAGGTGTGATTAAAACATGACATAATTACTCAATTGGGTTGAAATTGTTGCAGCCTTAATAGATAAAGCCAAGCTAACTACATATTGTATTGGGACAAGATCTATTCATGTTGCACCTAAAACTTATAGGCATTTAAGGTGTGAAAATCAGTGCAAGTTACGTAATAAAAATGTTTTTTGAAAGAAAAGTTCTACCAGTAAGTAGCTGAAGGATCTTTGTTTCAAATTTGTTTATATAATTTTTTCGAAAAATCCCTTAATTTATGTGTGGAAGGATATTATGGATGTTGGTTGTCTAAGTGTACCTCAGAAGGTAATTAATTTCCTGTGATGGGCGTGAATTGTGATTCTTTTATTATTCACAACAAGATAATTTCAGAGTCTATTCTTTCTTATAGTGGCACTTGGCAATTCTTACTGTATTGTTGAAAGTAAATAAATAAATACCTGATGATGTTTGCCAACTTAGGGACCTCAGTTGAAGTTTTGTTATTTGGCCAATATCTGCCTATAGATTGGACTCCTTTAGACTTCTGATTTGCTTGTGATCCCCAACACTCATTCTAGGACTTCAGGTCTCCCAAAGCTATTCACCTGAACTGTGTAAGAGGGTCTTCCATTTAGAATTGATTATATGTAAATATATTCGATGTAGGTTAAATAATTAATTGACCAATTACACTGTAGGTGTCGCCTTTATCAAATCTAATGAGACACATTCTTTCAGTTGCCATAGATGTGCAATGCTGTGCATGTGAAGACAGATTCTCTTAGCGTTTATAATTTAAAATTTGTTGATTTAAGCCAAGAGCTATGTAATTAATTAAATCAAGTACGCTGCTTTTTGCTTTTCTTTTTGCTCCTTGGCGCTGTTATTGTAAAATGTATTGCTCTTAGTCATGCTACATCTGTATACACGCACGCACACATTCACAGACAGAGAGATAGGCAGTTGCAAGGTATTTTTTGCAAACCTTGTGGAAGGTTAGGAAGATTAGCTGTTTCAGATTTATTACAGTACATAGTGGTGAAATGCAAGTAAAAATTAAAGAGAAATTGTTATTGCAGAATAAATTCTTTGAGGTTGGGTAAAACAAGATATAGTGGTTCAGATCCTTCAAGAATTTAGTTTCTGGAGGTGAATTGGAGTAAAAAGTAAGTGTGCCAATATGTCTAGCGAGGATTAGGTGACGAGAGGGTGTTAATTGCTGTTGCCTTTTGTCGGAGGGTAGTACAATGGCCCATGTTAACCTCCTAGAATGCTTCAAAACTTAAAGCCTGTGTAGCATGAACTCTTTTGGAAAGAAAACAGTGCTCTGAACCAGAAAAAGAAGGAAATGTATTATTAGAAAACTTTATATATGAATAATTAGATAATCCTAGTCTGAATAAGCGTATGACGCTTGGAATAAAATCTGTTGAAATTAAGTTTAGTTGTGCACAAGATAATATATTGCCTCTGTTAGTGATTTTCAAAACATTCTGACTAGTGTGCATATTATTTGTATGGTTAAATTTGAATGTGTTGTGAAATTTTGTTTAAGAAGGTTAACAAGTTTTAAAATTTAGATAGTTAACTACTTGTACATGTATGGAAACTATTTTGGCCTATGTTGAGTGAAGGGGAGTGATTATTATATTTATCTAGGCTTTGTGTACTATCTAAAGGATAATTTATAGACAATATTTTAGGTCATTTCAGCATTTGTCCCATTTGACTTGCAGCTGGATGGACATATGAATAGTTCAGGGTTAAAAATGCCACAACATATGTTCCCAAGATTTGTGATTCATCTGAGCCCCTTAATCAACTCCACTATAAAAGTATGTTCACTGACCTATATATGCTGTTTAGTGGGAAGATGAGATGACAAGGACTTGGTCACTGGTTCTTTTATGCCTACCATTGCCTATATGAAGTTGCTGCTAAAAGTATATACCTTGACATCTCCTCCTCCTTCTTGTTGTTATAGATCTTGGTCATCATTCTTGTTGTTATCCTCATCATCCTTGTTGTCCTCATGCTTGTCCTCGTTTTCTCATCCTTCTTCCTCATTGTCCTTCTATCCCTCAATGGCTTTGCATTTACAAGAATTAACATGAAATGCCTATATCTATAGAGGAAATTGAACCTGCAGATAAAATACTGTGAGGACTATCCAATGTATTCATGGTTTAACATGATTTGCTAAATCCCGATTAGATTTCTCAAGCCTTCTCTTGCCAGCCACACATCAGTACAGCCTTAATTTTTCATATCGTGTCAGTCAGTTTATTTTTAAACAGAAGTTTTGTACTTATCTTTTTAGACTCTTTCTGCCCGAAGATTCTGAGTTATAACTAAATCTGACCTTATTCTTTAGAGGTTGTCTATGGTATTTATAGCAATGCATTTGGCACAGTTTCTTGTGATACTAATAATAACCTGCTTATGGTCTGCCTCATATAATTGTGACATTGTGAACATTTGGTTTATGTCTTATATGGTAATTAAAAGCAGCTGCTACTCTGAAAGGTTTGAGATTGTGAAACTGCGTATATAATTTATAGTTTAAGCGTATATAATTTATAGTTTGAGCGGTTTAAACACAATTGATGTAGTGGCCATCTCTAGATCAACATTGGTCTGTTAAGAATTGAAATTACTGTCAAGTGTCTGTATTTAGCTATTTCATTGACTGTGAATGCAAATATTAGAAGTACGCACTGTATACATGAATCCATAATTGTCCATGACTTGAAAAGCAGACGTTGGATTAACAAAGTTCTGTTATCAGCATGGACGAGGTGTCAGTGAGGATGACTGAGGTCCAGTGTGTACTGCAACTAGGAACAGTCAAGCCTTCTCTGTGGTGGCCCAGTGGTTTTGAACAACTTAGGGCTCTACCAGTATCCTTCCTCAAAAATCTTTAAACTGTTCTTTTGAGTATGCTGGAATTTGGAGCACCTCTGAGTTTTCTTGAAGGGCGTGCTATCTAAATTCTCAAATGAATGAATCACATTTTTAGGTCAGTATATAATATATATGCCATTAAGTTTGTCTGCATGCATATTTTGCCGTCTGTAAATCCTCTTATTAAAGAGAACTGGTTGCCTGGATTTATATTGGTGGGTGCTGCAAATTTAGCACATGTGTTCTAAATATTTGTTATTTAATTTAGAATAGGCTAATAAAAATCTTCTTTGCAATTTGAGGCGAGGGACAATCTGAAGACCTGTGTGAATATCTTAAGCCTGTTCTGTTCTCTGGTGCTCTACCTAGATTTGGAACAGCATCCCGCTTTCATTAATATTTACTTACTGGAACATCCTTGAAATCACTAAGTCCTGACTTGAGAGTCGAGACACACTATTTCAAGTTAGTGTATCCCGGATTAGTTATTGAAGATATCAAAGCAACTTATAATGCAATGTGCGAGGTCATGGCATTTTAGAAATTGTCATATTCATCATCATAAAGATGAAATGTGTGTAATTGACGACCTGTGTGTCACTTGAACCATCATCAAGGACTTGTGCATGTATAACTGCTATGGCTCAGTTTCGATCATTTTATCCGATTAGTACTTCTCTTTGGAATGCGGTTTCTTCTTCTGTTCGCTCTACACTTCTGCCTGGCAGTCTCTCTTCAGCATTCTCCCTTCTCAAAACCTGCTTCTTCTCGTGTGACCTTGTGGGAGCGCCTCTGAACGGTTTACCCCTACTAGAGGCGCTTTGTAAATGATTAAATACAATATAGAGTAATACTTTGCTGTCGATGTTCTTTCTAATAATTTCTTAACTTCCAACCTTTTATCGCCCTGACAATGACCCCAGTTTATGGGATTGAAAGCTTTTGCTTTCTATTTTTTGGGCACATATACAAATTTTTATTACATGCTGAGAGTTTTTACCATAGGCATGGAGTGTTGCTATTAGTAGTGGTTGAGTTTTACCTTTGGTGTTGAAAATACTTTGAATTTAGAAATCAAAATGTTTCCCTTCTCTAGGTTGCATGGCTGCTTTTCTTCTGCAGCTGTGGTGTCGTCAAAGTCATTGGGCCTGTTTTTATGGAGATATGCCTGGAACCAATTGGCTTTGACTTGTTTCTGAACATCTAAGAAGTTGTTTTGTGAGAAGGAGACGTTTGTGAATCCTGTATCAGTCGGGTGCCATGTATTTCGCGAGCCGTGTGAATCATTATGAATTGGGATCAGTATTTAAATGTTCTCTTCATTGCACCACCTGCACTGTCCTGCAGTGAGTGAGAGAGGGACATTAGGCTGCGTGAATGGACAAGCTGTGAGTGGAAGTGATGAAGTAATTCTCTGGTTGATACTTATCTGAGCTAGACGTTTTCTGTTGCTTTGTGCCCGGCTTTTTCCATGGTATCCTTTCCTTCGGCTCCAGAATTGCAGGCTCCAGTGTGTTTGTGTGTGGAATGGACTTCGTTATTGTACAAATAGAGCTTAACTGCTGCACTGTGGTGTGACTGCAGCTGATGCCAGTGCTGTGTTAGGACATTAAGACTGATCACAGTGATCAGTGATCATAGCAGACATGGATCAACTCTACGTATTCCATACATGGCTGTCTGGATATGAATGGCATGCTATCAACCGGCTCATGTCACATGACCTCGAAATTAAATGCATAGTTGCATGACTGTGTGTAGCAGTCAGTTTGCAACGAACAATTGTCAGACAGATCCAAAGGAATTTCTGATTTTATGCTTGTAGCTTCCATTCTAGCTAAGCTGTAAATTCCCAGTGTTCGAATGAACTGGGCCACCATCTGAATTTCTGGAGTTGATGTGAAGGCTTGACTTTCCTTGCTGTAAATAGATTTTTATTATTCAACCAGTGTGAAATCAAATGAAATTTATTAAAGAGTTCATATTGATAAAACTCGGCGATGTCTCATGTTGGAAATATGTTCTTTGTCGCCAGTTAATATCTGAGCTGGACCCACCTCTTCCTTGGGCACAAAGGCCTTTCGCACTAGAAAATAAAATGACTTGGGAGTTGCTGTTACTGCTATGCTTATCCATAGACATCTAGATGCTTTAGCGCAATGCTGCTAGATGTCTATGGCTTATCATTGTGTGTGTTATCTTCAGTTGAGTAGTTAGGTAGTCGTAGCAGTAGTAGTTGTATGGTTTGTTTGTCATTAGTCATGGATAGTTGATGTAGACTGACAGATGGTGAAATGGACAGGTGGAGCAGGGATTATTCTGTTTTACAGCCTTCAACGCCTACCCCTTCCTTCCTTCCTTGCTAGAGGGTTGAGCACAAGAAGGCTGTTGGTACAGGCTGGTAATGTATAATTCAGCAGGACTCTCTAGAGTTCCTATTGCACGTCTTTGCTGAAGGATAAATTTAGGTGTATACAGTGTTTGGTTCTCGTTCTTCTGCTGAGAGTGGATCATCCTTTCATGATGCATGTGGTTGCTGTTCATGGTCTCTCAGCCCGCAGACCAGAATGTGACAAGGCTGAAGGCAAGATGAAAGTTGAAGTTAAAGATCTTGATGGTTTGTCTTGTTTTTATGTAATCCTTCAGAATCTATAATTGAAAGCCTCTCTTCAGTCAGATTCGTGTGTCTGCAGCTCAGCAGTAACCATCACCAGACAACATCTGTATGCTAGTAGTTCTGTTGGTGTAAAGATGCAATGAACGTGGGAAGCAAGTTTTGAGGATGCAACTCAATAACTGGATTTATGCCGATCTCTTAACACTTTAACGACCAGAGTGTGTTCTTAATGTGACTGGGAAACCAATGACGCTCATCATTAAGGTGTTGAGCAAAGATTTCTGTCTTCAAAATGCCGCTGAAACAGATGCAATTGCATAGGTAGATTTGCAGTATATAATATTATTTTTAAAGTTATCAGTCATCATGCTTGTCAAGATTGAGATAATTTTATCAGTCTATTAAATGGCAATCAAGAGATTTTAGCAAGGTCAGCAGACTTAAGCGAAATGCACCTGGACTGTGGTTGATGAGAGCATGGGTGCCCACAGAAATTTTTGCAGGAGGGCAGATACAAGGTCATAGTTTTTTTTACATGTATGTAATTTTTAAAATGCAATGTAATGCATGTACGCTTGTCAGATGCAAATAAAGGCTACTTACTGTAGGTTACTTACTTACTTACTTACTCAATGGTTGGTTAAATTTTTTAGCAAGTGTTTGAAAAATGCAATGAAGTTGGGAAACTTATTTACTGACTAATAAATGTGTGAAATTTGTGGGATATTTATAAGATATTTGTGAGAGCATGGGTATTTTTCATGGAGGTTCACGATTATATATTTCTCAGTTTCACTTTGTGTATTTGTAGGCCAATCATTAGTGCTTTAGTGCAAAGGAATTTGTTGAAGTCAAGTATAGTTTCAAAATGAGTGTAAATTTTCCAAGGGGAGCAAGGACCCCCCTCTTGCCCCAATGTGTGAGTGCCCATGGATGAGAGGAATTGACTTTGTGAATTTGATGGTAAGGCTAATTTTAATTTTCTCTTTGCTGTATCTGAGGGAAAGCTACGGACTAACTTTATCGTTGGGATAATATTGAAATAGTTTTTAGTTTTACGTTGGGAACAAGCCAAGGAGCTGTAGTCATTTGCTCAGATTTCCCAGCAGCCCAATTTAGCTTCAATCGGCCCTTTGAAATGATGTGCACACGAGTCATTGTTTGGCTCATCAATTCATGGAGTGGATCAGAGGGATATCGTCGCTAAGGACAGTGATTAGTTCTGTGTGCAAATGCTGGTCAGGGAGATCCTGTCAGCAGGAATTCAGTCATTCATGGACCATGGATTATGCATCATGTGTTATGGATGCCAGGACCATGGATTAGCTGCACTGAGGGAACTAGAGCTCTGCAGCAGCAGCAGGAGTAGAGGACAAATTGATTGTGGTCAGTTATACTGCAGTGGATGATAACTCAGTCCTTTCACATGAAGCATTACAGAAGTGGACCAGGTGCAGGAGCAGCTTACTGTGACGAATAGGTGGTAGCTGTATCAGCCTCTTAGCATTTAGGTCAAATTTTTGCTTCCCCTACATTGCACGCAGCATAGCCCAGCAGGGGTAGCTGTATGCATGTCTTTGTCTTGCCCAGTAGCCCAATAGAGTGCTTTGATTTATATTGTTCTAGCACTCACTTTCTCTCTCTAGTTAGCCCTGGGAGGCAGCCATGGGTTTGAAGTGTTAGCGACTTCATTTTTCTTAGCCTCAGCATATGAGTGTGCATCATAGCCATGTTCCTCTCTGTCGGATCTTCTACTTGGTACTATGTGGCTGATGTACATATTATAGCCGAGTGTACTGGAGCACACAGGTGTAGTTTTAATATGGAAATGACCTTTGTTTTGGCAGGGATATGACCCTCAATATTGCAAGTGAATTATCAGCAGTTTGACCAGCAAATTGTTGCACACCCTTGATTTATATTTACTGACTAATAAATGTGTGAAATTTATTAGTTGATAAAAAGTAAAGTGTGCGCGCGTGTGTGCGTGGGTATGTGTGTTTGTGTGACTGTCTAAAGGTGCTAGAGGAGTCTTTGCTTTACAAGTGTGTAATTGTCGCTTGTTTTGGCTATCGTTCATTTCCATCCATCTATAAGAAGTCTGTGCTTAATAGTACAGTGAAACAAATATAATGGACAAATTTGCCAAATTGTCATTGCTTAAGTCAGGACATGAATAGTTAATAAAGTATACAGAGCATTATCATTGAACATTCCTTTTTCCTTTGTTATGAATGTTTACCTACTTTGGCAAACGTTGTTCATTCATTCATTCTGAGAATTTATATAGCGCCTCTTCAAGATATCTACTCAGAGGCATTAAGCATACATTCAGTGAATGTTTTGGTCAATGACTCATCAGTTTCCTCCTATTGTATAATTCCGTTGATCATTTCAGAAATTATGTAGAATTTGTTCTGTGGGAGTTCCTAAAATAGATGTGTAATATATATGTATATATGTATATTATATGGATGCAAGTTTCTTTGTCTGCTGGCCAGCAACCCACATTATTGTGCGACAGCTAATTTTATCATGAGAATCATTAAATGCTCTGTGCGGGAAATGGTCATATCCCTTTCTGATTGTTTTGTAATTCTGTATCGTGGAATTTAAGGAAAATTTTAATGCATTTATATGACACTGGCTATATAATGTTTGGGATCATAGAGCACAGCTGAATTGAATGGCTTCAATTGGTATTTGTTTCAATATATGGAACCTTACTTAATTGTAGGAATGTAATGTTACATTTATCCCATGTTGAGCATTGTCAGAGAGCAGAATTTGTGCATAAATTCTGAATCAGTATATGCCCTCTGAACCACGTGGCTACAGTTATTTATAGGCATACACTCCTAATGTGGCCAAACCTTGCAAATTTGTCCGTTTGAAGAACTCTTTCTGTGTAGCTGTGCAAGTTCAGAAGTCCATGCACTGAATTGTCTATTTATCGGAGATCTGCGTGGTGGTGTAGGGGTATGTTCGATGCCTTGGACCCTGGAAGGTTGTGGGTTCGAATCCACCTCAAGCCGCCACGTTAGAACTAGGGCATAGCCGGGGGCTGACCCGGATAATCGGCACTGCCGGTTATTTGACACCCGGCAGATAACCGGACCCCCTGATGAAAGGTCATCCGGGCCGGGTGGGTAATTATGAATAGCATACCAGGCATCATTAACCTGCTAAATCTCTCACCTGCATTATAGTACAATGAACAAACAGACAATCACAGAACAGACTATCCTATTTCAAACAGCCTACCAGCAAGAGGATGAGGAAAGAGGAGGAGGGGAGAGTTTGTGTCACCCTCTTCCATAGCTATATAGGTCGGCCAGTGGTCATCTGTCATTAATCCCTTATCTCTAAAGTCTGTTTCCTCTGTCAACCCTCATTCCATGCTGTCTCTCCTCCTTCCTGCTCCTGTCTTTCTCCTCTGCTACCCCATCTTCAGAGGAACAGTGGTAGACAGTTAAGGAGAAGAGGAAGGGGATTAGTATATATATATATATATAATACATATAATTATATATATTTAAATAGAAGAGTGGCACCCTCTTTCATGCTTTCTCCCCTCTTCTTCCTTCCTCCTCTTTCTCTTCTATTACCCTTCCTCTTTCCTCTGCTGCTTGGCTGTTTGAAATAACTAACAGGGAAGAAAAAGGAGGTGATGAAGGAGGAGGGGAGGAGCAACAGTGGTAGAGGGTTAGGGAGAACGGAGGGGGAAAGAGGGTATATACAGGTGCTGCTCAAGATCATTCCACTCAGTGGAGTAATCTTGGGTGCTGCTCACTGACCATAGCTACATAGGTCGGCCAGGCCCAGTAGCGGCGCTAGGGGGCTGGGGGGGCTAAGCCCCCCTAAAAAAGGTCATCCATTTTTTTCCCCATGTAAAAATAAAATATTTGGACAATTTACCCCCTTTAGCCCCCCCAAAAATAAGCGCAAGGTACGCACGAAGTTTGCCCCAGACAGCTCGGTGGTCACGGAAAAGGACCATTTTTCTGAAGAATTTGGTCGATGAATTAAAAAAAAAAAAAAAAAGGTCATCAGCTTTTTTGGCGGCTGAAATGGAAATTTTTCTCCGGATTTTGATCGATGACTATAAAAAAAAAAAAAAAGGTCATCAGCTTTTTTGGCGGCTGAAATGGAAATTTTTCTCCGGATTTTGGTCGATGACTAAAAAAAAAAAAAAAAAAAGGTTGTCAGAAATTTTTCAGGCTGAGAACGGAAATTTTTTCTGAAAATCTAGCCCCCCCAAAACGAAAATCCTGGCGCCGCCACTGGCCAGGCCCAGTGGTCATCTCTCAATAATCCCTTATCTTTAAAGTCTGTGGATCACAACGGTCGGGGTCATACCCTCATTCAAGTCAGAGAGACTAGGACTTGTCAGAAGGGATACCTTCCACCTGTTGATATGATTCTGCAGCTTAATAGGCCCCTCCCTAATATGACCATGTTTACATCTCACAGATTAAGGGATGGTACACTTTGAACTATGTCTACATGTAGTTGGACTGCATGCACCACAGAAGCAGGACTGTTTATCAGGGACCTTTGACCTTCTCTTGCCTGACTGGACAGATCAGCATTTCTTTACTATAGAATGATTGTATCAACAGAATTCATGAACAGATATTACTGGCACCTCTCAATCAATAACCTCTGGCAGAACTCAACTGTAGTAAAACTCTGACACTCAATTCCACCAAAGGAAGCTAACAAACTGAATGCTGTTCCTTTGACAGCATTCAAAGTGGGGACATATTATTCAGTTTAGAGATTAACGTTACTTTTAATACTCGGACCCGGTACCCGGATCCGGCAGATTTTATACAAACTACCCGGACCCGGTACCCGGTTGAAAAACGGCACCCGGCTATGCCCTAGTTAGAACCCTGAGCAAGTCCTTCACTCGCTATTGCTCATGCGCTTTGGCGTTAAACTCTGATTCAGTGCCCATGCTGTAGTTGGGAGCGCCTCTGAGTAGAAATTTGAAGGGGTGTTATAGCAGGTGCTCATACCATTATAATTGAGCATGCAAAGTAATATGCATGAATAGCCACTCCATACCTTTCTGCAAGTTAGTGACTTGTGCTAAAAATTGGTTTATGTTGCAATGTGATGGAATTTTAGCAGTGCATGTTTTGAGATTTCCTAAGTTGCATGTAGTTTGCTAAGAAACCTGCTGCCCTTATGTTTACACAGTACTGGGCTGATTTAGCAAAACAGTTGTATTAAGTGTACCACAATAAAGTGCTGGGTTACATTATGTGGCATATAGGCAGGATTATTAATTTTGCATGAGTGAAATTTCATATCAAAATTATTCATTTAAGCTTCTCTCTTATGTAAGTGGGTCATCTTCTTCATTTGCTTTGTGTTATTTTCATTTCTTTTGAAAGCTGCTAGTTTTATGAACAGTTCGTTTTCACAGATATGGAACTTTTCTATGCACTTTACAAGTAAAAATATTTGCTTTTTGATTTATAAAATGGAAATAAAGATGCATTCAAAGCAGTTTATTAACCCTTTATGCATTCATTTTTAAATTTTGAGGCCGTTTTCAGCGGATATTCTCGGGGCAAACGGGTAAAAGATTAAGCACTACACAGACTCTGAGAACCTTAGTTGAATACAGGATATATGTCTGAATGATGATAGATGAATAGAGGATATGTGTGAATGATGATAGATATCCTCAATTCCTCATCCAGTTGTCATTCCTATCTTGACAGTTGTCATTAATGTTTAGCAATATTTTCGGGCAGTCTTAATGCGTGTTACAGTGCTGCTTTTCCTGTGCAATACTAGTAAGTGACTCGAAGCTCACCAAAAACAGTGTTGACTTTTATATTTATTCTGAGCTCTACGTTTAACTTTTATTCTGGTTTACAGTATGAATAACTACGCATAAATGAACTTTCAAACCGGTTGAAACAGGTTTTTTTTAAAGAACTTTGCAGCTTATGGCTTTACTAAATAGGTTTTCAGTGCATTATCAGTTGATTGTATTGCAAGCTAACAATATGTTTCTTTTCTTTTCTGAAATTTTAGGTAACGAGAAGCAAGAGAAGTTCGATGGTATGCAAGCAGTCAATATCATACAGCTGTTAAAGGAAAAGATTGCTTTCTTGTCAGGTGAGTAGGCCTACTATTTCCTTTATTCGGACTGAAAATGTCATCCTCAGTTCCTCATTACCTCACGATATTTGGGCTACTTTTTAATTGTCTCATGGGCGCCCTGGCAACATTTTTTATTCTCACAAATTGACAACATTGGATTACCAGGTTACTGTTAATGGCTACTCTTCTTTTGTGTGGGTACTAAAACGAATACGTTTTCTCCACATATTACAGACTTGTCCATGGTCAGCACTTTGCAGTATTTTTTAGGTCAATGACTTCATTGCATTTCTTGGCATAACAAATGATGTTTGTATCTATATGAATAGTAGAAATTCGGTAAAAATTTAAAAAAATCAAAATAAGCAAATATCGCTGGAAAATTCACGGCACGAAATCGAGGTTTCTTCTTCAATTTTTTTCATATCTTTTGTGTGGGTTGTTTGATATTTAGTTTACCAGGTTAAATTATTCCCAGTAACCAAAAAATAGTTTACACGGGAGCCAGAAAACAGGCAAATGGGAAAAGATATTATTAGATTGACATGCTGCATGCTGTTTTCACCAATATAATTTGCGACAATGTGAGAGCTTTAGCGTAGAAAACGTTGTGGGGCGCGGTGGTGTAGTGGTTGGCTCGATGCATTGGAGCCGGAGGTTTCAAGGTTCAAATCGGCCTCAAGCTGCCACATTGGGACCTTGAACAAGTTCTTCACTCGCAGTTGCTCGTGCACTTCGGCATGAGTGTCCACGCTGTAGTCGGGAGCGCCTCTGAGTAGAGTTATTGAAGGGGAGCTATATTTATGCAAGAATTAAATAAAAATGAATTTTTATAGGAGCAGAATAGCGCGGTAATGATGTCCTGGCTTCATGGTTGCTGAACAAATCCAGAGATTGTATCGATTCCATCGAACCTGAAATGGTTACTTGCTTGTAAATATGCCTCCTCTGCACACAGGCTGGACATCTGTTCTCGTCAACAGACAGTGCACATATTATTACATGTGTGTGCCTAGCTAGCTTCCACGAAGGCGGCGGCGGCATGCCTGGTCGGTCGTCCATCCGTCGGGCCTGCTGCGGAGCCAGACTCATTGGTCATGTTCATCTCGTTGTGGTCGCCCCAACGCAGACACACATGTATCGAATGTGGATTATTTGGACGCATTACCCGGCTCTCATAGGATTTCTGTGATTGCCACGTCATCATCTGGGCAATATGCTTGATTCTACAAAATTGTTGTCACTTGTCACTCCATGACAGAGTACTGCATATATGGCTACTGGGATGAGCATTTAATCATTTGATGTCGTTTTGGAAGAGGCGTGTCAAATTCACCATTATTCATACATGTGTGAATAGAGAGTTTGGCTGGCATTCTTCTTCTTGACGTCGTCTGAATTCATGAAATTCTAATCCTGATGGGCTGCACTGAAATCTTCAGCATTTGTTGACATTCAGTCATATTATTCAATTAGAACAGGTAAACTGCTTAATTACTATGCTCAAGTCGCAATCATATGCCTCCCGGCCTCCGTACCTTGAAGAACTGTTAATGAAGGAACATTAATAAGCAAGCGGTGGCATGGTCATTGGTCATTGCTACTGCAAGTTGCTACTAGTCCATAGTTACTTTGTGTGGACTGAATATAAGTTGGCAGCTATTGGTTCATGTTGACTCACTTGAACTTCGCTGTGGTCTTATTTGCTTACTCATGTCCTGCTGAAAAATGCAGATACCATGGAATAATTTCTTATGAAAGCACAGAATGGATATGCATGAGTTGCTGAAAATACCTTAAAATGTACAGGCATTGTGTATTAAAAGTTTAAGTGTACTGCACAATTTTGGGTGGGGCTATTTGTATAGTAAGCATTGTAATCAGTCAAATCAGCAGAACCCTGTGGATTATGGAGCATGTGCTACTAATATGCTAAAAATTCATAGAATTTCATTCTATTTCCTTACATGTATTCACTGCATTCCTATAATGTAGATGTATTGATTCGCTGTTTAAAAATAAATAGAAATGTGAATATAACGAAATCCTAAATATGCAATGAATCATTCAAGTTTAAAAAAAGTATATATACTTACGCTGTCGGAGACATTAAAACTGCTCTTTTAAATAGTTATTTCAAGTTATATGATGCAGCAAATTCATATGCCTGACTAGCAGACCGTATCTTGCACCAAGACAAGAAACTACAGGGCTGTAAAACTCTTCAAATGACTGGTCAGGAGGTGTAGTATTTCAATTACTACCCTTATGTATGACATTTTATGACTACTGTGTGAATTATTGGTTTTGTTCAATAGGATCTTACACTTTTCTGGAAACCCCTTATTAAATTGTTTACATAAAATGTTTCTTATTTTGGCCTAACTCTGTGGAAGTTAAAAATAATCTTTACAAAATGTGGCTGGTGATTTTTCTTTTCTTCTGCTTAGTGTTGTGCAAATGAGTAGGGGTAGAATTAAATGTCACCCTCGTATGTGCAACTTTTCGGTAAGGACATTAATAAATATGTTTCCTAACAAAATTTGTGGCATTAATTAGAATTCTATTTGCTAAAAAAAATTTGCAGTAGAAAATGTCGCTTTATAAAATTAAAGATCTGCAATTGTTCAGTTGTTGTTTAACATTTTTTATGGTCCCATTATACCATCACCAGTTAATCGTAAATATCTACAACTGTTGTTGTTCAAAATTTTTATGGTCCCTTATAACTATCACTGATCCTGCCGAGAATAACTTTTAAGTTATTATGTATAGAAAGATGATACTACAATTAAATCGGGTATGCGGTTAAGGAAACCTTAGTTTGTTGTATATGAGTTACTTTGAAATAATGTTTGATAGAATATTTATATTATACTCATTATTCATTAACCTGTTCATCACTGGAGCCTAACTTATATCTTATGTACACTGGAGTGAGCGCCTTAGTATAGGGCATTCCACCCTTCTTCCCCACCCAGTCTGACACAGATGACTGGCTGCAGCTTGAGTGATTCCTGAGCTGCTAGTTCCTGTCACTTAAAATTTATACCTTGAAACAACCAGAACTTTATCAGATTATAAGATATTGCATTCATGACCCGCATCCCTTCAATTGGGTACCCATATTCCCATTTACATATGTATATGTGTGCGTATCAGTCTATGTACCATTTGTTAATGACTACCTCATGCTAAATTGGTATCATTTGGAAGTATGATGTTGGCTATGCAGTAGCTAAAATAGCAGTAACTAAAATAGCGTGTTAATTGGACATGTGTTACTAAGCATTTACTGTAGTTAGTTGTGAAACGTTAGGCCAAAAAAAATAATGTTGTGTTTCCGGTAACCCGACCGACCCTCTTTTATTGCCGCAACTCAAATAATTTTGTAAAATATTTTTTATTTAAAAAAATATATATAATAAAAAAAATATTTTTTAATAAAAAATTTAAAAAAAATTTTTTACAATTTTTTATTGACATAATACGGTGGCATTGCCTTCCGTATAGAGTTGGTTCTTAGGCCAAAGAATTTTGTGTTCCGGTAACCCGACCAACTCACTTTTATTGCCGTGACTTGGAAAATTTTGTGGATTTTTTTTATTTACAGTGACATTGCCTTAGAGTTTAACGCCTGCCTAACTACTTCCTGGTTGCCAGTCGTGAGAAACCTCTAGCCTTATCATTCTCACTTGAGCCACCTCTAATGGTGACTAGGGAAAATAAATCTAGCAACCTCTAGGTGTAACTAGTCACTGGCTCGCATAGGCGGAGACCTGGGCCGAGAATTGGGGGGGGACGGAAAGACGCGAGGTTTTCCAAAAAATTTCTGACGACCGGCGAAATCTCGAAAAAAATTGTATTTTGGCCGCCAAAAATGTTGATGACCTTTTTTTTTAGTCATCCAGCCAAATCTCGACGAAATTTTCAATTTTCGCCGCCAAAAAAGTCTTGACGCTCAAACATTGGGGGACAAATGCATGGGCCATCCCCCCCAACACTTTTATTTGGGGGACCGTCCCCCTCTGTCCCCCCTAGGTCTCCGCCCATGCTGGCTCGGCCAGTCTGGAACGACCCCTAGCAGTGATGTTCTGTTTGCACTCATCTTCCCCTTCCCTTCCCACTTTATCTTACCAGAAAAGATGTCAACAATTTAATGAAATTAATAGAATTGTTTTCTAGAGCAATTTTAGGTGCAAACAGCCGGAAAATAGGCAGTTTAAACTTGCTTAGAACACGTACTTTGTTACAGCGTGTACCTTTATGCAAAAAAGAGTAGTTGGGTATAATTTTTCGGATAGTCACTGTATAAAAATATTTTACCAAAATAAAAATATTTTTCGACCTACCTACCCAATTTTTTACAGCTCTGTTACCGGAAACACAGCATTTTTTTTTGGCCTTAGCAGCAATTGTTATGTAGTATGTCTGCTGGTATAACAGCTGTGTTTAGTGTTCCACTTCTTTTGTTTATTTTATGCTGCAGATCACTATATGCAGCGGATACCCCATAGGTTATTGTTCTATGCCTCATTGTATAATTATTGGACTAGGTTTTTGTACACGTATGGCTATAAACCAGTTCAGCCCTACTACACAGTACTGATTGTTGTACAGAGCGCGCGATATTGCATTAGGGACCTCTGACCTGCTAGGATATTGTAAGTTAGCTGCCAGTGAAGAGCCAAAAAATCCGGCTTATATACTATTATGTAAGTCAAGGAACTCATGTGCAGCTCAAGAAACATTTCCAGCTTATCTTCTGATGCACCTGTTTGGGTCAATGAGACAGCCGTATTTGCAGTGGTTTTTGAGAGGTTCCCACATACAGGGTGCCATAGAAATCTTCACATCATAAAAAAATTTGCTCTTGCAAACAGACATACACGTACATGTGCAATACAGAGTTGCATACATACGCAGGCATATACACCAATGCATTAACATGAATAACGTGTATACTTGTTGTATACCAGGCATCGTAAGATTGGTGGTTACGATTTCTAAGAATGCTTGATGTGCAGTAATAAAACTGAACCAACTAAGTGCCGCATGTGAGGAGTTGAGATACAAAATACGACAGATGCTTTTCCAGCTGGTCCAAGAAAACCGAGAAAAACTGAGTTTTATCAAAATTTATGAACAGTGAACAATTATCAATTCCTCTAAATGTTTACACTGAACCTTAAGTTAATTATACCAGTTTTTCATTTTGATAGATTGATTAATTATGAAGGATTAAAGTTTATAATTTTCTGCTTCTGCATGTGAGACCTTAGTCAGATATATTATTTTCTGCACTGAGATCGGAAACCACTTTTCTGTCTTATTGTTTGTGGTACCCTGAACTAGCTAAAGTTACCTACTTCATAATAAAGTACGGTATGTGTTATTACTATCTCTATATTTTATTGTAGACCTGGTATCTATTTAAATAATTAGAAGCTATGGTATTGACTTTATTACTTCATGTATTCTAGTGTACATGCTTTAAATTGTAAATATTCCATTGTGCATTTTTAGAACATTTTAATTTTAAGGTCAGTGCCTTCATCTACATAGTCACTCTGTTATGCTGGCATACACGTGTGTGTCAGTGTACTTTGTGTCGTATTACAAGAAGTTTGATATTCCGCTTTTGTGTCAACATCCCATTGTCAAGTGCTATCAATCTTGATTTGATGGTTGAACCATCACCCAATTGGCAAATATTTCTGATGCAGATTTACTTGAAGTTTTGCTCTACTCTGAAGACCGTGTCAAGAGGAAATGCTGGTGTTAGTTTTATGTATATTATAGTTGATGTCACTTACCGGTACTGTCTAATGCCATGCTCATATATGATTTCAAGTTAAATGTGTATATAAAGTAGTCCTGGATGTTCTTCAAAATTTTTATTGCTTGCCATCCTTCAACTTTCAACTAATTACCTTTCATTTTTACTCTCGAATTGTTTGGCTTCATCCACTGCAGTCTCTCGCAGGCTAATGTTTATCAAGGGACTGTATCAATTACTGTCAGTCACTGGAAATGTCTGGGTTTTTTCCAAGCACTTGCCTGTAATGATCTGGTTTGGCATTACCAATGAGATTTTGCTGTATACATGGAATTACTTGGTTTTGTGCAACCTGGACTATTCGTAGATACATTTCAGTGTTCAGAGTATAGTATGGCATTACCCTAAAAGTGAACATAATTTGCTTGTAAAGTCTTCAAGTTTATATATCTGTACATGTATAGAGCGCATTTTATGAACCGCTCAGAGGTACTTGGAGTGCTATGGAGTTTGATCTGAATTGGGAAAGTCAAAGGCTGCTGAGTAGAGTCCTGTGCTTTGTTTGGGATTTTACTGGCTTCCTGACATTGTGGAGAGTATTGCAGTCCAGATCATCCTGAAGATATGCAGGTGCTGCGCTTTAGTTATTATTATTATTATTATTATTACATAAATTTATTACGCGCGCAAGGTCACACCAAAGTGTGAATCTAGTTATAGAGCCATCTGCCTTCTACGTATTGAACCATCTTCTTGGAGGCATCTACTATTGCATTTATGTAATGTTACCCTTGTGTACTTGACTTTGTGCAGCACACATTAGCAAATTATGGTCTTCAAATGCACTTGTTTAGATCTGCTTGATAAGCTTAAGTTGAGCACATTGTAAGTTACTTTAAATATGATGTATGAAGTGTCTTGACTTTTGATCAATAACACTTACACACTCAAAGCTTCAGTCATGGCTAATTAAGAAATTAATACAGATGCGTTTTAGACAAGTCTCATGAACATCTTCCAAAAGGCAGATGAAGACATTTTTGCATCTTGAAGTGTTTACACTTGTTGCAACTCAAGTTTTGGAAGTGCTTGAAACCTCTCTTGTTTGTTGACACTTTGTAGTGGTTGTGGCACAAAACTTATTTGTTTATACTGGACACCAGAGGTGGAAATAGTTGAAACTTCAGTGATTGTTTACTATAATGGCAGTTTTGCTGTGTAGTTTGATCCTAGTTACAGGAGTTGCATGCTTTGCACTGTTTGCAGTATATATATATATATATATATATATGCTGCAAAGCATGTATGTTTAGTATTATTTACCTATAAGGTAAATGTATCAATTGTATATAGCTCTTTCTGATCGTAACAATGTTGGAAAGTCCTCAAAAATAAATTATGATGGTCTGTCTTGAGTTCTATGATCATGAAAAATATATTGTCAAAAACCATTATCGTAGTCTGTGTCTAGCATTGTGGTCTGTGTTTAAAACAATTGGCATTGTGTCCTTCCATTATTTGTACGGTAATTTACGCTCTATTAGCATTAACTCATACAGTGGTCATCTATCTGTTATCAGTTCTGTTAATATATATCTTTGATTCATGAACTATATTTGCTGTGATCATAAACCCATCTAAAATTGGTTTATGATCGGTTTTATATGATGTGAATATGATTGTGGATTGGAAATAAATTATGTATAAATGTATCATGTTTAATTCTCATTATTACTGAATTCTTGAGGTTAGAAAATTTAGTAAGTTCAGTTTACTTGCATATTTTAATGGTTATTGTTGAGCTTTACATGTCTGTGAAGTGTAAATTAATTCCAAGGGTTCTTTAAGGAGTGTGAGGACACTTGGCTTATGTGCTCATAAACAGTGCTCATCCAGGAAACTAATTTTAGGCTAAGCCAAATAAATTTTTCTAAATTGCATTGACTGAATTACTGTTGACTATCCCGCCAGACAATGCTTGTTGCACTGAGAGAGAGATGTATTTGCTGCATGTGGGTCATTTAATTCCTCTGAGCTTATTTATGGTGGTTGCCTCCGGGTGAGGTCTTTTTTTATCTACAATCATTGTGTTGTCTGATCTATGTAGCCCCTATCGGTTTTTCTTGGTCATTAGTTCACTTCTAGTCTGACTGTCAGTCGGATGATGGGGGTGGGGGCACTGGAGGGGGTGGGTGAAAACAAAATGGCTTCTCAACCATGAACATCTGTACAACTGTAATGTACACGAAGCTTTGCACACACACATATATATATATATATATATATATATATATATATATATATAACTTGTGGATGAACGAACAGTGTAGACTGTGGTAATTGGTTCCAGCAGGCTTTTGCAGCACTTGATTTTAAGATGCAGTGTTTTTTTAAGATGCAGTGGTTTTAAGACGCAATGATGTCTTTAAGTTATATGCGCATGCATCTCTGTATATATATATGATTAAGCAGAGGTCTATGGCCTGGAAGCTCCGTTGTATTGGAGGAGCTGTCCAGGAACACAAACATTCATCGTATGAGTCATGATGCAGAAAGGTTAAAGCATGGATCACACTCTGCTGCGTTGAGATGAAGCATCATGTCCTGCTTAGTCCTCTGCCAAAAAAGTCTGAACAAAGTAAAAAAATCTCTGTGCAGCAGCTAGCAATACAGAGATGTGTGCAGAAGTGTTTGTGTGCTTGATAGGCTTGGCTTGTCCCTATGCTGTGTTTTAATTCTTTTGTGTAGACTTTAGAAACTTAGACTAAAAAATTACACCATAAAACTATTTTATTGTCTATGACAGAGAAAAAAACAGAATATTTGTTAGATTAATCAGAATAATTAGGGTGTTGGTGAAGATTAAAAGTTGAAATCACTGTTGTTTGTCCCATGTTTATTTTATTGTAGTTTCCCTTTTGTAATTTCAGTTTGTTTTTTGCTCTGTGCTTTATAACTATTTCCGGGTTTGATCAGCTAATTAAACTGTGCATTAACTGTTGAAATGATGTATTAGTAATTGTAACTATGATTTGAGATCTCTCTCATATCTCGAAATCAGTCTCCTCTCTGCTCTGGTAAACAATGGGCTGATCTTCAACCTCCGTTGTAAGAATTGTTCTTCATTGGCTCATAAGAGGTATTTCAACGTAGAAGAGTTACTGATGATGTGGCTGCTAGCTTTGAGCGTAGAACAGATTTATTTGGAGTCATCTCCACCAGTCTGCAAAGTTATGTTTTGACCTTTATTGCTACAATATAGACAATAGACATGCTTCCTGTATGCCAGTTCTTGACTGCGGAAATCAGGTTCATGGTGTTTTATTGCACGTAAGTGGTGCCTGCTGTTTGGGTTATTTGAATGCCAGCATGGGCTTCCAATGGTGGGATAAAACTGGATATGACTATGTATTGGTTTGCCGTTGCTAAGGTGCTTCCGCTTTGTTTTAGGGGGTCGAGACAAAAGAGGTGGAGCGATCCTAACATTTCCAGCTCGTCCATCCCAGCCGTCAGATCAAAAGTCAGATCAAGTCAGATATGATGATCTTAAAACGCTAGTCATGTACCTTGCAAGTGTGCCCAGGTGAGAGCCAGCCTTTGTCATCGTCAATTTAATGTGATTCTGGCAACAAGTGTTTTATTGTGTGCTATCATCATCATCATCATCATCATCATCATCATCATCATCATCATCATCATCATCATCATCATCATCATCATCATCATCATCATCATCATCATCATCATCACTATTTTTGTTTATGTTGCTGTAATTGCTTTTGTGATTAGTGTTTGCTTTCTTATTCTTATTAAATTGTCGTTTGGTTAAAGTTTTTGTTTTTGTAATTTTCATGGGCATTGCATTGTTGATTACAATACTTGGATGTATGCGTGTGCGACTGTGCGCTCTCCATGAAGGTCCTGGGATGTGTCTGAGGAGCTGGCAATATGTTAAGTGTTATGGAGTTCGGCCTGTTTTACTTAGTTGATGACTAACAGGTGACCAGATTACAATTAACCTGAATGACTCAGTCAGCCAGCCACTCAGCCAGGTACACAATCCTTTCAGTGGCAGATTCAGCTGTTGAGCTGCTGTGGCGGCTGCTGCTGCTGCTGCTGCTCTTAGTAGATGCAAGATGGAGTGAAGAGCTGAATACACGTGGGATAAATTATGTGATGCTTGGAGTTAGCTATTACCTGGAAGCTCATGCTCTGAGTTCTGGATAGTAGTAGTGTAGCAAGTGTAACAGTTTCCATGCTTGTGCATGCAGCGCTCAGTCGACATGTTTTTGGCCCTCGATAAATCAATCAGCAATACAAAAGTGTAAGTTAAAATCTGTGCCGCATCACTTCTACGGCCCAGTTTAGCGATGCTCAGAAACTCAACATCCGAAAGCAACAGAGATTTCATAATGCTCGGTAGTTCATGTGTTAGACCACCTGAAAAAGTATTCCAGGTTGATAGGTCATTCAGGTCATCCTATGCTATGTAGCTCATATATATATATATATATAATTATAATTATATATAATTATATACACATATTATAAACACATCATATATATATAATTATATATATATATATAAAATATAATATTACTTTTTAGTGACTATTGTACAAAATTTCTAGCAACTTTGGTTAGTCTGAATAATGATGAAGGATATCTCATTTCAAGTTTGGAACTGATCATTTCTTGGTGATTTAGAATGGCAGCTGAGTGTGATGCATCATTATTCATATTGTTTTGATTTACACATGTATATGTATAATTGTATATGTACATCTATATATAAATTATATATACACATCAATTTGCATACATGTATGGATATATATATATACATGTATGGATGTATATTATATATTTATACAAATGTATCCATGGATATATAAATGTATGTATATATATATATATATATATATATATATACATCAATCAACAGATCAATCAACTGATGGCACAATAAAATCAAGCTGCAGTCAGGTTGATATATTTAGAAAGTCAACAGTTTACTGAGCAGCCCCAGTAGTGCACAACTAGTCTAGTAACTTGAGCTCTGCAGGTTCTATCCTTTCTGTTGACAGTTCTATTTGGGTTACTACTGATATGGATTAAAACGTAGTTGATTCATGAATGCTTTTGTGCACTGTTTTTCTGTGGCATCAATTGTGTTTTTTATGCTGACCACTTTTTAACACAAAAAACAAGTGCACTGATCTATGGTGGTCGCCACGTTCATCTGTCCTGTAGTAGCATTGAACAGGAACTGGGCATAAGTCATTGTGCAGCCTACATTGTGTTATGCCCAGCCACAGGCTGATGTGCTAGTTATGCTGGCATCAATATATTACTGTCTCAGAAATGGATGTTGCTATAGCAGGTCTTTAGGCAAATTCAGGAATTGCGCTTTAATCTTTTGTTCCAATAGTAAGCCATTGTCGTCTGCGTGTTGTCCACAATTAAAAACTTGGCAGCAGTTGTTTCCGTGACAAAAAAATTACGACGACAGTGGAAGACTGTTAGCATATATATGTGCACTGTTAACGTGCAGTCTATTTTTATTGCTGACAGATGAGATTAGCATGCAGGCATTGTTAGCATTTTATTGTTTAAGGATTTAATGGTAGTGGCCAATGACGATGTTGAGAGTGTTGCTGAAAATCATCTGCACCTAATTTTCTATGCAATTGCTTGCAATGTGGCCCTATCAGCATTGCAAGGAATAATGTGCCGAGTTCATCAAGATTATCCCACTGAGACTTGCAGTGCCCCATGCAGGGGTATTTTGCTGTAGTGTCTAATGTCTGTTCACTGTTCAGATAATGGTACACTTATTTGTAGTGAAGTATTGTCCTAATTTGTTAGTTTCAAAAGAACTTTTGTATTCTCATTCAACAATTAGAAATACTGCTATCTATGAATACTGATGGTACGAGCTTGTGCTGAATGGTATAGTCTGTTTTAGCCTACATGTAGGTGTGAATTGCTATAGGTTTATGCAATAGGGATAAGTGGGGGTTTAGGGTGCAGACAGCAATCTATAAGCATAGTTGTTTATAGATGTTTCTGATTGAATGGGGATCTTGAACATGCACCTTAATGGTTGTGTCTGCATGGTTTTGTTGAAATACCACACATGCGCACACTCATACACACAATGTGTGTGTGTGTGTGTGTGCGTGCGTGCGTGCGTGCGTGCGTGCGTGCGTGCGTGCGTGCGTGCGTGCGTGCGTGCGTGTGTGTGTGTAGATGTGTGTATTGAGAGAGCCAAGGAGAGAGAGAGAGATAGAGCTCAGCTGTTTGCTAGTGAAGAGACTTGTGTAAGTTTTAGGCTGTATTTAGGTCTGGGTAATAAATAACACTTGAAGACTTGAAGGCCCTTCAGGACAGATCTGCCCAGCTACTCCTAGGTGAGCGATGGGGGGAGGGAATGAAAAGGCTACTCGCTGTTCCAGGGAAATGGCTGAGCCCTTTTTAGACAGTCTTATCCAGCTGAGTGTCATGATATTCAGTTAGCTGTTACAAAAGGATTTGGTTCAAATATGAAATGCGGATTCGTAGTTCTGGCTTCTGGTTGCTCTTTGTGAATCATTGCTATGCATGCATATTTCTTGTGTGTTCCCAAATGCGAGTGAACTGATTTTGCAAGTTCCTTATTTGTTTTGCTGCATTTGTTGCTTCAGCTCCTCTTATTTAATTCATGAGCATATCTCTCTCTGTTCACTTAATGAACCTTTTAAGTTGTACGCATGTAAGCATTTACACAAGAGAAGTTCGAGAACCTTGCAAGAAATGTCAAACACTGTGTTCATGATTTGATTTTCTTCCATTTAGTGCCCATCTTAACCTGCATTTGACACTTCAGTACAATTGACACTATATAGCAATGTCATTGAGTGCTAGCTCACAAAGGAAATATTTGGCCTTCATGTGCTGTACGAGATAATGGAGAAAGGACGGGATAGAAGGAAGGATATAAGAAAGGAAGATGGCTAAAGCAATTTAGTTTAGCATCCTGGTCATTAAGTTTATTTACATTTTCGTGTTATCGGTTCGCTGCAGAAATAATTAGCAGCAATCTGCAATTAAAAATTGTAGCCATTTCCTTGTGACCCTTGTAAGTAAGTAAGTATATTCTTCATTGTGATACCAATTTCTTATCCACAAAGTGGTGCACATACATACACCTATACAGAGTATAACATTTTTATTATGAAAGTTGTATGTATGTGAAGCTGTCTGCTTGAGGAATAAAACGGGAGCAGGGAATGGAGAGCTGCTTAATTTGGGGGAGTATCTCAAGTGTTGCAGAAGAAACCTAAGGAATATTTTAAGTTGTAAAATAATTTGATTGGACGTGGCTTTGTTCTCCTGTCTATAAATTGGAGCACATGCGATATTTCTGGGTTTTTCCTAGAAGCAATGACTACCCAGCAGCAGAGCGCTTAAAAATTCAGTCGCCGTAACTCTGACCCGAGTATTGCGTAAATGTATTTTGGGAACTATTTTTGACTTTTCATTCAGATTTGTTTCTCCATTTGGGTTTTGTTTACACATTTTGTTCTGTTTTGCGTTGTAATCTGTTTATAAAAAATGCATGTCTGTTGAGACTGACTCCGGCCGCTACTGCACAGCTGTTGATAAGACGTCTTTGTTTGCCAGAGGGTCTGTTAACGATGCCTGTGATGCTTTTTTCAGTGACGACGTAAAGAAGCTGGGCTTTACTGTGATAATAGACATGCGCGGTTCAACTTGGCACAATGTTAAACCAATATTACGAGTTCTTCAGGTACTGTAATCTTTTGGTATGAGAAATTAAATTAGTCAGTCAAGTTGCATTGCAGAAATTATGTAGAATAATCAAATATATCAAGTTGCCGCATGGACAATTATTAATTAGTTTACTGCAGAAAAGTATTACAGAATGGCCGTGATGCTTTTAGTTTATTATACTTGTGCCTTTATGTAGCTTGTGTCCCGTATAGAGTTTAAGGCCTTCATTATTCGCCATGTTAAAGAGTTTTCCTGTAATTGAGTGTTATGTAGCAACTTCGTTAGTGTTGCTACTGTTTTAACTTGATAGTGCTCAACAAATGACACTGTTGCAGAAAATTTGGGTTTGTGCTACACTTGTGTGTTAGGAATGGTATATTATAATGTTAAGTATATTTGCATACATATATATATATATATAATATATATATATTATAATATCTATATATATGTGTCTTGACATTTTTTATAGCACCTTTTAAGAGCCTCTCAACTGCACTTCACATGTGCAGGGTTGTCTAGCAATTCCCACAAATCTGATTTAATGTTAGCTGTGTGTGCACGTATGTGCATGCGTACAATTGTATCTACATTGTATACGTATCTGGACAGCGTCTGCCATCTGTTAACTATCTCTAAGAAGCAGCGAAACATGGCTATCCAACAGTTCTAGAACATTTGTCTTAAGTCCTAGCTGAACATGTGACTCAACTCAGGGCACAGCTTGAACTTCCAGCTGCAGAGTGAGAGGAACTTTTCTAGAAAGATGGACAATTGAACGAGTAAACTTGCTGTGCTAGAGTTGCAGTAGGGAATTCTGGGACAAGTAGGTTTCTACGAGTTGCAGAACTCAGTGATCCTTGAACTGGCTTTTAGAAGACTGAGTATCTTGAGATCTTCTGGTACCATCCAGACTGTGGAGGCATGCTGCAAGAAGAGGATCTTGACGCCCGTAGTAGTCACAGGACCCCTGGGCATTTGCCCAAACTTCCCCCGCCTTTCTCAGTGACCCTGAACACCTTACGTTGCCAGTTGTGCTGTGTAAGAAAATGCAAGTATGTACTAAATGACCTTGGATTCAAAGTCCAGAGTAAAAAGAATTTCCAGAAAGGTGGACGAGCACCCTTGCTGTGCTAGCATTGAAGTACGTGAGTATGGGGACAAGTAGGACAAAACACTTAGACACAAGTCTCTTCAATGTGGTTGGTTTTCCAAGGTCCTGACTCACACATTGCTTTGTTGTTCATTTCTTTAGTACTTGACTTGAAGAGGTGAATTTTAATTTGTTTAGATGTGATATGTTTGTTTCTTTAGGAATGTTTCCCTCATAATATACACACTGCCTACATCATAAAGCCAGAGAAATTCTGGGAAAAGCAGAAAACAAGTCTTGGTAGTTCTAAATACAAGTTTGAGGTTGGTAAATTTATTGCAAAATGTTTAATAGCTTTTTGTTAAGTTTGTCCTCATCGTCATTTTATGGATTCCAATTCGGAATGTTATATCTTACAGATGCATTGAAGTTAAACAGGATGCAATAGCAAGCTCTAAAAGGACAAATGCCCCATTTATTTAGCACGGCTTCTTAACGCAATGGTCATGACCTGGCTGTGTCATTGTGTTATATAAACATGTTGCTCAAAAACTCAAAATATGGCCACATGCCTGCACGTAAGATAGATTGATTAATAGGAAAGAATGTTATGTAGTCCTTTAGAAGCTAAAACCTATGATAAACATTTAGTATTATCTGTTGTTGGAAGAAAGAAGTCTAGAACTGCAGGAAACCTCATAGTTTGAGCGCAACCAGTAAGGAGCACAGTATAATGCAGCGTTTCCCTAACTTTTTTGGCCACGGAAACCTTCGCATCTTCGTATTTTCTGGCGGAACCCAATTTCAGCTGAAGGTATTGAGGTAGACCTGCATGCACATAGCAACTGAAAAGCATTCTACTAGCCTATTATAGCTAAACATATTCATTTAAGCATCTAACGTAGGCCTAAAATAGCTCTTCTCCTGAAAAGGCCTATATTATAGTATATGAAAACAAAAGTGCGGTTTTAAAATCATGACTCAAAGAGTCGGTCCCTACTATTATAAGCTTATTCGAAGTGCATGATGTTTTGATGTGTAGACCTTCAGTGCTTTTCCTCCGTCCCATGGTAATCTTTATTTGGTTTGATTCTAGAATTATGTATTCATATGTTAATTAAATTTTTATACCAGCAAAAAGAATAATTATATTTAACGCAGTACGTTTATGTTATTATGGTGGGATTTTTAAAATTTTGCGTCTGATGATATTCTGACTAGTTACTTCGAGGTAACAATGATGGTTATTGGCGTATACGATTATATGGCGCTAATATCCCTATTCAGACTTACAGCTCGAGGTCTGACCTACTTGTAAGGTCCTTGCAGTGATCTCCATCCATATCTATAAGCCATATATGATATGTTAGTCCTACTGATTTGCAGAGCACTGATATTGCTGGGTCAAACACACAGAAAACGATTAATGGCAGCTTAGAAGTTTTACATTTTTCTGTGTATTTTTAAAATTCTTTGAAATATTTTATTCCAACAAAATATGTCTCAATGAAGTTATTAATTTCATAAATTCTCGCTGAACCCTTGTGTCCAGGGGTTCTGCGGAACCCACTTTGGGAAACGCTGGTATGATGATGTTAGATTTCTCTTTTGCATGTATTCAACCTGATTCGTGTGTATCATTGTTGTGTCTTGATCTTACCTTTATCGTATTTCCACAGCTATATTCACACTGGACCTATCCATCTACCTTCTATAGACACCAGAGGCCACCAGTGGCCTATGCAACAACATCTGATCTTTTGGAAGTGACAAAAATGTGACAATACAAAAGCTGAAATTTAACAAAAATAATTAATTCTCCATATTCAAAGCTGCAATTTTTTTTATATAACTACATTAAGGGGAAAAATCACACATCAGATGTTTCAAAATATTTATGGAAAAAGGCTGTATAAAAATTGACCTATTTTTACTAACAGTTCCTGTGTGTCGTGTAATTGCCATTGCCAATTTTGTTCCATCGGACACAATACTAGTTCGACACAAGCAATTAATATGATCTGTCAAGAATGAAACGGTAATATGGATGACAGGACCAACTATTTAAGTGAAAATCTATACAACCGGTGTTTATTCCATGTCAGTTGCTCCTACACATATACGTAACTCACTGTTTAAATGCAGAAATGCAGTATAAAAATGGTCTTTTTTAGATTTAGAGAGCATGAGATGAGCCTTCCTGAGAAAAAAACTTTTTGTTGTTTTGGACTAGCATTTCCAGTGCACTTTTAGTTGAAACCAGTTTGTTTCTTTGGAATGTGGAATTGTTTTACTAGAGAATAGACTTGGTTGAATGTTGATGCGATGTTGCAGGTGTTGTGACGACATAATGGTTGTTGTGTTTCAGACAAACTTACTGTCGGTCGACAGCCTGACACGTGTCATCCATCCGTCGCAGCTGACAGAAGAATTTGACGGAACGCTTTCCTATGACAATGACGAGTGGATTGAAATGCGATTGGTATCTATAGACCACATTTGATTGTCACATTTGATACTTGCAAATGATGTTAATTATGATCACAATGCTTTTTTTAGCCAGTAACATACATCTGTAGGTTGCGTAGCGACGTCGGTGATTGACATGACATGTAGGTTGCAAAATCTGAATTATATTTGACATTTAGCTGATCTTCAATGAGTCTGGTCTTGTTGTTTCTTTTTATGCTGGTAGTGTTGTTGTTGTCAACATAACTATATGTTTATCCATTTGTTTTAAAGCTTATTGTTTTCCGAAATTTTCTAAATGTTCAAATAATGTTTCATCTAATCATGTGCTTCATTGGTTAAAAGGCAAGCATGCAGCCTTGGTATTAGAGAGCTACCATTATAATATAGCTAGCCCAGTTAACTACATTAGTGAGGGCTTAGGCTGCATTCCATATGCCTCTGTGTAGAGATCATGTGGCCAGCGTTTTGTTACCAATGGCTGTTTATTTAAGAGGTTTAAATCTTAACTAGCATTGCCCATGCGAAGGGATCTTGGAATGGTGAGGCACCTCGTCTATTCACGTTAGCAGTGGTTGTGAAGGATCTCAATTGGTCAATTCATTGAAAGATGAGGACGTAGATGAGGAGGTTAAGGCCATTTGGTTGCTGTATAAAAAATGTAGACATTTAAATATAAATAATCGCTCAGTTTGTTTAAGTATTAAGACTGTGCAGATGAGGATATAGATTTTCAGAGGATAGAAGAAGCAGGCGTTTAACTGAACATTTAATTTTTGTGATGATCTAGTTCTTAAAAGTGGATCTGACAGTTGAACAGGGTCAAGTGTTGGAAGTTTAAGGAATAAAATTTTGTTTCAGTTTCTTGCTGATGATTATGACAATCAATATAATATAGAATAGAGGAAGTAGAGTTGACAATTTCTCTGGTTGAGATAACTGGGATGCTTCGTTAATCCTAGGGGCAAAACATGTGATTGTTAGTAGAAAACTGCCATATTAAACTTCTGTATTTCCAGTTTGTGAAATCTGGCTTTATTTGAGTCTTCTTCCCAGGTCTGGTTGCACATTTTGAGGCCACCAGTGACCTCATTACATTCAGTAGTTGATGTGATGGAGACGTGTTTTGTGTTTGGCTTCAACTGAATGACCAATGACTTTCACATGAAATGGAGCAGACCTATGCATTGCTGGTGGTCTTTATTGTGGGTTTTTTCTGATTGAAATCAATCTAATGTAATGTATATCTAATGTACTGCTGTTGTTACGTGCAAGGTTTTGGCCACTACTGATCTAAACCATGGGGTTGAGTTGATGTTGGCAAATCATTGAAGTCCATATCAAAAGTGATATTGTATGGATATTATAACATTTTGAGTAACCTATTTGTGATTGTTTCGTCATGCTTTATTATATAGTTTTTGTCCCAATTTTGACAGCTTCTAGAAGATTTCACGACAAAGTCACTGGAAGTCTTATCGAAATTAGAGAAGCTGAGTGAGATCGTGAAAAATCCCGTTCTGCCAGACGATCTATCCGGGACGAAAGAGATGATCGAGGAGCACAACCTTCTGAAGAAGAAGGCGGCTAAGGTGCCAATGAATGCCTTGGATGAAGAGGGTCAGCGGATCATACAACGCATCTGTGGACGACATGCTGCTCAAGCAGGTACAGGAGGAGAATTTACGGCTGAAAGATTGTTGGTTTGATTCTTTTTGTTTGTTTGTTTGTTTGTTTGTTAGATCAGTGAAACCTCATAAACACTGCAATTATCTCTATCTGATTTATTTATTTCAGAAATTTATATAGCGCCTCTTCAAGGTAGGCTACTCTGATTAACCCTTTACCCGTTCATTTTTAAATTTTAAACCCGTTTTCAGCGAATATTCTCGGGGCAAATGGATAAAGGATGAATATAGACAACTTTCTTGTGTTTTGTTTTCATATGCACTTTGATCAGCCTTCACCAAAGGACCATCTTCATGGGATGATCTTCAAGGTGTGCTTGAACCCCTAGGATTCATTTGCCCCCTATGAAACAGGAGCCATACCTAGTGGCAGCAGGTGTGTCCACCACTGACCCTGTTCTCAGAGATGACACTGCTGTAGCAGAGTTGCTGGGGAAATGGGTTTCCTTGACTGAAAGTGAAAATATCGGAAGAGGCTTGTTCACGAATGGAACAAAAGTTTGCTTGAACAGTCAGTTGTCATTGAAGATGGAAGCTTAAGTGATAGCACTGTCAGCTGGATTATAGAAAATACATTGCTATGAGCTGCAATTTCATAACAATGCATTTAGTGTGTAAGTTGAATTGTGTTTTTCGAGATGTGAAGACATTTTAATGTTGTAATGTTAGGTTCTGTGCCAAGCGTTATGCTGCTATCAAACAATGACATCCAGAATGCAGTGCCTCACGTATCTAGTCTGCTCGACCAACTTCAGAATTCAAATCAGCATCTCGGTCATCTCTGGCAGCTGAAGAAGATGAGGCTGGAGCAGTGCTTTCAGCTGCGTCTCTTTGAATCTGAAGTGGAAAAGGTTGCCATCTTATTTTCACTCTTCGGATTATCTATTAATCTGACTTGTAATCATGCATTTGTTTTGATGTAGCCATATTGTTCACTGTATCAGTGTTGCTGCTATCTTTTGTAACTGGTTGATCAGTGTGGTAACTTTTAAAATTCATTTTAAATTTTAGGCCTTGTAATTGATCACGTTTCCAACATCTTTACTGGGCTGGGTCAAAGTATTCCGGGTAGATAGGATAGAATGCTGTGTAGACTGTGTGTACCTTCATTTCTGTACCTTAACCGTTGTTTGTATTGTCTGTCTGTTTATGGTTTTTATAAATAGAATGTGTACAGCCTTTACAGAGCTCTTTGCAGTATGGTATCAATTTGTTTTTAGACTGAAGAACTTGTACATTTAGCCGATCAAAGGACAGGAAGTCTGTTTGTTCAATTAATCAATCAAGTAATAGATCAGAATTTATATAGCGCCCCTTCAAGATCGCCCCTTAGGCGCCCTTGTAGCGGTATGGCCGCGTTACGGCGCCATATAAATTGTCGTTATTATTATCGCTACTCGGAGCACCCCCAGCCCAGGCCAAATGGAACAGCAGTCTTCAACAGTTTGTGAAACTGAAAAGAGTTTGGAAGATGTCATATAGTGAAACCCTTTCCTGATTGTTTAACCAACCACAGAGAAGGAATGACGCTGCATTGTCATAGAGCGGGCAAAAGGTGCCATTGGATAAATTAATGCAGGACAAGACTTTTTTATTACAATACCTATAATTGTATTGCGTTGTATTTTATGTTTTTAGATGTCCGAATGGATCTCAAATAACCGTGAAGTGTTTGTGGTTAATTACACGAAGATAGGACAGGGTTTTGATGATGCGTTGCGTCTTCAATCTGACCACACTCAGTTCGCTCGTAACTCATTGGTTAGTTTCTTCTAATATTACTAAATTGTTCATTCAAGAATTTATATGATGCCTTTTCGAGGGGACTAGTCAGAAGTGCTCCCGGCTCAAGCTTGGCAAAAAAGTGCAGGTTTGAGTTGAATAAAAAAAATGCTTCAGTAAAAGCCCTAGGAAGAATGATTGGAACAGTAAGAAAATTAAATAATTTACTAATTTTAAATGATAGTGGCCATTATGCAACTGTGTCCATCAATCAGATAAATTAATGTGGCACATTGCTCAGCCACATGACAAATTAATAGTCTTTCATGGTCTATACATTAAATTGCATATATTTCTTTTCTAGGACAATAGCATTCAGATGTACGAAAGAGATCAGCGCTGGGGTCTCTACTTCGGTTTATCTTTTGACTGTCATATTTCATGCAGCACAATGCAGAACTTGTCTGCTCAACTCTGCATTGCTCTTTCGGCCCCAGATGATCTGTCAAGAACTAACCTTGCACTCTGCTTGTACTTGTACTTTCTCTCACAGCTGGTTATGCTCTGCTGATTTTATAATCAAACCAGATAATTGAGAGAGATAGTTCGTTTTTGCGATCCTTATATTGATAAATAGGCCCCGAAGTGGAATTTAAAATGCAGGTCATGTTCACCAGACACTGAATTTGGTAGAGGCCTTAAAGGGTTGCACAGTTCTTAGATTTTCTCAAGACACAGAATTTCAGTTGTTGAGGCTGCATGAGAATTCAATGACATGAAGTTGAAACATCCCGTTTTCTTTTGCAAATGAATGTTTGATGTACTTTTTATATAGGATGTACTGCATTTCCTGACTGTTAGCGACATTTTTTCATCAAATTTTTCGGAACATTTGATCTCGATGTGCCTGAAGTTGTTCACGAGATGCTTACTAAGATCAAGTTAGAGAATGACTTGTACTGCAGTGAATCCACCAGGGAAGATTGTGATGTGATGTGATAGATTGGTCAGATCAGTGATTAGGCAGCAGAGCTCGATGACTTGTTGCATCCTGCAAGGAACTCTGCAAGTTAAGCTGCAAATTCATGGCAATCACTCTGAGGGACACTCCATATAAATAAAAATGTGTTTCTGAGGCATGGAAAGCCCTGTATGAGGTCATTGGGGACCTTTGAGAGTTTAGGTTTACTTTGTTGTGAAGGAGTTGTGATGGGTTTGCATAGATGTTACAACGCTATTTTGTTGTTGTTTTATGCACAGAATGCTTACAGTACTATCGACCACATAATGACGGTGGCACAGCGTCTGTGCGATAGCGGCCATTATGCAACTGTGTCGATCCGTTTGCAAGCGAACAAACTTCACAAGGACTGGAGAACGTTTACTGCGGCTCTCGAGGAACGCAACAACGTTCTGTCGATGTCTGTTCTCTTTCACAAGAAAGCAGGCGAAGTAGGTGGTTCTTATCGTTCTTAATTTAGTAATGTCTTAGGTTGGCTTGATCTGAGCTTCTCTACCAGTTTTGTTTTAGTTTCGGAGAATGGATCAAGAATAATGATTATTTTAAATTAGTTCTGCGGAATGGAACTGGAATAGGAAATAATTCTGCAACAAGAATAGAATTGGAATTAATAATTTCAATATTTTGCTGGGATGAGAACGGAATAGAGGTAAAATTATTTTTGTATTTTTTATACCCATGCGGACCTGTCACTTTTTAATGTGTCTGCCTAGGAACGTTTTTATTAACAGACGCATTCACATTGTTCGTAACATACTTATCTCATATATAGGTCAAGACACTGTTTTCTATGATCGTCAAAATAGACATTATCATAATCGTTCATGTTAGGCATTTCTGCATCTGAGCACTGGAAGAGGAACTAAAAATATAAATTTTCTGGAACTGGACCTAAAATTATTTCTAAATAGGAAGTGGAACTAGAATATTACTAAAATATATTTGCAAGTGGAACTAGAACAAGAATAGAAATGACGACAGTGGAATAGAGTAAGAATAGAAATATTAGAAATTAATGCACAGTAACTAAAATAACACTGCTGCCTACTTCATATTTTGCACTATTTCAAGGAATCACAGCTGCATTGCTTTCATATGTTGTTTTTAACACTGTGATAGGGTTTAGGGTTGTTATTATTTATTTTGGGCAAACTGATCATTGTTTGTGGATGTTTGATTTCAAACCAATTATTGTTTTATTTAAAATTGACCTTACATCTGATGTTCCACAGCACTTGATAAACAAAGCTGAGAGCCACTGGGATTCATTGCAGTTGACTATGTTTTCGACGTAAACAAGTTTTTAAGAAGTTCTGTAATTAACTTGTCTTGTTCACTGACGGGGAATTTTATATCAACTTGCTCTCTTTTTGCTCTTCCGAAGCGTGGAAGTTTGATTAAATGCACGATGCTGTTGTAATCAGAGTGCTGTATCATAGCGCAACAAATCAATATCAATCTAAAGTTTTTCAACAAAATTTGAAAATGTCTCCAGCACTCCATCTTTGGAAATTCATAAGTTGTTCCTGGTGTGTGATGTTATCCGATAGGCAAAACTGTTGTAGCACTTGTGTTGATTGACACACTGGTTGCAAATTATGGTGATGCATGATGGCATCTTTATGATGAGCAGCTGACTTGATGTAGAGTGTGTTATTCATTTTGTGGAGTCATCATCTTGAACTGTTATACTTATTATTGTATGTATGTGTGTATGTGTATTGTGTGTGTGTGTGTGTGTATGTATGTATGTATGTATGTGTATGTATGCATGCATGTATGTATTTGACACTTAATATAGTAGCTTTTAAGTGCTTCACAAGCGCTGACATCATGACTATGTTGTATTATTGTTTTGTGTAATTATGCATGTTGTTGGGCAGCCTGTTGTAATTGGATCTTACCTTTGTTCATGCTGTCCTTCTGATAATAATATTCACTGGATTCTTATTAAACTGAAATATTAGTTTTCCATACTGATATCTTTTTGCTGTTTTTGATTAATGGTCAGTTGATAGACTTCTGTTGTTGGGTATGCGGCATTGGTTTTCATTCGTTTGGCTTTATTCATTTCGATTCGTATAACCTTTGATTGATTACTACCTGTGTAATCAGATTGTGGTACCAAGTTATTTGATATTATAATTTGGCTTCAAACCGAGGTCTTGATCATAGTATGTGTGATTCTGTTTGACTTTTGTGATTTACGTGATTGGTTTGGATTTTTTTAGTATTTGTCCGAGATGCCAAGCTGGAAGAAGATGTGTGAAGAATTGCAGATTCCTGACGAGATAATGCAGCTCGAAGATGCCATTAGCCAACATCAAGCCTTGATTGAAAGTGTCTCACAAGTCTATACAGAGGTACTAATCATGTGCTTTTCAGCAGTTTATATTATGGACTTATATATCAGTTAATTTTGCCAGTAAATTAGTGAAGCGTCCGACTGGTTAGCACAATGCTGTATTGTATAGTGTTCTGTCATTATTTTGGAATTCTGCTCCCCATCTTCATGCTTGTTCTATTCTGCTTGATGCATTTTTAGCTTATCTGTATGTTCAATTTTCCAGTTGTTGATGTAAAATATCGGAGAATTTTTACCAAGGTCCCCTTTTTTCAATAGATGCATTGGCTACGAGTGCAAATGCTGTAAGCTATTGCTCTCCATAGGATTTAATTTGATCAGTGTTGAGTGTTTTTTTTGTCTGTGGTTGTTGTTGATAGTTGTGTGCGGATGGGAAGACCCTCTTAGACACGCTTCAAATGCCTGTGTCATCGGGAAGCAGCAACAGTCTGACCGCAAAGGCTGACTACACCGAAGGGGCGTCCCATGTACTTGACGTCGTTCATGAGGTAATTCATCCTACAAGGCAACCAGGCATGCATAGTTTGATGTTGAAGCTCAACTTGTTCTGTCCAAACAATTGCGAGCTTAAATGTTTTTGCAAGAAATGACCATCATTTTGATGTCTTGTGCAATGTCAAAACTACTGTAAAAGTTTCCTGAGCAGACTGCATTTGTGCCTGTGCTTCAGCTTGTTTCAGTTTTATTGGACTTTGGGCTGGAGGTGTCGAGTCCACAGAAAGTCGCACATAGCTAATTAGAGTAGAAATTCAGAAGTTTTTGCTAGGATTATGTTTTTTTTGCTTGGGATGTAAAATTGTGAATGCAAGGTATGGATATTTCAGTGCTAAACTTGAATATTGCAAGTTTTCCCAGACAAGGTATAGTTTGGACAATCTGCTTTAGTGGTAACAGTACAAATATTTATTTTTATTATTTAAATAAAACTCTATTTGATCATAGAAAACTGAGTGTATTCGTTTTGTGCAAAGTGTGAGTTGTCATTGTCCTCCAAATTGTGTACACTTCGAACTGCACTAGACAGATCAACCACAGCAGACGAATGTTTGTATGAAAGATGCAAAACGTTAGTTCTTCAAACTCATTTACCATCAGCAGATACACCCAGGCAGTCTGTGTAAACCAGCATTTATGACAGAATTTTGGATTGACTCTGACATTGGATTTTGACTTGGCACTTGGAACTTCAGAAGTCTCGGAAGGAAATCTGCATCCTTTGCTCAAACTGTCAATTGTAACAGGCCTGACGTCTTGTTCACAGTGGAGACCTGACGTCAATGTGCCGTTGATGTTGCTTGGCAGAGATCTGCTCTACATGGATTTCATTGTGTTGATTTGCAAGACAGACGCAGTCATGCTGCCTTTGTATTCAACATTGACGTGACGGGATCATGGTGGTTTGAGAGCTTGTCCTGCAATGCAGAGAGTATGGGTTCGGACCTCACCTGAGGCCGTTATTGTGTAGGGGACCTTAATTTAGCAGGTCCTGCACTCAGAGTTGCTGTGCTCCATAGATGCTTTGTGAATCTATGAACAAAGGAAATCAGACTTGCAGAGAAATTCACTGTGTTTGATGTAATTGCTAGGTTTTCCTTTCATTTTGTGGTCCACTTGCATTACAGTCATCTGTCGACCCTGATTGTTGCTATCAGTTTTCACGTTCATTCACGATTTCACAACCTCCTAAGTTGAAACCCTTGCCACCTACTAAAGCCAGTTGTTCATGGCAAGTGATCCCAATATTTGCTTGCAGGGTGATCTGGGATGCAGGGTGGGGGAGGGTCGAGCTGAACAGATGAGGCAGCTTTTCTCCAATTTGGCCTCTTACAGTACATCAATGTACCAATTCGTTCTAATGGTGTTTGGTTGGGCCATGTCCTTACTTAGGATGCATACCAGTCATGGTCTCCTTTGTAAATTATGACTATTCAATACAGCTGCATTTGATAAAATTGTCTTCTTACAAAGTTCAGAAGTACATATGCATCTCGATGGTGCAGTTTTATGCAATTACATTACATCGTAATTGTGCTTAAAGGACTTCTTGCTCATGGTCCCTACACAGTAACCACCTTGGACGAGGATCAAACCTGCATGCTCCGTGTTGCAGGCTGACTGCTCTAAGCGATCGGCTACTGTGTCTATATATGATCATGGTCTGTTGAGCTATTGTCTTCCTTTCTTGTTTGCCGCTCCACCAGTCACTCAATTCACTTCCGAGACTTTGGGCAGAGAGACTTTTTGTTAGTAAGCGAATTCCTGCCTCATCTGCAGCCTGTCTTCAGAAGCTAGCCTCTCTGTCTATGAGCTGTGTAACACAGTCCTTCATGCCATCTTTAATAATCTGCATCTGTTGAATTTATCTGGCTTGAGAAGTAGTTCCATCACTCCATGGTGTGACTTGGAAGGAAGTGCTATGCATGCATAGGATGGTTAGGCATGCTAAGCACATTTACTGCAGACAGCTTGAATTGGCCAGCAACTGTGGCAAATTGGTTTGATTTTTGTATGAATGGCATTCTTTCAAGGCAGAGAACAGGAAGGTTGATTATGTGCCAGGCGAAGATTAGTTGAGTTGGCAGTTTTGGAATCATTTGCTTTTGCAAACTGCACCAGATCATTGTTGCTCTGCTTAATTTGTTACGTAGAGCTCATGTAAACCTTGTTCAATCTTATGTTGTCATGTGCATGGACTGACATAATGCAATTCTTGCAACCTGCCAAAGTTTCAGATGCATCATCAGCTTCAGTCTCTTCTTAGCTGTACTGTCAGGGTCATGGCCAGCTCTCCAACGTTTTCGGTCATCATGAAATATAGCTGCATTTTTTCCTGAATGAGGAAATTGAATTTGAGCTCACGTCATTGATACGCAGCTTGCTTCCAGATTATGCATCAGAGAGTTTCTTACTCCTGTGTGGATCCAGCACAGTTGACAGTCACTGAGTTTGTCAACTACAATTTACAATTTTGGAGCCCATGGAGATGCGGCGGTCTGTCACTGAAATACAATGGTTAGGAGGCACCGGTCTTTCTCGTATATTGGACTGTGCTGGGCATCTTTCTTTTAGCAGTGGTTTTTTTGGCATGGAAAAATCTTGTGTATTGCATTCGTCAATTTCTTTTCTTTTCCGTCTTTTTGCCGAAGGTGCATCAGATCAAGTAATGGTAAATGCTGGCAGTTGTATCACTTATAAATCTCATCTGCTAAATTCTGCACTCAATTGCTGATTTATTGAACTGGCGGTTAACAAACTGGTGTAATTTCTTTACCAGGTTTTTGCTCACCATAGGATTTTAGAACAGATCTGGCATAAAGGAAAGATTCGACTTCATCAGAGACTTGGACTGAGATTCTTCCAACAGGATGTTAAGCAGGTATAATTTTTTGCCAGCAATAATTCAGAAGGTCACTAAGATAGTTTATTTGGCTGAAAACAAACATGTACATTAAATAGTGCAATGCATTACAGTGTGCAAGTACAGTGTAACCCTGACTTAAAGTATGACTAAGCAAACATTGCTAGAACAGAAATGTAGTTACAGGTATGCCTATATAGTTGATACAGTCGAGTTTCTTTTAAAAATATTTTTGCTTTTCCAGTACTGGATGACAAAACTAAACTGTCAATACTTAATCTTGTTTACGTGACTTCATTTCGGCTCCACCTGGTAAATGAGATAATTATTACTGTTTTAAATGAGATTATTGTTATTTGACATTATGAATTATTATGATGGCAGCAGCCAAATTATCTTACTACTGATATGTTATTATATAAAATAGCATATATTAATGGAGATTAAGTACTGGAATTTTATTATGCAATATATTGATATAGTGCTTTATAAGATTTGAAGAACTTCACAGAAATACTGAAAACAGACATCTGACAGGTCTGAAAAGACATCAAGAAACGTAAATTTCTTGTGGATCAGTTTTAATGTTCAGTAGTAGCAGAGCGCTCTAAATACTGTTTCAGATCGCCTTGAGTTTTCGTAGGAGAGGGAGTTGACCACCAAGCCCCTGCAGGTTGCAGCATACACTGATCATTGTCCTGATGTGCTGGAGAAGAACAAAGTGCTCTCTCTCTCATTGTATTTTGGGACCCAAATTACCGGGAGTCTTGGAGTTATCTAAGTCCTCCAAAAGGAGGACTTAGATAACTTAAGATAACTTCTGTTATCTGTTGCAGCCAATTCAGAGCCACTTGTTTAATTTCAGGTACTGGAATGGTTGGACAGCCATGGCATGGTATTTCTGAACAAAAACACTGCAGTCGGAAAGTCACTGCCTAAAGCCAAGACTCTACAGAAAAATTACGAACACTTTGAAAGTGTAGCTCAGGTGAGATACTCACTTAGTTTTGAAAGTATTTATCATCTTATCACCTTCTTCTTTTTCTAGTAGACATGCTATTCCTTCATAGACAACCCCACCCTAAACGGGTTAAACGGTATCACTTTATGATTGAGGTTAACAAGTTTTAGTGCAATGCTATCTGATACCCATCATCTATTCTTGTATGTACCGAATGTACCCTGGTTCCCATCAGCGAATAATTAAATAGTTTTTGAACATAGCAGCTTTAAATAAAGACAGCTCGGCATTTGTTTATTATTTGGGAACATAAAGCATTGTTCCTATGTTTAATGACCTGTGACAAGGTTGCCTGACAGATTTAGAAAGGAGCATCATAAGATTAACTGCAAATGTTTCTTACGCATCAATCAGTTTGATTGTTAGTAGTGCAGTGCATGTTCTGTTGTCTGTTGTTTATATGTATGTGCACTTATCATAGTGCCCCTTCAATCTACTCAGAGGCACTCCCGACTACAGTGCGGACACTGCATCGGAGTTTCATGCCAAGCGCTGAGCAATTGCGAGTGAAGGACTTGCCCCAGGTCCCTAAGCGGCAGCTGAAGGGTTGCACATAGGGCATTTCCTATACATGCCTGTGGTGCCAGACCGTTCTGACAAGGACAGTTAACATGTTTGACATTGTTTGTCCTTTGTTGACAGTTTCATCAATATCTACTCACATTTGATTTGTCCTCTCTCATTGGAAATGCGATATTTATATTATCTTTCTTGCAATGGTTCAATGATGTCCAGATGTATGCCCTGCTTTCTGTTGTCTCTTTTATATATACTCTCTGCTATGCAACATTGATCCCACTGATTTGCATTTGTTACCCCACGCTATTACAGTACTAGATTGGCATGTGAATTCCTGCTTTGATGCCGAGTGCTGACCCCAGGGATAATGAGGGTTTGGATGATGACATACTTCTCTGAACCGTGCTGTTTCCCATATTTACTAACAGTCGTCAATGTAATGAGTTGTTTGACATCTATAACTTACCGAGGCCTTCACTCAGAACCATTTAAGGGCTGACAGTTTGTACTGACGATATTGTTTAAACTGTGCTTTTAAAAAGCTACAGGCCAGAAGTAGTTTCTTTTCCTAGCTCAGCTCTGCAGTGATGCAGTTGCTGGTTTTGATAGATGCTGGCCAGGATGTAGACATTACTGACTCTAGTGTAGACATTATTGAGTCTAATGTAGACATTACTGTTGGAGTTAGTAGAGAGTTAAAATGGAGTATAATGCAGATCAAAATGACTTGGTAAGTTGCTGTGTAAATTTTGCAGTTTAGTACCTTTTGGTCTTTTCCATACTCAATCCTCTTTTGATTAATACCAGCTGCAGATTGTGACTGTGGCTGTTTAATAGAAGTTCCTTTTTCATAGTTTGGTACATGATTTCAACAGGTCTTTGCCAGAATGATGTGTTTGGGCGGAACTTTAAATATCTGATCATATAATTTCCTATCTTATCCCTTTTGTACATGTATATTTTAGTGTGTGTGTGTGTGTGTGTGTGCGCGTGCGCGTGCGTGTTCTCTCATGCTATTTATGTGTTAAATTGTGTTGGTGTGTTCTTATGTATAAATATATCTAGTTTGCATTTATGTATTTACCCTGATACACATATGTATAATTTTGTGTGTGTGTATTGTGTATATATATACATGTATATATAGAGAGAGAGAGCTATCTATATTGTTTATGTTTTAGTGGGTTGTGGATACCCCATGTGACTTTCAAATGCAATGAGGCAGCTGCTAAAAAGAATGTTCAATATCTTGTTTCTTCGGTTGGCAAGACACATGTTATTTTGCAGTTAGGCCAAAAAAATAATGTTGTGTTTCCGGTAACCCGACCGACCCTCTTTCATTGCCGTGACTCAAATAATTTTGTGAAATTTTTTTATTTAAAAAAAATTTAATTAACAAAATATCTTTTTAATAAAAAAATTTATTTTTTTTTCACAATTTATATTGACTTAATATGGTGACATTGCCTTCCATATAGAGTTGGATCTTAGGCAAAAAATGTTGTGTATCCGGTAACCCGACCGACTCACTTTTATTGCCATGACTCAGAAAATTTTGTGTAAATTTTTTATTTAGTGACATTGCCTTAGAGTTTCACGCCTGCCTAACTACTTCCTGGTTGCAGTCTTGAGAAACTTCTAGCCTTATCATTCTCACTTGAGCCACCTCTAACGGTGACTAGGAAAAATTAATCTAGCAACCTCTAGGTGTAACCAGGGCTGTACTGGTAAATTTTGAGGTGAGTACACGCTGACCGGGAGAAAATTTTCCGGCGACCTAATCTCGGGAAAATTTCGTCCTTTTTTCCGCCCGAAAAATCTGACGACCTTTTTTTTAGTCATCCGGCCAAAATCTTGGGGAAAACTCCGTCCATTTTCCCGTCCGAAAAATCTGACGACCTTTTTTTAGTCATCCGACCAAAATCTCGGGGAAACTCTGTCCATTTTCCCATCCGAAAAATCTGACGACCTTTTTTTTTAGTCGTCCAACCCCAAAACAGCGCCGCGTCCGCCTGTTTTACTAGCGTGTACGGTGTACCCTGCTTTTTACCCGCGTATACCCTACTTTTCGGGAGGTCAGTATACGATGCTGTTTTTCCCCCAGAGGTGAGTATACGCTGTATACCCGCGTATACCCTCGTGTACAGCCCTGGGTGTAACTAGTCACTGGCTCGGCCAGTCTGGAACGACCCCTAGCAGTGATGTTCTGTTCGCACTCATCTTCCCCTTCCCTTCCCACTTTTTCTTATCAGAAAAGATGTCAACAAAATGAAATTAATAGAATTGTTTTCTAGAGCAATTTTAGGTACAGACAGTCGGGAAATAGGCAGTTTATACCTGCTTAGAACACGTACTTTGTTGCAGCGTGTACCACTGTACCTTTATGCAAAAAAGAGTAGTTGGGTATAATTTTTCGGATAGTAACTGTATAAAAATATTTTACCCCCCAAAAAATATTTTTTGACCTACCTACCAAATTTTTTAGAGCTCTGTTACTGGAAACACAGCATTAATTTTTTTCCCTTAACTTTTGTAGTCTGGCTTTGTTCTCTGTATGCACATGTACCGGCATCTATGGCATTGCACTGGTTTGGCATTGTCTCCTTGACTTTGCTCTGGTCTATCTGTGTTTGTTTGTTTGTATATGCACTTGCTATAGCGTCCCTTCAAGCTCTCTACTCAGAGGCGCTCCTGACTACCTTTTCAACTACTGGTTTGACGTTACCTCCTTGGGTATGCTCTGGTCTATCTCTGTGAGCTCTGCTGTCCAGTATCTGTTGTCCTTGCTCGCAAAGCCTTTTGCTCTGCCTCTAGCAGGGAGCTGTTGGGTCCTCGTGTCAGAACCTCAACCTGTCAGTGTCAGTGCTTTTTCAGCTGTAGGTCCATCTGTCTGGGATGGTCTCTTGTTGGAGAATGGAGATCTGCCTGTTACCTCTTACCTTATTAAGGTTGACTCATCAGTGTTTTACAGGCTCCTTAAAACCATTTTGTATCTCCATGGTTTAACTGGGAGCGCCTCTGAGTGACCTTCTTGAAGGGCGCTATATAAATTCTTGAAGTGATTGATTGAATGATTGAATGAATGAACGAATGAATGAGTGAACGAATGAAGTGTACATGTTGCATTTTGGCATCAATTGCCATTTATTAATTTGATCTGTGGTAATAATAGTCAACCTTATATGGGACGATATTTAGCCTTTTTCGGATTTTGTCTCTTCCATCCCACTGACCTGTACACCAGGGGTTCTCAAACTGTGGTACGCGTACCCCTGGGGGTACGCCAGGCGCCGGTAAGGGGTACGCGAACATTTTCAAAAATATAAATTGTTGTTTGAGTTTATGAACTTTATCCATTTTCCCTTGATTAGCAATGGTTTCTAATGTTGCTACATATAGGCTAACAGCAAAGTGTATTAATTAATACACTCTGGGCTAACAGCATCGTCATATATTTATTTCACAGCATATGATTAAACTCACATACTAATTCAATTCAAACTTGTTTATTCAGAAAGTTTTTAAAAAACAGTTCCACTCAGCAAAATGACAAAATAAGCGTGTGCATTGAAAATCGGAAGCTAAATAACATCAAATATTATGTAAGAGATCCCTGAGAAAGGGTAACCCAGAAAGGGGGTGATCACGCTAAGCTTATAGTGCATGCAACATAGCGATGATAGGCCTATTATTTTGTGTCTAGGCGTATTACTACAAATTTGAAACAAAACGATGTAGGCCTATAGGTGGTTGAAAGATCCAAAGCCAGAAATTCTCAGCCTATTATAGAGCTCAAACAGGAGAGATGAATTGGCCTAAGGATTAATTTCTGGTCGAGTCCTTTAAAATTTGTGATTCCTTTTAGCACGTGCCATATAATTATATAGGCCCATTTGAAACTAATTTTTAAACTATTAATTCTTGCTTTCAAAAATAAATTTGGCCTAAATTTGCGTTTGAAATTGACAAATATTAAAACAGCTTATTTAAAATCTGTGCTAGTCAAAACAAGCACACAGCAAGTATATAGGCCTAACGCTTAGGAGGTTAGCTCTTTCTTACAGAGATTATAGACCAAATTTCCCTTTTTTGTTGATATGATTGCATGACTAAAACTATGCATATTTTAAATTTTGCTCCATGGACACGACTCTAATAGCCTACACCATGCGCAATGATTAAAAGGACTTGTAGTTGTCATTGCAATGGAGATTTCGCAATGGCATTTTGACTTTCAAACCATGGGGGTACGCCATCGTTCGATTTTTTCACTTGGGGGTACAATAAAAATAAAGTTTGAGAACCCCTGCTGTACACAGTTTGCAGTTTGCAGAATTGTAGTGTCGAATTCGGGATTAGTAAAAGATGTGATGAGGCTGTTGATGTATATAATTATATGTATGAACACACATAATATAAAACATCTTTTGGTCATTATTAACTACTACTTTGTGTCCTAGGGGTACTAATATTATTTGTTGTTTTTGCTTGTTTCAAGCATTTAAACTATTAAAGCAATTTGCTACACTCAGAAACATTTTGAGTTTGCTTAGGAGTGGCTGCTAGTGAAAAGAGTATTGTTCTGCTTCTTGGAAATACTAATATTGGAGAAATTTATATAAATGTGGTTTGTGGTGGTTCAAAGGTGTTCTGATGTGAATACCAGGAGAGGGTGGACACCCCATATGTAGACTTCTATGGTCTTGGTTAAACGATATTTGTTATTATGTCAAAAATTGATATTTTTAAATAGTAGTGTGAATGGATTATTCTTAATATGTAGTACTTCACTTGGAGGTCTGAACATTGAGATACACATCTCCGCCACTCGCTCTGTCCATTGCCAGCTCCTCGGTCTTGCCCCACGACATTTTCACGAATCTCAAGTCGTCTTTCATGGTTTTCATATATAGTTCTTCCATGATCTTCCTCGCTTCCTTCTTCCGCTAATATTCCAGGATATCATTTGTTTGGCTCTTCGATCATCAATAACATGATTTTTCTACATTATAATTATTAATTTAATGACAAGGATTGTCTAGTTTGGTTAAGTAAGTGAAAGTAAAAAAACATTTACTTAGAAACGAGGGTTGCTGGTTGGCTGCTGGTCTAAGTCGTTGTTTAGTGTTTACATAATATTATCGGTGACTCAGTCAGCATATCCCTGGCTCACTATGACAGTGCAAGTCTGGATATAGGGGGAGATTGATGCTAATGATCTCTATTATTATGCAGTGTCATTAAACTAACACAACCAGCCAACTCTGGAGTATCTTCTTCTTTAACATGCTTACCTGCTCATTCAACATTAAAATTGGTTAGAGTTTTTCATTGTCCATATCCTTATCAGGATCTTTTGCTTTTCTACTCTTCTGTTGATAGATTCAATCTGTTACGTGTTTGAGTAGTAATACATTTCTAATAGGTCTTGATCAATCAGTCAATCAATCAATCAATCAATCTATCAATATATTCAATGAGACAAAACTGACACAGATGCACCTCTCTGCATGCGTAAGTGTTAGTTTGAGTGTTATTTTGGACCAGACCTCCGTATCACCCAGTTGTGTTTCTTTTGGTGAAACTTAGAACATCCCTGTATTATATTATTTGACTATTTGAGAAATATAATATCTATCATCCTTATTGGGGAGAGTAAAACCATGAGAACGGGCATAGAGTTCATGTTTACTTTGGAGCTGGGAATAAATGGCTGTGGGATAAATGACTTGGACCAGCACAGATGGCTTTGAGCAAGATACCCTGATGCCCTGATGCCCTGGCCAAGCAAGTCCTGTCTGCTCTGGGCTGTAGGGAGAAAGAAAGCCAGTGTTTAACTGTTTATCTGTGCCCTCATCCAGTTTCTGTCACTGTTATTTATGTAACCCTATACCAGGTCAGAGAGGATGCATTAGGTGAGCAATAGTTGACGCCCTGTTAAAAGTGAACTTGTTATTATTATTATGTGTGTGTGAGTGTGTATGTACTGTGTGTGTACTGTGTGCAACTGTGTGCGTACTGTGTGTGGCTGTGTGTGTGAGTGTGTGTGTTCTATGCAACTGCTTACCTATGATATCAATGAAAACTTAACTTGCATTATCGTCTGATATAGGGAAGTTGTGATGCTTTAAATACTCCTTGAGGTACTGTCCGCTTGTCTTTCGTTAGTTCTCAGAAATCTAGATCATGACTTGTGGGTGTTATTTGAGTTGATTTAGAATTTCAACGGCTGTATGAATAGGTGTCTCATTAAGGTATTCAGGGTGGCATCACAGAAGAGCCAGATGCTTTATTGGGAAATTAATAACCAGCGTCTTCGATTACTAATAGCTATGACTAACTTCCGCAGCTAGAAATTGACGTCAAGCAGACTCTTACTGGTCTAGATATTTTACTACCAGGATTCAATGTGCGAGAGGATTATTATCTGATGACTTCTTTGATTATTTGTGGCTGCTATTGCTTTAATTTTGTCGAATAACAGTCGTGTGGAATAGCATTTGATCTGGCTACATTATTAGTCTGCCAAAATGCTGCAGCTCACTGGTATTTAATTTCTTTGTGTGTAGTAATTATTAACTTAATTTGCTTTGTGAGATATTCATAATTTTAGAAAGACATTTTGATTTCTTATATTTATAGCTGATTTATTTTAATATGTGAAGGATGTTTTGAACCTGTGATGTGGGGTCTCTGGGAAGGCATACTTCATTTTGGTTATATAACATGATGATCTTACTTTTTAATCAACACTTTGCATCGCAATAATGATTCTAAGTTGTGATGGATGTAACACAAGCTTGTATAGCTGTGATGTGCTTCAACTTTTGTGTGTGTAGCTGAGAGTCAACTCCAGATGTGATGCATTGTCACCAAATAAACATCGTGTGTGTGTCTAGCACTGAAATCCTGTTGTATCATGTGGCATTGGTTTTCTTTCTGTTTGTCGCAATGTTTCCTTCAATAGTGTTCCCTTTAAATCATTCATTTTATCGCGTCGATTGTCCAGTAAACAGACATTTTTACACTTCTGAACTATGAGATTTTGAGCAGAATAATTTATGAGTTCTTGCTTCTATAATTACTTTGGTATGTGTGTACATGTTTGTATAATATATGTGTTGTAATAGGTGTGTTTGTAATTAATGTATGTTGGAACTTATATAATTTCTATTGCACACAGCTATTCATGCCACAGTTGAGTTTTCCTAGGCTTCTGTTCTTTGTTTTGCCTTTATTAAGTCCGGCTGTTATGCAATTAGTGCAAAATCAGTGGAGGCCAATGCTATTTCTTGCCATTTTATAGCAGTGTTTCAAAACAAGCTGGAGCAAGTCCATAACTTGCTTAAATGTGTTTTTGACTGATGCTTTTCAGTTCAATGCAGCACTAGATAAATGTTGCTATCTGTGTGCTACAATAGCACAATTTGAAATGCATCAGTAGATGAAGGTTTATTAATTATTCGTATATTGTTAGCAGAATTCAATGTTCAACTCCAATGTGCATGGTAAATAATTACAATAGGTAGGGAACATGGAGTAGTTAGCTTAAATGATTTGCTCCCTTTCCTCTGATATTCATTTTATTTTCTGTGATATCATTAATCTAGTTGTATCTGTTGTGCAATTGATGCTCAGCAAAGGTATCAGTTAATGGGTGTTCATAACAGAAATTAAAATATGGTGGAGAATCTTGGTCAGACTCAATTAGCTGTTGATCAGACAAATGTGACGCCGGGCTCAAAACCTGTCGCTTCCCATCTATTGCACACTTCCTTTATATTGCGTTAGAATCTGAAATAGGCAATAGGGGTCAATAATGCAGAACATTCTTCAATTTCGGCAGATGGCCATGAATTCGCCATAATTTGTTAAGTTGTAAATTGATTTTTATGCCATTTGCGTTATTTGACTCAAAACATATTCTTTATTGCCCCGCAGAATTGCAGAATAAGCCATTAATTTAGTGGTTTCGATGACACGAACGTTCAGAAATGTTTTATTCGATTTTCTTACTCTGAACTAATGAAAGAATCAAACGAGTATAACTTCAGTTAGAAAAAGATATTTTCATTCTATAAAAAGTATTTTAAAGCAGAGCCATTGTAACACGTGACTGAATAAAAAGATCAGAAACTGACATGTGACGGGTTTTGAGCAGCTGTGACACAAATAGTCTCAAGTTTTTACGTAACTATTAATTGAACAGCACATTCCAAAGCCAGTTTTTATTTTTATTATTTATTATTGCCAGTTACCAAGAATTGTTGAGAACTCAATGCTGTGTTATGGTAGGAGGCATAGTAAGAGTCACGGTGTTCATTGATGAATCAAAATATTCTGTTAGTATGAGGGATGTATGTGCATAAGACATGAGTATGGCAGCTAAACTTAATGTTGCTTGTGAGCCAAACAGCGTTTGAACTTGGTTCATTGCTCAAAAGCAACAAGTGCACTTGATCATAGGCGCAACCACCCTATGGGACCCACGGGACGCGTCCCCCCAACTTTTGAGTGGTCCCATTGACTTTATCATTATGGTCCCCCCAACTTTTAGGACGTGATTCATTTGGTCCCCCAACTTTTAGGACGTGATTGCACCTATGCACTTGATGCAACAATGGCGTAATAGACAGATAATCATTCGCCTTTGTTGTGGGTTTTAGATTTTTGGCAAATCCCTATTAGTGATTTGAATGAAAAATAGTCAAATTTCCTATAATCCATTGATGCGTGGGATATTGGGATTAGGCAGTTTGATGCAAATGAAGTCTACTTTTAGGAATATGCTGTATATAAAATTGAGCTGATCTGTATATGGTTCAATTAGGGTCATGAAGTGATTTGGTGGAGTCAAAAACCTTACAAAAAGCAATCCACATTCAGCCACAGTGTTAAAGCCATTTCAGTTCCTGTCTTTCCTACATTGATTGTCTGCAGTTTTAAGTTAACTGATAACATTCGATATTGTTGCTCATGTGAGAGATTTATGAAGTGTCTGCTGTGTTTGCAGGGACAGAATGTCTAACTTAAATATGTTTTGCTTTCGTTTTTTGAGATGTCACTTTGATTGCGATTGAAATTCATGAAGCTTGTTGCTATAAAAATTAAATGCTATCTGTATAATATAGTGACAATAATAATTAATATAATTGTGATTTTCTACCAGTGATAATTTAACAGAATTACAATTCAGTGGTAAAAACTGTATCGTTTGATGAATTTCAACAATTCCGTAAGTCAGTAATTGAGTTTTTAATCAAAATTTTCTAGATTTGTTTATTTGGACTTTAATATAAATATTGTAGCTTTTATTGGTAATGTGACTTAAATTGCATTGTAGAATACAATCACAAACACTGAGAAGCTATTGGCATCTGCTGATGAGTTGGCTCAGACAGGCGAGTGTGATCCTGAGGAGATCTACAGTGAGGCTAGTCAGCTGGAGGAAAGAATGAGTGGATTTCTGATCAGGGTTGAGAAACAGCGACACCTTCTTGATTTGTCCGTCGAATTTTATTCACACACAAAAGAGGTATGAGTTTCATTCACACACAAAAGAGGTATGAATTTTATTCACACACAAAAGAGGTATGAATTTTATTCACACGCAAAAGTGGTATGAATTTCATTCACACACAAAAGAGGTATGAATTTTATTCACACTCAAAAGAGGTATGAATTTCATTCACACACAAAAGAGGTATGAATTTTATTCACACGCAAAAGAGGTATGAATTTTATTCACACACAAAAGAGGTATTACCAGCGCTTCAGGATTATACCCACATCTATGAGCTGCTACTTTACCCATGTTTCTGCATACCGCATTTGCTCCTCATTCTTCTGCGCCATATATGCTCCTTGAATGAGGGGAAAAAGATTGGATGCCGCATGTACTCAAAATTAAGTCACCATGTTTTTGGTACTGAAGTGGACATTGATAATGCACCTTCCCAAGTTCCCATATTTTTTAACCAGCTTCAGCAAAACAGGGTGTTTGAAAGCTTTCAGAATAATTAATTTATTCACTCTGGACAACATTAGGGTTCAAACATATCACAAGGGAGGAAAGGTAGATGACAAATTTAACTTTGTGTAATCAAGTGCACAGGAATTACTCTATTTATGACTCTTTCCCACGTATGTATACGTGTGTGTCTTTGTCTCTTCAACAATCCTTAATTGCCAATTAGTCATTATTACTTGATTGGGCCGAGCAATTATGCCTGACCATCCTGCCACTGTTTCCTGTTTGCTGCCAAATAACACAGGCCGATGACTGAGAAATGAAATCAGGCTGTTGTGCTTGCATGCAAATTGTTGACTGAGTTTTAAAGTGGTAAGTTTTCAAGAGGAGTTGCTTGTGTTTAATTTTCAGTAAATTTGCACCATTTGAAGAGTCTATGAAATTGTGAACGATACGAATTGAACTGTCTTGTTCATCTTAGCTCTTTACCGACCAAACATATAGGATTTCTCAGTTTACCGTTTACTTCGCTATTGTCGGTAAAGGGTTAAGGCGCACAATTGAAGCCAGACATCTTTAATTACCCTGACTAATGAGTGTTGTCTTCGTTAATTTTCTGACTAGGTTTTGTAATTTATCTGCATTCAGTTGAATCACTGGTTTGAAGAACTAAAGAAAGAACTGCAGAGCTCAGACATTGCTGACACGATTGAAAGATCCGAAGAGTTGCTCTTTCAGTTTGATCAGCAGAGAGAGGCAACGATCAACGCCTGCGTCAATACAATCAGAGAGGGAGAACATCTAGTTGAACAGCTCAGGTATGTTGCATTACAAGAACTCTTCCTCATCAACACAGATATTATGTAGGTTTTCTGCTGGTTTTTAAATACGGAAACTAGGCCACTTGAACAGATGCATTATTAATTACCTTCTTTGACATTTGAATAATTGTGTCTTTTTTATTAAATTCCAGGGCATTTTACATAGAATCTGAAAGCCGAGGAAACTCAATTGATCATTCAGATGCAACAAGTATTGAAGGTGAATGTTTGGGACAAATTTCAAGGAAGAAATTATATGTAGGAAACTTGAATGAACACTGTTTGCAGAAAGATGTTAAATGTTTTGAGAGACACTATGCTTAAGGTGTTTTAAGGAAGCGAATGGTGGGAAATAACATATTTGAAGCAGTGGTATTTCTATGCATATTTGTAAGAGATTTCAATTAGCTTGTTGTTGCTTCTTCTAATTCCACTGTTTATTATTATTTTTTTTTTACCCCGAATTATGCAGGATCCCTCAGGGACTTCACTACCGCCTAATATAAAATCAAAAGTCTGGAAAGGCCCTACTTATTATTATTATTATTATTATTAGAATTATTGCTATTATTTTTATTGATATTATCATTTTCGTTTTACTGTTACTCTTGTAAGATTTAAATATTTCTGCGTTATGTGCAGATGACAAGCAATCTGAAATGTGTGTATAAAATTATATGTCAGGGATATGACAGGATATCAATTTGTTCTAAATGTGATTTAACTGATTGTAGGAGTGCTAATGGAACTGCACAACGAAAGAGACAATCTGGAGGTTTTATGGTCGTCTCGTAAGATGAAGCTGGACATGGCCCTTCAGCTTCGTGTGTTTGAGAGAGAAGCTCTTCAGGTTTAGAATCGACACCTCTTTAAATCTGTAAACTATGTGCTCGAAGCTATCAGTTTTCTGCCACACGTCAGTTATTTTTGTCATGCTAAGTTTAGCTTTGCCTACGTAATTCTTTTTTATATGATGACAATAACTTGTAAATACACATTTCATGTAGGTCACTGCTTGACCTGGAAGATGTATTCCAATCTTCCGACTTTCCTATATGTTATAAATTCTTGCTGCGGGATCGATTTTCTTGCATCTTATTGTTTGATGTGTGTTGTTGTTTAGCTATTGTCTCAACTGGAGCCATGGGGAGAGGAGCTGTGTCACATGGAAACTAGTCAGGATGTTGGCAAAGCCGAACAGATGCTCCAGTTGCACAGTGACTCTGTCCTGCACATGCAGAACTGTGTCTTTGAGGTGTTGCAGATGGGTCAGGAATTGGCACAGGTCAGAAACTCTCCTTGCAAGACATTTGCTTTCTAACAGTAGACAACCTTTTTTTGTTCTTTGCATGCTAGCTTTATTGCAACTTTATTAATTAATTAATTTCAAGACTTGAGCAATCAAAAATGCAAGGCTAAGATACAGTGATACATTGAATTTGCTGATTGAATAATATATGATCTTCAAGTGACTATGTATGCATTCTGCAGTTCTCTTTTAGTGCAATATTATAATAGCTCTATAGTTTATATTCACTGTTGGATAAAGTGATATTCTATTCTCAATTCATCCCAAAATGTATTTCTGTTGTCCATACACCCTATCATGTATTTTTTTTAATGTAACAAAAGCATGGGCATGGGTAATGCTAGTGCTTGTGGGTAAGTTCTTGAAGGGCACTATATAAATGCTTATAGTGAATGAATAAGGTAACGTTCATGACTGTTCGTTTTTTGGTTTAGTGCTGAATTGCTGATGTATAAAGCTGACATCTTTAGTTGTTGCTGTGAAGAGTTTGCATTGTTTGACATTTGACTACATCTTTGCGGTGAATTGTTGTAGATACTTGAGCACTCTGGGGTTCAGATCATGGCTGACCACCAGTGCGATGCCCAGGCGCGTATCCAGATGCTACTCGAGTGCCTTCACGAACGCGAGGTGGAGTTGGAGGAAATGGCGGAACAGAAGAGGGTCAAACTGCACCAGTGCGTTCAGTTGCGCCATCTGGAGAACGAGGCACGTCAGGTGAACATGTGGATTAGGAACAGCGAATCAATGATCATGGCCGGATTGGTCTGTCCTGGATCCTTGCACGAAGCTGAACAACTGAAGAAGGAACACGAACAGTTCCAGTTAGCCATTGAGGTTCGATATTTTTTACCATCGTTCCTAATTGTACGGCAGTTTATTCAGAGTTTTGTACGTTAAAAACTTATGAATCATGGTATTTTACGTAGGAGTTGCAGGTAGTGACTTGTATTAATGATGCTGAACTGACCAATGTGTTTAATATCAAACTGTTTCTCCTTCTGTCTGTTAGAGGATGACCTTAAGTTTTCCGTATGAGAAAATGATATTACCTCATTTATCGCAATTAACAACACCAAGGCTATATTTTAGACAGTGTTTTTCGTAATTGTTTTATTAGAGAACATGTTTTATTAGAGAACATGTTTGTTGTTTTTGAAGCTCCTATGTGATATGTGTGTGGTAACATATTATTCTGTTTCTAACGTGTGTTTAGAAGACACACCAGGTGGCACTCCAGGTTCTCCAGAAAGTGGAGCAGATGATTCAGGCAAACCATTACAACAGTGAAGCCGTGAGATCAATCGGAGAAACTGTTTCCACGCGATGGCAGCAGCTCATGTTTCACGCGGAAGAGAGGATGAAGCTTGTCATGGCTTCGACAAATTGGTTCAAAATTGCAGAGCAGGTTTGTGGTGATTTGTCCTCTAGTCAGAGCTGCCACAGCATCATCGCAAGTTGCTTGTTTGTACGACGTCCTTTTGAGTTCATTTAGAAATTTGCTCTTAATCGTAGTAGTAACCCGAAATTTGTCAAATGCCACTTGAAGGCTAAGTACATGGCACTAGCTTAGTCGTGAGTGCTGGAGCGATTCAGCATTCGGAGTCTGAGACTTTCCAGAGATATCAAATGGAGATTGAAGTTTAAGTTCACTAAAAATGATTTCCATTGCAATTCTTTTGATGCTCCTCAAACCTGAGGCTCCCATGAATTGCAATTATTTGAACTGACGATAATTATGTGATTATTTGATTCATGGTTACACTTTCTAATATGTAGTTTTTGTTCTGTTGTATTCTGTTCTGTTTTTGTTGTTTATTGTAGGATTTTCTGTTTATGTTAATTTATTTATTCATTTGTTTATTTATTTATTTATTCGTTTATTTATGTTCTACGCAGGCATTTGAGTTTTGCTATTGATTTTTTTCTGCTGAATGAATTGAATTACCTAATTTTTTGAGCGCTTTGACCGTGGCTGATACTGATTTGTGTTTTTATTGATTTACAACTTGTGCAATTGTTTTATCATAGAGATTGTGGAAGTAAATGACTTGGCTGCTCTTTTAGGTCTGTACTGTGTTGGAGAGTTTGGAACGAGAGTACAAGCGAGACGAAGACTTCTGCAGTTCTGAAAAGGCGACGGCTGCAGAAGACAAAGTGGCTTACATGCAACAACTTATTACGAAGATGCTAGAACAGAAAGAAGCTTTCCTGAAGGTAAAGTCACTGATCACAAAAAATAAAGGATGATATGCTAAGACCTAAGATTTGAACCTGGAGTGCCACCTGGTGGGTTACATTGCATATTTGCATTTAGGCTAAAAATATCAGAATGCAATGATGACTAAAAATATCAGAATGCAATGATGACTATTAAATAAAATTCTAACAATGAACATAAACTGAGCCATATCAAATCTTGCTAATTTTGGTTTAGTTTTGATCAAAACTGGAGTGTTTTCATCGTAGGATGGAACGTTTCGATTTTCTGTTGCCTGATATTAAGAGTGTGGAAGCTCTTGTACATGACATTGAAAATCGGCTACTTTGTACAGTGAACCTACATGTACTTGACTCACACGTCCTGATTATCATTTTCCCACTGAGAGCCCATTGGCCATATATTCTACATCCTCGTCTTCACAGTTTCGAACTCCCGATTGAGGGCGAAAGAAATTACTTTTCCCGAATACTTTACAGATACTCGACCATTGCCCATCTATCTGACTTACACCCACTCGATTGAATTATTATAATTTTCTTTATCATTTCTTTCTTTGTAATTATCTGCAGTATGTCAGCAAGAGCTCATAAAAACGAATATATCATCATCATCATCATGAATGGTAATGACATTTTGATCTTTTAGGCTTGTACACTGGCTAGGAGAACAGCCGAATCATTTCTCAAGTATGTCCACCGAAGTGTACATACACTTAACATGCAGGTTACAAGAAATCCAGATACTCATGTGAAAGGTAAGCCACAGTCAAGAGTGTACAACTGTACATGCATGAAGGCTTAGACATTCATTTAGAGTATCTTTAGCCCTTCAATGATGACAATGCACTAAAACAAAACAGGCAACTCGTACAGTTTGTTGTTGAAGTGTTAAAGCTGATGAATACAAGTTGAACCAACAGAGAATTTCTCTCTGCGCCTGATCTTTTTTTGTACTGTATTTTGTCTAAAATCATTGTTTCTTTCAGAGTGGACATGAGATTTTGTCTTTCTCTGTAGTTTTGTTTGTGCCTGCTATCAAATTTAGACCGTTGTCGCTTTCAAGAATGTTCAAGTTATTGCTGATCGTCTCCACCTGTTTTTGTTGGAGATTATTGCTTATTCTTCAGTGTTTTTGTGTTAATAAATGGTCATGTGAACATTGGATTTCACTGTTTAAATATCTTCAGCTCTTGACTATGGCCCTGAAGACTTCTGTGAAAGAGGCGTATAATTATACATATGATATTGCAGAATGTTGCCCTTGCCATCTTATAAATGTAATAATCATCAACTGATGCCCTAAATTGCCCATTTTAACAAAATGATTTGCATTTTAAAGACCTCTGAGGGATGATATTTACTTGTTTATTCTTGTTTCAGCCACTCTTGATCATCTTTTGAAGCAGGAGAATACTGTTCTTGAGCACTGGACCGGAAAGAAAAGGAAGCTTGATCAGTGCCAGCAGTATGTTCTCTTTGAGCACAGTGCTAAACAGGTGAATGACATTGGTGCTTGTTTTAACAACTGTTGGGGTTCCTATCTCTGATCAAGTTCTGACTGATTTGTTCTGTGTCTTGGTTGTATGTGACTATCAGCTTTTGATCCTTTCCTATTATGTGGAGTCAGCGCCTGTCAATCATGATTTCCAGTAGACATTTAGGTGCTTTTGATGTCCTGTGTTTCCGTGGTATATTAATTATTAATTTCATTTCTAATTCAGCCTTTTTCATTGGACCTGCCTATTTAATCCATATAGTATTTTTGCTTGAATTTATAAATGCCAGTAGGCAGAATTTAATGCGATCACATAACCTGGTCAATGGTCATTCAATCTGCTTTATAGATTATTCTCTTTAATATGCACATAACATGAATATTGATCTATTATGCATATTATGTTGAGTCAGCGCCTGTCAATCATGATTTCCAGTGGACTTAATTGACATTTAGGTGCTTTGATGTCTAATTGGATGCACAATGACAGCATCATCATCATCATCAAGACACATTATGCATCTATCGATGGCTATTGAAATCGTAGAATGTATATCTGAGTGCTTCATCATTTACTGCAATTTATAGTAAACGATTTCTGATGTTGAACTTTGTAGGCTTTGGACTGGATTCATGACAAAGGGGAAAACTATCTCGCAACACATACAGGCATTGGAAAAACGTCAGAGGAAACACAAGAACTACTCAAGGAGGACAACGAATTTAAATGCAGCGTAAAAGTAAGAGCATTCCTCCTAATTTTTCTATGATCAGAATTTTACAGGTTCTGTTACAGAATTTTATGTCTTTGATAAGCCATGTAGATCAGGTGCTGCAGATGTTTTTACACTCTATTACTTTGATGAAGTTCTACCGATGGACTTGTTGTTGACTGTGTTATGAGTTTAGCAACACAGATACTATTGATAATTATTAGTTCCACTTCTTTATATAAAGGCCATCCACTTATTTCGTTGGTTAGGAGGCTTGGATAACTTGTGAAAAGAACATATGCTACAGAATTTTATGTGTTATAGATCTATTGATAAGCTATGCAGATCAGGTGCCACACATGTTTATACACTTTCCATGCCAGCTGGAGTCTGGTTCCCAGTTAATACACACAAGTGTAGCTAAATTATAAATCCTGGCAAATTATGTGTTGACAGTTTTTTTCAAGAATATATGTTCTTTGCATTTTTTATGCAGATGTGAATCGTATATAAAGCTGTATGTTTGTAAGTGCTTTAATATGATCGTGTGTTGCTGTGTTTAGGAGATGAGAGAGAAGGTGAAGCTGCTGCGCCAGGTGGCAGATAACCTTGTGGAGAAAGGTCATGCACATGCAGCCAGCATCAGTTCATGGGTTGAAGCGGTGAATCTCAGATACAAAGACTTCTCATCTCGAATTGAAAAGTATCGCATGAAACTCGAGGCTGCTCTTGGAGTTACTCACGATGGAAGTGGGGTCGGTATTGGTGATTTACTCTTAATTTCGGCTAGGTGTTGTTTTAGGATGGTGCTAGGTGCAAAAGTGCCATTGGACGGAATTTCAGGGGGTGCGACATGCAATGCTTCTAAAGCATAAACTTAATCAGTCTTCTAATTGATCGCCAGGTGTCTTCACATTGTTAATGTGCTCTTTGAAATCTTTTATTCCTAATTGTAATTCAGCCAAGAGGTTTGTGAGTAATTTGTCTGTTTCTGAATTATCTACACCTTTATAAGGCGAGTGCATATGCTTGCACAATGCATATGTTAAAGTATCTTACAATTGTTGACACACATATTATTCTTTCTTTGATTAGGTAGTCAGGTAAATACCTGTATGAACAACGGGTCTCATAGTTGAGATTTCTAGTAGATGATTAAAAAGACACAATTTAGAGAAAGGTTCAGCAATTCGGATGAATGCAATCTCTGAGCGAGGTTGTGACTCACGAACCATTTGTTAGACAGGTCTCCTGTAGTGTACGTCTGTTATTGTAGTTGTTAAATATTCTCTCCATAGTGCATCAGGAACCCTGAGGCGTTAAGGTGATTACGCTCTGACAGTACTGATGATTACGATGACGACGACGATGACAGAAATAGTGACAATGATGTGAAGGGTTGAAAGTGCTTTTTTCGTTTTGTCTTAAACAGAATTGTTACTGACATTTACTGCTTTACAGAGTGAACAGGAAGATAGGAACAGTGATCCAAGTCTAGAGGAGAAGCTCCAACAAACAGCTAAAGGCATCAATGAAGAGAAAAGGAAATCTGCACGCCGAAAAGAGTAAGCTTTCGCTGTTTCAATAATTTACTCAATAACTACTAGCTTTTGTTTAATATCAGCTGTTATTAGCTATTAGCCCTTGTATAATTAAATTACACAAATTGTCAACAGGATTTGAAAAGATTCCGTGCTGTGTGCTATGGATCTGTTTTTGTTTTATTCTGTGGATCTCTTTTGTGTTTATTCTAGATTCATTATGGCCGAGTTGCTGCAGACAGAAAGGACATACGTCAAAGACCTTGAGACTTGTATTAATGTAAGTCTGTGTTTCTGCTGCTGCGCTCATTTATATCAGAGAAGTCAAGTAGCTCAGTTTCACTTTATAGAGAATTCAACCATAATTCCATACTCTATTCTTGGACAATATCTGATATCCTACAATATTTAGTTGCTGAAGCTTCAACCTAAACATTAGGTAGCTATTTAGTGTAATGCCCTTGAGCCTCTGTAGAATATTCCGGAACTGATTGACGCTGTATCACTTAAACGTGTTTCTTACGATTTGTATTTTTAAAGAAGATAATAAATTTGAAGTTTTTATATGAAAAGCTTCTTTAAAATAAGACTTTTACTTATCTTTCTAACAGTGCCTATATTGGATAACCTTTGAAATACATCCATATAGGGTAGGGTTACAACAGCATCATTTTAACTTACAAATGTATCCTGATTAAAAGTTGGGATGATAGCAGAGATGAAGGATGTGGGGCGCGGTGGTGTAGTGGTGGCGTCGTTGCCTTGAAGCCGGAAGGTTCGAGGTTCGAATCCACCTCGCCGCGTAGGGACCTTGGGCAAGTCCTTCACTCACAATTGCTCAGCGCTTCGGCGTGAAACTCCGATGCAGTGTCCGCTCTGCAGTCGGGAGCGCCTCTGAGTAGAGAGAGCTTGAAGGGGCGCTATAACAAGTACGCATACATACAAACAAACAAACAAACAAGGAAGATGGCAGCCTGTGAATCAGAGTTGGTCATGTTCTTAAAGACTGAATGAATGACTGAAGATGTGATATTTGTCTTTAGTGTTACATGGCTGAACTCCTGACTCCATCAAACATTGGCCCACCACCTCAGGGAATACAGGGCCGACACGACGTCATCTTTGGAAACATGAAAGAAATCTATGAATTCCACAACGAGTAAATGAAGTTTCTATTAATTCTCTTGCTTCTTCAGTCTGTATAATGCGACCATCCTTCTAACTGTTTACATCAAGGCAATGCTGTAAAATAATTTCCTAATGTGGACTGTTCAAGCTGTTTAAGAGGACTGAAGTTGTCTAGTATGAGAATCCTGCTGAGGATGGTATAATGCTGCTTCATTAATTAGCTTTAGTGTATAATTATGCCTAATTAATGCATTATTGAATTAGGTGACTTGCAAATTCGTGTATATATGTATTGAATTGTTATTAATTTTAGGGTATTACTACTTGACTCCGGGGTTGTTGGGGTGGACATGTGTGTGGTTGGAATACTGTATCCCCAAAATAAGACACACAAGAGTCTGAATATGTTGCTTGAAATATGTCTCTTGTGGAAAGCAGATTACTTTGCTATTGCTCATAAATTTGGAGGTTACTAATGCTGCCTAAGCAGTTCAATGTCTTATCGCTGCTTATGTTGTTGTTTTTTTCTCAAATAGTATATTTCTCACGGAACTTGAAAAATACGAAACACTGCCAGAGGATGTCGGCCATTGTTTTGTCACTTGGGTATGAATGAAAAATTCTTCTTCTTAATGTTTACTGTTGTAACTTAGATAACTTGTGATTACATGCAGCTCCCCTGTTGGAAACAGGAGAGCTGCATGGAAAAGGAAATAATACAGGGTATGATATCAAGGCCAAGGGGAAGACCGAGGATGGGATGGATCGCTAATATCATCACATGGATGGAACTACCATTCGAGTGGATACTGAAGGAGACGGAGGACAGGAAAAAGTGGCGAAGGTGTGTCCGTGAAGCGACCAACTCTCGAATCGAGGAAGGTTAAAGACAAGACAAGAAGAAATATGAAGCTTACTGCATGTCTTCTTGTTTTTAAGGATTGACTTTTTATCAGGAACCAGTGCTTTTACGGTTTCATGATGGTAATAAAGTGGAAATTAGAACATTGTGATTCACTAGTTACAACAGCATCTGTACGTATGAGTGTTTATTCGTAGATTTGTTTTCATTATTTTGTGTTTCTACAGGCTGAAAAGTTCTCAATATATGTAAAGTACTGCAAGAATAAGCCAGACTCGAACCAGTTGCTTGTACAACAAGGGGGAACATTTTTTGATGTAAGTGCAATTTTATTTATCTGCAAAGCCATGGAGTTTGGAGTTCGCTATGTTCTTCAGAAAGTCATAAGTCTGAGATTTGCTGTAACTATTTACTAAAGTTGTAATTGGAACATTCTAATACATCTTAATTTTACATTGCTTGTGACTTTTAAGGCGCTTCACAGATTCAGAATTAGCAACAAGTGAACTTTAACTGCTGTCTAAAAACTAAACAAACCTTGAATATTAATGGGTTAGTTGGCTTCAATACACATATTACACAAAGACTGTGTAAAACCTAAGCGGTATTGCTGGCCTAGTTACATTGTGCTAATGTTATATGAAATGACTGGCTACGTAATGAACAAAAATGTGGTTGCAAAACCAATTAACATTCTGAGTAGTCTACATGGATAATACTGAGTTAGGCTTGCTGATAAAATCATTTTAATTTACCTATATAATCTGAAAACTTAACTGTGCATAGTCATTACTTTTACATGAACCACTTTGACACAGGCTAGTTTATGCCTGAGTTCACATATTCTGTAATAAATGGCTAACTGAATTGTAGTTTACCATTTATATAACTATGTTGAGAGCACCATGGTTTGCTCTTGGTGTTTTGCTGAACAGGCTATATAGTATATACACTGTGTAGAATTTGATTACCATGTGGTCATTGTGGTGGTAGGTTATGTTTTGTTGTGCTTTGGTTATAGGAAGTTCAGAAGAAGTACAGCTTAAATGGACCAATTTCATCATACTTAATCAAACCTGTACAGAGAATAACGAAATATCAATTGCTGCTCAAGGACCTTTTAGCTTGCTGTGAAGAGGGGCAAGGTGAAATTAAGGTAAGTTGATTAACAACTAGGAATCATGTGTGCCATTGTACAGTTTCAGACATTCAGATTTTTCTGTGTTAATTTAACTGACTGATTTTTAAAATTTCTCGTACTTTGACTGATAGGCATATGTATTCCGCTGCAAACTACTTTCTTTTACTGTTTCCTGAATATTCTTTGTATTAATGCAAGTAGCATTGCAAATGAAGATGAAGCAGGTTCTTGAATTGTATACAGTAAATATTGTGAATTTTGAAGTTATTTAGTTGTAAATATATTAGACCGGAGTTATGTTTGTAGGTTTTATAGTGAAGTTGCTATGGTTTAGCAACTGAATAGTCTAGCTTGAAGCACTCTATGAATTTTTGGATTCGATATGATAATAGCATTTATTTTTCTAGGTTATTCTGGTCTCTGCAATTCTAATTGAAGTTTACTATATTAATTCAAACTCTGTTTGAATCTGTTTTGTTATAGGATGGGTTGGAAGTGATGCTGAACGTTCCAAAGAAGGCCAATGATGCCATGCACTTATCCATGCTAGATGGATATGAGGTAACTCGTCAACTATATGTCTTGTCCTTCCACATACATATATATTTCTGATTGATTTCCTAATTCTTTGTCTGTCTTTCGTCTCAGTATTTCTGTGTTTCCAGTGACTAGAGAGGATGAGCTTAGCTATATTACATGCTTTTGCAGTGCTTCTCATCTGTGTCAATATTGTTTGAAACTTCTTTTGAGCCATAAAATTGCAGTTAATTTTCTAACTTTTGATTTCTTCTGAATGATTTTAGGATATCTTCAGTTGCTTAATCTGATTTCGCTACTGATAGACCACTGTTATAGTAATACACAAAACATTAATTGAGCGAAATCATGACCAAAGATTCTTAACACCTTAAGGCGTGAAATTTTTTTATGAAAAACGTTAGTAATAGTAATTATAGTTTCATACCTAGGACAATAATTTCGTTGTAGGTACAAATGATATGTCATAAATCTTCATATTTTTATTTGCATTTATAGCCATATTATATACTGGTAAGATCTTTTGTATGTTTCCAGGGTAACCTAGATGCCTTGGGAGATGTTTTACTTCAGGACAACTTTATGGCATGGGATCCAAAGCAGCTGATCAAGAAAGGCCGTGAGCGTCATCTCTTCATGTTCGAAGTGGGTCTGCTGGTGGCGAAGGAAGTTAAAGACAATGCTGGAAAATCAAAATACATGTACAAGATGAAATTGATGGTAGGCAAACTAGTATCTATTTGCGTGCAGCGTATATCATTTGTTAACTGTGCTATATACTTATATTCAGAATGAAAATACTGTGTATTCGCCAAGTTTCTCAGAATGAAAATATTGTGAAATTTAGGTGTAGCTGCAATGAATTTCTTTGATTCTTTCTCATTATTTGCTTGTCTTGTCTTTTGTGTTAAATATGTTTTGATTATCATTATCAGAGGCAAGTCCATTGTTCAAACTTGGGCTCATCTCTAGTCTGCATGTAACCCAAGTTGAGTGTGTGATGATCTGTATCCACCTTGTGTGTTCATGTAGTGTTCATGTATGCCTTGATCATCCATCTCGTCTCTTCCGGCTCCTTAGTGGTCCTGCATGTCATCGAATTTTGCCAAAATTACTATGCACCTGAAGTCTTCTAGTTTTGATCAACTCCAAGCCCAGGCAGGGTCTGTCCCATCCACTTGAGATTTCCACATTGGTGACGGTCAGCACCCCAGTTTGAGGCATTCTCTTCATTTGGCCACCATAAGATAAGCTATGATCATTCAGGACTCAGTCCCATCAGTGATCACAGGCAGTATGCAAAATCTATGCAAAGCTCTTGTACATGTTACCTACTGAGTACTGAGAGGTGCTTCCTGCCCCAGCAAGAGAGTACAGAAAAACACCTTGTATGCTGAAATATTGTGGCAATTGATTTCCTCGTCATGAGATTCTGTTTTTTTGTATACTGTTTTCACACAAATGACATTGTTACTGTTTTCACACAAATGACATTGTTACTGTTTTCACACTAATGACATTGTTACTGTTTTCACACTAATGACATTGTTACTGGTTTCACACTAATGACATTGTTACTGTTTTCACACTAATGACATTGTTACTATTTTTCACACAAATGACATTGTTACTGTTTTCAGACAAATGAAATTGGAGTGACTGAGCATATAGAAGGAGATGAATGTAAATTTGCTCTTTGGTCAGGAAATCGTATTCCAATATCTGACTACAAAATCATTCTGAAGGTTAGACAAAGTAAAAAAAATTAGTCTAAGTTTACATTACTGTAAACAGTCAAATTTTGTCTTTTTAAATAAATTATTGGCCTGAGAATTATTGTTACCACATGTGGTAGACAATGTGTGTTATATGCAAACGCAGAATGTATCATTCAACTATTGTTCGTTAATGTATGATTGACAGTAAAAAATATGATTTATGCATACATGTTATTATCGAGCCAGACAGTTGTCTTCTGAGTAATTTTGTTGTTTTCGTGTACTTGTCAGTCAATTGCTGTTACCAGTAATAATTAATTTTTATTAATTAATTCCAACTGACAAGTATTCTGTAAAATCACATGATGCAGTAGCAAATGTGATAACAAGTTTAACAGGAGTTGAATTTAACTGTATGGCAGCCTACAAGGCGCCCATCTGTCCTGCTGCTAATTTTGCAGTCCCATAGGAATTGAAGGCTGAGTCAACCTTATGTGTCTAGCAGGTATCGAACTCGCATCCTTCTAATCGTCGTGCCAGTCTTTTACCATTCAATCATCTCTTCCAGTAAACTGATGACACCAGTTTCATGGAATGCAAACATTTGACTGTTTAGTCAGCATAGAATGTTGCCCAATGTAGAGTAGGTTTAGTTGAACCTTTTTGTATTTCTTACCCGCATTGACAATATTCTGACGTAACAGAAGATTCTGATTGTCTTTTAAATTAGGCTTCTTCTCTGGAAACGAAGCAGCTGTGGGTGAAACGCCTGCGAGAGCTAATCAACGAGAGACAATTCGTATTGCACTCGGAGCCACTGAATAACTCACTGGCCAAAGTTCCTCTTCTAAAGCCACCACCTCAGAAGATATTCCAGCCAAACAGAGCCAGCAGGTTTGTTCATTGCAATTCTGGGGTATACAATACATGCAGGTACTTAATTAATCATCAATTGATATTATATACTTTATTGATCATTATAACACATGCAAGCAAGCAATTTAGGCATTCATGTACAGTGGCGTCAATGGGTAGTGTGTAGACCCAAAGAACATAAGGTTCCTCTAACAGAGTCACCCTAATCAGTGGTTCCCAACCGTTTTGACTTGAGGGCCACTTTTTATAAGTTGGAGGACACGAGGGCCACTTTTTGAGTTGAAGAACATTAGGGGGCCACAAGGTTAAAATTGTATTAATTAAAGCATATAATTTTTTTTATAATTGATTCAAAATATAGCCTGATGTTTGCTGCTATTTATCGACGTTAAAATAAAATACTTTGTAATAGAAAATAATAATGTGTTTTATCCTGTTCAAATTGTTATTTTTTTCATATACCAGTATTTTTGATTATTCTTTGAGAGATGAGGGCCATTTCATGAGGCCTGGCGGGCCACTTTTGGCCCGCGGGCCACAGGCTGGGAACCGCTGCCCTAGATTCATCAGCAATTGATCCAGCAGTGTCTTTTTAAACATCATGGAACATACTGCAATATGTCTTCAGACAATGCTTGTTTATGGCGTCCATTCTTAATCTTACAGGAGTGAAAAACTTATTTTATACAATGGACGCAGCAAAGTAAACCAAAAGCATAAATGCCTGTTGCATTTTTTATTGGTTTTCAACTGGAACAGAGAGAGTATCAGTCAGTTCAATAGCCGAGAAGTTCTGTTAGCTAATGGTGTCCAACAATTGGAGTTGTGTTATTTGATATACGAGCATTTCGTGTGTTTTTTCGCTTCATTGTAGGGAACTGGACGACAACACATCATTGGAAGATATGTCATTTGAGCAGACGACACCGCAATGTGGTGGATCACTTAATTCTGTTGCACTGTCAGTTACCACTACTGACAGCAGCAGCAGTGGCATTGGCAGCAGCTTCAGCATGAGTCAGGCTAAGGTCAGTTACTCTATGCTTTAATGCTCAATGACTTCAGCTTGAGTGAGGCTGAGTATGGGGTCATTGCATAATTACGTAACGCTCGAGGGTGGGTGGGTGGGGTCATTGAAAACGTTACGAAACGTTACGTGGGTGGGTGGGTGGGGTAGCTGAACGTTACGTAACGCCTTGAAAAAAAATGTTAATGAATATTAAACTTCCATCGAATGACACTTCAGACATGATGTGATTGAAGTTTAAAACTTTGTGACATTGATTTAAAACATAACCGAAGTAGGTCTATTTATCTGAATAAGATCAGGCATGCAGTAGACACCAGTTACATGCCAGGTCAGTTCTGTTCTCCCGTTTGTGCAAACTGGAAACCGCTTTTCGAATTGTTTGGATAGTTTTACCAACGGAACAACGTGATTGGCCTAATGTTTTACTTAGTGGACACCTAAGATTTTAACTGTTAAAATCTTTGGTGGACACGATCTCAAACATTTAAAATTAATGCTCAACAAAACTCGGCAATATTTCTATTAATAATTATCGAAGTGCCCAGACTAAGGAAATAGATAGCTCATCTTAATTTTGATTAATAATCATTGTTCATGAGCCATTTGGTCCATGAAACTTTTCAGCTGTGTAGATCTAAAATTTTATTCTTGCTGTAAAATTAAGAAAATTGCAGTTCACGCATGACTGTCATAATTATATAAAACATTGTGTATATTTTAAGCCTAGTCTACTGTCAAACAATAGGCCTAATTCACATGTACGTTAATATAGCCTGCAATTCTAATTGAAGTTTGCTATATTCATTCAACCTCTGTTTTAATCTTGTTGGCCTAAAATCGCTATGAAAATATGAATTATAGGTCTAATTACGCGCTCACATAAGCCAATAATAGACCTAAATCTCAACTGATTTTTTCGTAGCAATCGTTACGTAACGCTGGGGAGGGTGGGTGGGTGGGTCAAGGGAATCGTTACGAAGCGTTACAGGGTGGGTGGGTGGGTAAAAAACGGCCATTTTCGGCGTTACGTAATTATGCAATGGCCCCTATTGAGTTACGTCAGTCTCTAATGCGCTATGTGATGTGTGATTTCAGCGTGATTAGTAGCTGTTGGCTCTAAAGTGCATTGGTTTCAGCAGGAATCAGACTGAGCAATCTGGTGGGTGCCAAAGAGCCGGCCTATGGGTCGTTTCTGCCGTCAACAGTGTTTTTCTGGCCTGTTTGGGTCTTGCCTAAGGACTACACTAATTGAGAATAAAAGTTTAAACTTGGGCTTAATGAGTTTTATGAGAAGTTCTTGAATGATAATGAAGATCGAATTAAGATTTTTAAAGCTTAACTTTTGACTATGACAAAAATGCACGACTTAAAGTTTAGTTTTGCGATATTTTCTGTTGACTTGCTCATTTAGCACTTCCGTATGTAAACCAACATTTTGCTCACGCATTTTTGGCACCCAGGCAATTCAAGGTTTGATACCTCCTGCTGCTCTGATCAAGTCTCTGTGGTTTTAGCATTAGAAAGGCCAAGAAATTAGTGAATATAAGCTCCAATACTTGGCAGCTTCATTGTATTCTTAACTGTTTGGAACAATCTTCCTATCGATATTCATGGTGTGCCTAATCTCCCTCCTCTTTAAAAAAACTTTTGCGTGCCCACTTGCTCACTTTAAATGTATAACTATTCCTTATATTCTGTTTGTTTATCTAAAATATCTTTACACTAGACAATGTATTATTTTATGTACAATTTTATGTATTATTTATTTTGAACTCAGGTGACTCCCACTGCCTATGTTACCAACTTCCACTTATAGAAATACGGGTACATAGGTGGCCCTGCTGGCGGGACTTTGGTCCCTTTAGGTCCTCCGTTTCACTGATCTGAAATTGTATCATGTTATGTTGTATTCTTGGGAGCAATAAAAAAAACTTTTGTTAAGTTATGTTGAGGTTCGTGGTTCTGGGTACTGTTAGTTTTATGCTGCTCAGTGCTCTGAATATGGGTTAAGCTAAAGGTTTGTGTATTTAGGCACTTCCTGTGTTAAGCTTGCTGTCTTCAACTGAAGTCCATTCTACAGAGCTCTTCTCTTAGAAATTCATTGGCTTGTGACTGCGTCTTTGCTTCCATTTTTGGATCATCTATTTAGTTCAGATGATCTACAAAGGCATGAAAGTCAAACATCTGAATTCTCTTCTGTTGTGTTTTCAAGTTGTCAAGTACAACAGAGATTTCCGTGGGTGATGACCATTCCTCGTCAAGTCTTTCAGCGGCAAACGACATTGACCATGAGAGTCTTTCGTCGAACAGCCAGCCATGCCTTGTTGAGTATGATCAGCTGGGAAATCCATGGCCAGCGGGCACTGTCGGTGCTCAGGGATTAGATGGCAGCACTTCAACTTTAGATTCTGATGGTAATTAAATGCAATGGAAACTATGTTTACGAACTTAGGCAGTGGCGGAGAGTTACATTTGTAAAGCATGAATAAAAATTGCTGAGAGTGATGCACGTTGACTTTTATTGAGATTGTGTGCAAGATCTGAAAATGACATTCTGAAGGAGTAAAGTGTTGACTCTATATGCCAGATATTTTTAACCTGCAAGATTTTTTGAAGTGTTTGATTCATTTTACCTGTGAAGAGACATGCTATATACTATATAGTGCCAGTTGTCAAATATAGAGTTTAAGTGTAGGCATGAAGTTTGACTAGGCCATTGCTCCTGTTTCATCTACTTGCTTTTATGTGCTATAATATATAAAGTTAGTGAAATGCAATGATGTAGCATCCTTATTTCACCATGTTTCCTTTTTTAAGTTCTGCTAATCTTTCAAATAACAATGAGTTATCAATACATACTGTTAAAATACCCTATTAAATAGTATTGCTTCAGGTAACAGTTCGAAATCTCAAGCTTAGGCAGCAGTCTTTGTTAATGCTGGTTTGGTTCGTAAATAAACCTTTGTTTTTTAATTTACCATGACTTTCTTTATACATTCGTTTCACAATGTTGTGGGTGGTAGGCAAAGCTACACACGGTCATTGATGTTGTGTGAGAGTGGTCAACTTTCATATTTGATTTTGAGATTGGAAGGGCAGAGGACAAGAAGTAGAGTTGCCATTTTGGTGAAATTCTTCAAAATTATCTAGATTTTGGATGCCTGACAGGCCATGAATCATCTCTTGATAATTTAAGTATGCAATCCAGTACTAGGTAACTAAATACTGAAATACGAACCTAGAATACTCTAGAGAAGAATTAAAAACAATTACCTTCCACTGCTGTCTGATGAGTTGCCATCATTTATCTACTCGTCTACTGTTCGAAATTTGGGTGTCACTTTTGACTCATCACTTGCGGGGGGTAGGGGTGTGTTTGGTGCCTTGGAGCAATAAAGGTTCTGGGATCGAAATCACCTCAAGCTGCCATATAGGGACCCTGAGCAAGTCTTTCACTCACAATTGCTCATGTGTTTCAGCGTGAAACTTCGATTCAGTGTCCATACTGTGGTTGGAAGCGCCTCTGAATAGTAAATCTTGAATGGGTGCTATAACAAGTGCTCAATGCTCATACATGCATCACTTACCTTTGCTAAGCATATCTCGTATTTGACTCACTCCTGCTTTTTCTTTTGAGGTGACTGAGAGCCATCAGGTGTTCTGTTGCCTTTCCATCTTTACTGCAAATGTGCATGCATTCATTTGCTCTCGTTTGAATTATTATGACGCGCACCTCATGGGTCACCAAAATGCGACTCCCCCACTCCTGTCAGTCTTAAATGCTGCTGCTATACTCGTAGCATGCCTTCCTCAGTTTTCTCACATTTCCATTTACATGGCTGAAGCCTTACTCTGGCTTCCTATCACCTCACGTACCCAATACAAGATCATCATCCTGGTCTCCAAATCTCAACTTGGCCTTGCCACAAATATCTCTCTGACTTTATGCATGAGCCTCTCTTCTCTGCAACATCTCTTCGTCCTTTGCACTTTACCGACCTTTGACCTCATCCCTCATATTTGATGCCATGTCACAATGCACGACGTTTGCTGTGACAGGTCCCTCCCTACATTTGGAATAGTCTTCCCCTCTTCTAACGGCCAAACTCATGTCTGGGATCTTCCCTGCATCATCATCTTGCTCTATCAGTGTGCTTCTATTTTCCTGGACTTATGCGCTGAAAGAACATCTGAATTATTGTCTATGCTGCAAGAGTCGCTCCGTATATGTTCATATACGATATGATAAAGTAATAGATCTATTCACTTGATTGATGTCCACTGTTTGACATCTTGGGCATTGCTGGCTTATCAGCAGTTGGATGTCTGCATTCGGTACTCTGCCATAAGGAGAAGATTAGATGCAACAACATTCTGAACAATTGATTCTCATTGTTTAACTATGGTAATATATGGAAACGCTGACCAATCTTCTGTATTGGCAAGTGGACCAAAGCTATTCATTTGCTTTCTTGGCCCACCTTATCAGAGGCTGGTGAAAATCTTCGTGCCACTGAAGTGATATTGTCTGAAATCGTTGCCACTATCACTTTTATTATCACTTGAAAACTTCTATTGGTTATCACTTTGTCTGTCCAATTAATCACGAATACTTGAAATTCTTCGTCCAATATTTTAAGATTTTGTTGTCATTTATTACTGTGGTTGTAAAATGAAACAGTTTCAGATAGCTGTTCTTATATCTATGCAACTGTCCCATGTATGGTGTATGTATTAATAACCAATTGGAAATTTTGTGGCTTACTTATTACCTCAAGTAGCAGTGAACGTTGCATAGTATGAATGGTGGTTCCCCAAACTTTCAACTACTTTTGTAGTTTACATGTAATGTTACAATTTTTGCGGGATTGTCATGAGTTGAAAGTTTACTTATGTTGCAACATTGCTTATTATAACTGTGGCAAGCATAGCAGCAATAATTAGTTAATTACAAGTGAGTGATAATTTATGTGAATGGCACATACAGAAACTGAAAGTGTTGAAATGCATAGAAGCTCTATCCTGTAAAGAGAACAATTAAGATTTTAAGTGTTGTTCAAATATTTGAGTGTCAACAATACCAGCTGACATAATAACGACAAGTTTGTAAATATGCAGCATGAGACTAGTTCTAAGAGTATATTTATGGCAGGTGCTTATGTTACTGATGCTGATGTAGTAGCAACAATTGATAACAAGTTAAACAGGATTCGATTTAGCTCTATGGCAGCATGCAAAGCGCCCATCTGTCCTGCCGCTCATTTTACCGTTGCCCCTATGGAGTGGAAGGCTGAGTGAACATAATGGGGCATACAGCGGTTATTGAATCCATGTGATGAATCAAACGCAGCTGTCCGTATGACATGCTTAAGATTTTAATTGAATAATGAACGGTTGGACCAAAGTATGTATATACAAAAATGTATCATTATCTTTGGCTGCAGCTGTTGATGAAAGTACTATGTTAATTTGTTTGGAATGACTAACTGACCACAGAGTTATGCAATTTCCCTAATTGCTAGAGGCTTGTAGGCCTATAACCTGTAGGTCATTGAAATAGCTTATTAAATGATGCAGTAGAGCTCAGCTACTGGAATGCCCGAGGAGGATAAATATAGGCATTTATCTCCCGATAATGACTACTTAATATAATGGCGCCTGTAGATTGGGAAATAAGCTGCTAAATATTGACAAGGGCACACAGCTTAACTTGTTGAATGTAGAGACTGACTGTAAAACCTTCTGATTGTTTCTGTTTTACTGTTCTAGACATAACTCAGGATCAGTACGGCAACTTTGTTCGATCGGTTTCTCCAGCCAGTAACAAACCAAGGAGCAGTTTTAGGTAAGTGTGGTGTGGCCTGAAGATTTAATCAATCAATCAATTAATCAGTCAGTCAATCAATGTTTTATTGAAACCATTTCAAGGCAAGGCACTCTTAATTAAAGGATGTAAAGACAATTAAACGGTTAGAAAAAGGAGACCCAGAAGGGATTATATCCCGCTGCTTGGGGCACCTTTTTATCATAGGAAATTTAAGGCACTGTGTAATGTGAATGGAGACATGGCAGGCACAGATGTTAGATGAATGGATCATTCAGGCATTGGAATTTGTCCTATTAATTATCATATCATGCCTCAGGTGTTGACAATCTTTATTCTAGATTCGTCGGCACAATCATGTTCTCTGCTGCTTAAAGTCAGAATATTTGCAGAATTCTGGTAAATGAATATTCGAATGACCAGAAAGCTGTGTTAATAAACTTGTTTTATTAACATAAGTTACTGTAAATTTGGCTTAAATCAGTCAGTTATGCCATGTATTTAATGTAAATGAATTAAATTACTAGAATTAGGAAAGGATGGTAAAAATGCAGCAGGAGAGAGAATTTTGAGTTCTTTGTATATTTGCCATTGGCACGAATGCCTTTTCAAGTAATTACTCATTCATAGATTTATTGAAGCATAATTCAGTAATTCATGAGTAGGCTTCTATATAAATTCTCGAAATGAATGGATGAATGAATGAATGTGTAGTGATATCAATCATTCTTATTTAACAGGTCAAATAAATCAAGTATCATTGCTTTGAAAGCAACATATTTTCGGTTGTTTTTTCGCATTTTGTTTAATTCACGAGTTTTTTGCGTCTGTAACATTCTCCTCTGCTGCTAACTTTTCTTCGGTAAGTATTTGTTCTTGATTTTCCAGGTATTTTATTTACTTTGCTTTATTTGGATAATGTTTAGGAAATGGTTGACAAATCCAGTTCGCAAGCTCAGTCAAAGCAAACTGGACAAGAACTCACCTGAAAAAGTGTCACAGGAATTGGACAAAGCTGCTCGTTCAGACAAAAAGATGAGCAAGTTCTACATGGCACTGGTAAGAGCAGTCTTATTCACTAAATGTTTGTATTTTTGAGATAATGTAACACAATTATTTGTTGCACTTATATATTACTACCATGTATCAATACTATGTTCTATTGCTAATTATTTCGTGGTCGATTCCCTCCTGAAAAGCTGACATCATTGAGCTGATTGTTTTGTCTTGTAAGTTGTGAGTACTGCTTACCCCTTTAACAACCAAGAGTATAGGATTCCCAAACTATTTATTGCACTTTGGTGGTAAAGGGTTAAGTCATTTTTCTTTTCTTGGCTATAGTAATTAAGTTGTTAAGAAACGGTTGTTTGGTGGAGCATTTGTTGTTCACTGTTCATTCCTTGTAGCACCGTCAAACATGTTATAAACGGAATTTTTGTCTGTGCAGGCAGTTTAATGCCTTCGGTAGATAAGCATTTATTAGCGTTCTGTTTTTGGTTTGTTAATTTTTGGATTGATGTGAGTTAAGGGAAAAAATGTTGAGCCTTGGAAAATTTACAAAAATAGATTTGCTCATGGATGGGACAGACTGAAGCTAAAAGAATTGGTGTTACTGGTATTGTGTTTCTGAGCTTCTGCTCACTAGCAGGCGTGTATGCATCATATATATATATAATATATATTTTATATATATATATAAGAAATTATATATATATATAATACTATGTGTGTATGATTATATAATATATGTTATTATATATTATTATTAATTATAGCTGACACACGCAGTATGATTATAAGTCATAGTATGGGCGGATGATTACAAATTATTAAGGTGTCGAATTTAACTGTCTGACAGCCAGCCAGTGTGACGTCCATTTGGTCATACTGCAGTCTTCAAATACAAATCGTAGTCAACAGTTGTTCTTAGGGCTGTATGATCTTTCACAGAGTTGTGCTAACACTCTGACCAAGATTGACTTCTAGGTGTTGATAACTCCTACAATACATCTGTGCTACCAACTGCTTGTGACGTCACTTAAAGCAGCCCCTTAGCGATGTGAGTTGAGTGTGCTTAGCACATATTAAGCCGGATACAGTTGTGGTGTTTAACTATACAGCAGCGTCTATTCTATATATTGATCCAGCTTCGTATTAGCTTAGTGAAAGAGTTCACTTATTCTGGCTACAGTCATCCACTTATGTTCTGCTGGTGCTGGTAATTACAGTCTAATCTAGAATGCCTGTACACAAGTAACCGTTACAGAGAAGTATATTCCAATATTCATTACTAGAGTTCTCTGTTTAAGCTCATTGTGGTTTGATAAAGCTTAACACATTGACCGCCTACACGCCATGTTAAATGACTGGCTGAAGTACGAGTTAAACTCGTACTTGGCGGTCAACGTGTTAATAGCTCAATAGGTCTGCATATGATCTTATAATAATTAATTAGAGCAATAACATCCTTCCATGTTCTATTGTACTGCTCTGTAAGCAGCATATATTGTAGTTGGCAATGCTATGTTCAGTAAATAAATAAAGTTTGTTATTTTAGTTTATTTGAAAATTGGAACTCTATAAATGATGATGTTGCTGATGGTAGTGGTACTGATGGTGGCAGTTGATGGTGATGATGATGCTGATTAGGATGATGATCAGCAGCAGCAGTAGCGGCATAAGTGGCAGCTGTATGGTACAACTCCGTAGTGTGTGTGCGTGTGTTTGGACTTGAATTCGTCGTTCCATCATGCGATGAGTGTCTCTTATCCGTTGGTTTATTTCGATTTTCATTCCAATCTTCTGTTATTTTTCATTTGTGTCTGGAGGTGCATGGCCTTTTTTCCCCGAGGAACCATCCTTGTCTGAATCTTAGTCTGATATATTTTCGCTGATTTTATTTCTAACATTTCCAAATAGTATTTCCAATTAACAAAACTTTGATATCCTGAAATTTGTACATGATTAATTAACATCCATGGCGTTTGTTATAAAACTTTGGAAGGTTTTTTCATGGTATCTGGAGGAGTTGTTTGCACTGATCAATCCTTTTGACCTCCTCTGATTATAAATATTTATATACTGCTATTAATTAAGCTTCAATCTGTCATGTATCTAGTTTCAAGTGTCTAAGTATCTCTTGTCTATGGTGAGAACACAGACAGAACATCCAGACAACGACGACCTCTTTTAATCCCAGCCTCAGTGGATGATGGAAGACTTTGAGTGCTCTGACCCTGCAATGCCTGCATGCTTTGTCCTTTCTAAACTAGGTTACTGTTCTATTCTTATCAGATCAACTAGTTGCCCTTCCATCACAATGGATAACAGGCTGTAAATCTTGCGCACTCCAGCAGGTGCATAAATGGAGGAGTCTACTCCCTTTGCAAAACAGTTTTGACTATGTGAATTTGTGTGCATTTTTCCGATTTCAAATGTGTAATCTCAGTCATTTTTTTTATATTAATTAAAGCTGGTGAATTACTGTAATCATAGGGAGCATGGGTGCAGAGAGTTTCACATTCAATGTTCTTTAATTCTTTACTGATGAGCTGCACTGATTCCCAGTCGCTTTTAGTACACTACACGCTCCTTGTTAAAGGGTTAAGAGGTCACTCTGACATTGTCTGTATATAAATCAGCCTATCAATTATATATGATCTACAAACAGGTAAATTGAGTTGCGCCATGGATAGACTGGTGAAGAACTTTTCAGCATTCTTGAAGTTCAGCCTATTACGTGCTAAAGTTTTTTTTTTTGCAACAGGTTTTCAAGTACCTAGTTGTAAACTTTTCTGTTGAGCCATGAATCTATCCTAGCACTCAATCTTCTCTTCTTTACAATCCACTATCACCTCTGATCTGGCCTTGACTATTCTCCTGTATACATTCTATCTTGCTTATCATTCTGCGTAGGCACTTCTGTGTGACTGTGATGAAGCCTACTTAGCAATCTTATCACGCTGAGCACTGTCTGGCAGTAAGTTTTACTCACCTGGTGTTCAGAATTAAGGTCAGCTGACTGCTTAGTCTGAATAGACTGAGTTTGATAGATCTTAAGGTTTGATGTAAACGAAGAAAATAATTTTTTGAAGAGAATCGGTAAGCTGGTTTCTCACTTCGAAATTTTGATCGCCAGATCGTATTTGTTTTTAAACCAAAGAACTGTTTTACAGCCATGGCTTTATCTTGTCTAGTTTAGCACCTTTTATGATTTTTAATTAATTTGTGACTGATCTCATTTTCTTTTTAACCCATTGCAAGCATGCCTGTGTCGCGGCATTTATGCAATGTCTCTCGTAAATGATTTCATACGGTTTTTAACCATTATCAGGAATTTAAGCATGTTCTGCATACTTATTCTGACACCTGAACTAAAATTTAGGCTAAAAGAAAATGAGGAGGTAAGGCAATTTCATTTTCCTATTTACTAGACTTAATTGCAGTCATTTTGCCAATGTTCTGGGTTCTATATCTAATTCTGGAAATATGTGCCCTTACTTCATGTTAGTTGTGGGATGTGATGTGTTTAGGATGTTTTCGCTTTAATTGGCACGTGGGTAAAATTATTGACCCCTGGATATTGAACAATGTTTGTCTAGATGACAGATCCAGACTGGTTTTTGTTGATGTCTGGAGTTAGTCTGCTGCTGAATGCTTTCTGGATATGTCAGCAACATTTTCTATCAGTCCAAACACAGTGAAGTCATGTGGAAAACAGATATGCTGTGAAGTGTGGAATTAACAGCATGAGAGTCTGAGGAAAAATTCAATTTGTTCCCATATAATATATTAATGCCACTTACAAGATTTTGTAGGCGAAGCCATTAATTGGAAAAACCATGCCTGGGGAGAGTTGGGTGTTGACGTCTTAAGAAACATTTGATGGCATTCAGTTTAGCTCTGTTTTTAAGCTGTATGCAGAGTTCATATCGGTCTTCTAAACTTATGCATTTTTGTTAACTTTCATATGAATCTTATAGGCCAAAGTTTATTTATTGGCACTTCTAACAATGGGAATTGTCTTGTTGAGATAATCATAGTTAATTAGTTTTGTCATATAAGTTTGCAGAACCTTTTCTGGACAGCACTCTGAATCTCATCCAGTTCTTTATGAATATATAAAATTGTAAGGATTCTATTTAGTATGTGCTGTTTATGCTGACCAGTTGAGCTGTTGTTTCCTACTAGTTGCTTTGTCTGTGATATCATTAAAAATGTGTTGTTACATTTTTAAGCATTTTTCTGTGTCAGTAGTAATTCTCGATTGTTACGTATCAAACGAAATTTTGTTGCCTATTGATTAGCATTAAATTGTCTCAGCATATCGTCTTTTCTTAACATCTATTTGTTCTCTTAGTATTTACCAAACAGCTCACCTTGACATACCAGCACATACAGCCACACATGCGAATCTCATGCGGATTTGTAATTTCAGTGATATGAGTTACTCAGGATGTTATTGCTCTAATTATTATATGATCATATGCAGACCTATTTATAATCTACTGCCAACATTGTCTGGATAATGGATCTGTTTGTATAATTTTCCTATGGAGTGCAGCAGTCCTAAGATTCTTATTCCAGAACAGTTTGCTGGAGACAGAAATTATGATTTACTGACTAGCCTACAGTGGCTTGTAGGAATATGTTATAGAGCGTGTTTATGGTTGTGGTTTTTGCGAATTTTTTTACAATATTGTGCAGTGTTCAAGCTGTTGGGTGGGTACAGTGAGTGTGATAAACAGTGGGCTCTGCTGGCCGACCTATCTGCTGGTGGAGCCAGTTATTGACAGGCCAGGCTTGTTCTACAGCCTAGATCAGCTGGTGGCCTGTAGCTCAGTTGGGGCCAGTGTTGTCAGTGGCAGCCATACACTGTTGACTGAGTTATTGGCTGGATATATCATTTGACATCTAGTGTGTGACATAAGCTAAGCTCAGTTTTTCTTGTAGTTGGTTGTTTAATGTTGGATATTTCGTGATCTGTTTCATCTGGTTAATGATTCTCTCTCTCTCTCTCTGTCTCCAGTAAAAGGTAGATTTCTTTTTCCATCAACATTCTTAGCATTTGTTAAGAATCGATTCAAGTGATTAGTCGGCTCATCAGTATGCATTGGATTTGAATGCTGAACTTGTATATGGTGTCATGAATTCAGATAAATTTCTATGATTATAAAACTTTGTCTTGGCTTGTTTAGTATGGGTTTTTATACTCATTGGAATGAAAATTTGATGATGATGAAACATTGATGATGATGGACTTTAGGTATTCAAGGTATGAGGCATAGATGTTGAGTCTCTGGAATTCATAATAACGCATGAACTGCCTAAGGGATTTTTCCTCTAGGCTGCTGAAGAATTGAGGGTGGTGTCTGTCTCTGTTATGTGCAAACACGTGTTACAGCCGACTTCATAGAGAAATGAAATGTAAATTTGTGTACTTCGGATGTGCATCTTGCAGGCTTGAATTTCTTTAATGTGAAAGGGTTTCATCTTTATTATTGTATTGTGTCTATAAATTTATAGCATCTCTTGCAGATTGGCTACTCATAGTCGCTTTCAGCACAAAAAACTCTGAGGGGAAGAAATGTGTTTAAAGAGTGAGAGAGACAGATGAGGAAGTTACACAAGTCATTAGTTTAGCTCCTTTGTGCGGGAGGAGGTCATTCCAAATGGAAGGCCAACCACAGCAAACGCCCGATGGTGGGCAAGGGCAGCCTTAGTCCTGCGAACATAGAGATGAAGATGATGAGATGTTAAGGATCCCATTAAGTCTGCTTCATGCCTTCGTCAAATATTGAATAGTCAGTGACACAGCCGTGAGTTTCATGGCTGTGTCTGTGAGTGGTCTAGCAAATTTTGTATTGCTGGTGCTTATGAGATATCTGGCATTTTTTGCTTGAACTTGTAAGTTATATCTTTTTGCACAATTTATTTAACTGCTTCCTCATGAATGTCCATCTTGTAGCATTGGTCTTGAGTTTGTTTTAATGTTTGCCATGATAGGTCTGTGCTGTATGTGTATGTATGTATGTGCACTTGTTATATCGCCCCTTCAAGATTTCTACTCAGAAACGTTCTCGACTACAGCGCGGACACTGAATCGGTATTTCAGGCCGAAGCGCTGAACAATTGTGGGTGAAGGACTTGCCCAAGGTTCCAACACAGTGCTTGAGGTGGATTCGAACCTGCAACCCTCTGGCTTTGAGGCAACCAACATACTCACTACACTACCCGCCCCTATATACGTATATAAGATGATACAGATTTGAAAAGTCTCTTGGTATATATGTTATCTGTAATGGTAAAAGGTCATGCCCCTGAAAAGTTCATGTGGTTGTCTCTGAACGTCAGTAAGTTTCCCACTGCAGGATGTTAGCAGAACAGCGCGTTATCCAGGGTTGAGCTGAGACATCTGTACCATATATATATATATATATATAATATATGTCTGAGTCTAAACCTATAGATAATTAGGTGAATAATCACCTGGTCACCTGGTGCCGTCAGCTCTTGGAGCTCTGGTGACATTCTTGAATAATAGATATGGATTTATAGTTTATTTTTGTTTATTTTTTGATCTCTTTGGTGATGGTAATTTATTGGCGTTAAAGTAAGAGAAACTGTGAATGTGATGACTTTCTGAGGTGATGCAAAAGACTCATTTGTAGACTGTGACAAGTTTGTAAAAATCGTCTTTGAATCCTAAAAATCTTCTATGATTCTTAAAACTTTTATGAATAATTCAATAAGTACATGAACTTTTACTTGTGCATCAAAGAGAATGATTTGACCGCACACAGTGTAAAGCTATTGATTACTCTTCTTATCCAACTATTGGGAAGGCACTTAGTAAATGTCATATTTTATATTTCTCTGATCTTGGGTTCAGCCAGTGGCATAGCAAGGGTATTTGGCATAGGACCAAAGTATTAAGTTTAGCCCTAATCCCTATCCACTCTGTGTTGTATACCATGTACACATTGTGCACAGTATATTTTTGCTGTCGATATTGAGCATAGTGCAGTTAATTTTAAAGAAGTAGCAAAATACGGCAAGTCTTATTTTGAAAGCTGCAGAAAACTAAAAAATTGTGAATTCAAAAACAACAGACAAATGTGTGATCTTCTTCAAAGTCAATTTTCCCCAGTGCTTATTTTTCAACACTGAGGAGAGCAAAAGCATAAACTGTCCCATTGATGCTCTTAAATAAGTCAGAATTAATTTAAGCTTCAAAAAGTGTTCACAGCTTGCAATTTAAACTGAAAGTGCCAGTAGATATTTGTAATTTGTAAAACATCATCTCCTTACGATGTTATAAATGCAAGTAAATCTACTGGAATTTCTGGCAAATTTTCACCACATGTTTTACGCAGCATCTCACTCTCACTCCCCTATCATGGCAGTTTAAAGTTCTCTCCAATCTACTTCAGTATCATTAAAAAAATCCAAAATCCGGCAAATTGTTAAGAAGTTCATTCAAATCTCCACTTGTTAGAAGTGTTTTAATATCAGGTAACAAACCAAATTTAGAGTTGAGATGTTTCAAATGAGTAAATTGTTTTGTAATTTCTAGCTAAAATTGATTGGGACATTTTCTTGATGCACGACGTATAGATTCTGTAGATGAATCCGCATCTCTTGCACTAAACTTCTGGGCATCATTCTCCATCGCCTGATTCGTCCTTCCACTTCTATGCCACACACTGCGTATCTGAGTTTGGCATTACCAAGCGCATCGTGACTCACATCATCGCAAATTGTTTTTTGGTTCAATTTTGACAAATTCTGTATCTGCGAAGCTCTTCCTTAAAAGTCATAGTCTTGCAATCAAATTATTTCTGTACATGGTCAATTTTCTAAAATGTTAAAGTTCTGGCACCGCATGCATGACACGTCATAACTTTTAGTCGCTGACTAAATCTGTCTAGTCGGACAATGAACTTATTTGTGCGTTTCATTTTTGCCATTCAAAATACCACTAGCGTATGGACAATACACACGAATATGATATAGCATATGCCACCTGAGAAATGCCTGTCATGGGCTCGTTATATCTGTTTATTTCTGTATGCAGTCGACTGGTTATTAATTACCTCTTGTTGCGCCTGGGAGATAACTACGGGTATACATAACCACTTAAATACTGGGAGAATGTGGCATTGTGATCAATTTAGTTGCCAACTAAATGGTCCCCTTAGTGGTTCAAGTATGCATACCGACCATCATAAACTCTACAACAACTACATGTAGCTATTCGCAATGTATTGCTTAGTCGACACGTAAGCTATGACGCAATTGCGCATACATGCCATACACCCCTGAATATTTTGCAGTAACCTCTCAGCATTATATCTAGTATCTGTTGCCTGATTTCCACCATCTGCCAGCTTTTTAGGGAGCTTTACAAGGTCACCGAGTCCTTCTGAAATTGCTTCAACAGCCTCTGTCCTTGCACTCCATCGGGTTTCAGATGCACGTTTAACTGATCATTTAGTGATCGCAAGGGTATTTTTTATTCCTCCCACCTTCTTCCTAGTTTAGCCATCGTTATTGTGAAAAGTTCGATTGTTCAATTTCCAATTCTAAACTTCTGACAAAGTTTTAGCTTTTTAGGTTAACTTTTTTAGCTACTTTTCCGGCATCATGGTCAGGCTCTGCCAGCATCTCTTGGAAGTTCCCGTCCTCGGTCTCTACGCAATTCTGCGAACTTCCTACTTGGCAAATTTATGCGAGTTTGTTAACGTGTCATTTTAAACCTTGCTGTGTGGTGCTCCACTGTTTACATCTGCATAAGGATTTCTGAAACTTACTGGATTTCTGACGCCTAGAGAGACGGTCTCACTGGTGTCAGTCTGAGATTTAGTTGATGTCCTACTGAACTTTTGACTTAAGCAACTGCTGCGAAAGCTATTAATGCACAGAGACCAGTCAGCTCAGTCAGACACTGATCATTTCATATAATGGTCTGTGCTGCTGTCTGTCATTTCTGCTGTGGGTTGTATATAGGCTGTGGCTGTAGGTGTTGTTCTTGTTGATTCTGACAGCTGTTTATGCTTTGAATGATGATGAAGAAAATGATGATGATGATTGTAGCTTGTTTTGTTTCCATCTGTCCTGAGTCATAGGCTGAGTTGCCAACCCTACTTGCTATGGATTTAAATGTGGACTACGGTCATACCCCATAGCCTATAATTTTTGTGCACAAACGATGTAAGATATATGATGTAAAATATAAGGCCCTTTAGCGTTGCATCCATAACCCTTTGCATGCCAGACATATTTGGCACGCAGGAGATTTTTCAGGGAGGGGATTGTAGTTCATTGCATGCTTAAGAATTAAAATAATATATCTCATCAACTCCTACATAAACATGAAATTTCTTTATTGATGAATTTTGAGCGAGTCATTTGGTTGTTTGTATTTTTGCTTGTAAATTTTTTGTTATGGCAGACATAATGTGAAATTGGGGCATAGGGCCGTCCATAAATGACGTCACACCTGGGGTGGAGGGTGGCCAGACATTTGCGACGTGTGATGGTCCCTTGCTAGACATCATGTGAGTTTTGTGTTGATACGTGATGAGGGGGAGGGAGGTCAGAAATCATCTAAAATTGCATGTCATCATTTATGTGTTTTATCACATTGTCTTTCTGCATTCTGCCAACGATTTCAATACACACATGTTACTGATAATAATGAGCATTATACAAATAGATGTCTATTACTAATGTAGTGTTTTGCCTGTTGCTGTTAGGTCACAGCAGAGATGACCCTCAGCTTGTGGTTATCTCTGCTTAGTTTGTGAATATATTTTTTTGAAAACCGGGGTTTTTTTGTGGAAATTTGACTTTAAGCTGGTTATCAGACATTTGTTGGCCTTATTTTTCTAATGTAGACAAAGATGGCGTCTGCTGTGAAGGTTGCATCCGACGATGTTTTCTACGTAAAATGTGTTTTAGAGGTTTTGTTAGTAATTCGTTCCCTGACAGTGAATTTAACATTGATTTTCATTTTCATCATAAAAAATGTTAAATTTGATGAGATGGATGACGATGTAGCACTTGATCTGACGCACATCAATATCTATCGTACTGTGGGTCAATGACCTCTTATTCATATATAATTTACCATGGGTGGCTACCATTTATTTGTTGCAATTAGCTTCTCGCGGCATCCATTAAGCTTGTTGTCAGTTCAAATGCATACATCATCTCTTATAATTTTTTACAATGATTTTTTAATGAATTCGATTATCGCTTTGTGAGCTGTAAAGCCGATGACCACTTTTGAAGCAGGCATTCGGATTTCGGGTATTCGTTTAACACTCATACTTAGTTTTCTTAAGTACTTTAGCGGTTTTAAATTGTAACTGCATCCTGTGGATTGTGATGAAATGGTGCCACTAAAACAACAAAGTCCAAGTCATTTGACAAGTCATTAGTGATTCAACGATCCTCTGAAAGCGAAAGAGGAAGAGTCTGTATAAAAGGCTAAGCAGAAGAAGTTTTTTAAGGATCAAATTTTTTTATGGACCTTCTTTTTTGCCATTTTTCTTTTGACGATCACTTCATAATCTGGATGGAAAGTGGTTGAATTTCTCACATGGTTATGAGTCAGGCAGGCAGATGACTGAGGTATGGCTTTGCCATTTAAGTGAAAATATTTTTAAAATTTGTCTAAGATTTCTTGGGGGGCATGATATACCTCAGATCAGACATCTCCAGTTGAAGTTGTCATCCAGTAACTGTTGTGGAGCAGTGTTATTTATATTAACTGAAACTGTAGCTGAAATAGCAAAATAGCTGAAAATTTTAGACAGTTAACTGTAACTGAAAATGAAAAATGCTGAATTAATGAAACTGTAATAGAAACTGAAAACTCATAATTACATAACTGAATAATCATGAAGAGTTAACTTTAAAATGGAACATCGGTGTTTTTCCTTACTTTTTATACATACATGTTACTGATAATAATGAACATTATATATAATGTTCATTATTATCAGTAGCATATATGTATAAAAAAATCTGCTCTAGTCTACAGTCAGATTTCTCTGCACATTTCACATGCGCTTGCTTTTCTTTTCGTTCTGTTGACATTTGTTAATGTTGATGATGGCCATTAAAAAAGCAACAACTACGAGAGAAATGTTTAAGCAAAATAGTGATTGAGGAGTAGAAAGTGGTGTGTGTTGGAATATTTTGCTTATGGAGCAGCAGCAGTAGACAAGAGATGATGTTGTGTAACTTGCATTGTTGATCTGGATAATTAATGGACGCCCCTTCTGGGTGGATCGACAGAAGACCTCCTATCCAACTCTGACACTTGTAGCAGAAGACCTTGTATTTGTGCCATCGTCACAAGCGTATTATGTTGTGCGTAATTTCGTAGTTCTCAGCATTTATGTGCATGAAAGCGTAACAGAGCCGCGTTAGTTGAAACGTTGTTGTTTTTCTTAAAGTAAACCAGCATTGTGATAAATCAGATTGATTTCCTACATAAATTCTTCTTGAAACTTTTAGGAAAACTTGTGATCTCAGAAATCTCAAGATTATTTTTCCCTTGTGTCATTAGTCAAGACAGCTGAAAATAATAACTGTAACTGAAAACTAAAAATTATAACTGAAAACTGAAAATCAGAACTGAAAACTGAAAAATCAGACTACAGTTAACAAACTGTAGATGTAACTGAAAAATCATAAATAAGGTAACTGAAACTGTTATTGAAAACTGTAACTGAAATAGCACTGTTGTGGAGGTATTTTGCAGTTCTATAGAGCAGCAGAGAAGTCCTCCATACAGATGATTGGTGTGCACTGTGAACGGTGGTTTATAAATTTATTTATATGATTCAATGATGGTCTGAACCAAGGTTCAAGTCATAAAAACTATGAAAATATGTCACACCTGACGAATCCATTGTACTGAAGAGCAGGTCAAATTTGACCAGCCTTTATCAGAAGCTAGTGAAAACATAACTCAATGTCTATGTCACTCTCATGATCAATTGATCATGTTAAAGTTATATAATATATCATTCGTTTGAATGCTGTTTGTTGTGCCATACTGTTGATGCTTCTACCCATAAACTTTTGGTCCTTTCAAATAACTTTTTTATCAGATCCCATATTACTGAGTATCATGTACATACCAAATTTTTTGCTTCATGGTCGTGTGACTCGATCTTCGAGCAGAAGAGATAATTGACTTTTAGGTCTTATATTTCCACAGCTGTTTCTTGTGTGTATAAGTAACCAATGGAAAAGAATTGTACCCTATTTTATTGTTTTAAATAGATTTGTTACATATTCTTTATTTCTAAATAAAATTGTATGGGTTTTTTTTCTTAGCAGCGGTGTTTTAGCAGACATGTTCTGAACTTGAAGCCATATAATGTTGAATGTCAGTATGGGCCTTACTATCAGTTATTGTAGAAAAGCCTCTTTTCTGACCTTCATAGTCATTAAACAGGGGATCTTTCTGTCTTTTAGTTGGTCTTGCGTAATGTTATGACTGACGGTGTTCAATTGTAGGATGAGGGTGCAGCAGAAGACGGCAAGGCATCTGGCGTAGTTGCTTCAGCGATAGCAGTCGGTGGCCTCGGCAGAAAGGATGCTGCAAAGGGTATCGTAACGGACGACGAAGATGATGAAGACATTGAAGTAGAGATTCCACCTCCTATGGAAGAGATACACACGCATTCATTACAACAGCAGCAGCAACAGCAACCACAGAATCATCAATCGGAGGAGGATATGTACTCGCACCTGGTATGTTATGCCTTATGCCGATAGGATTTGCTCATACGTGTTTTATTGTAGCCTTAAAGCAGTACTTTTAAGCTCAGCTTCGGTTGGGAGTGCTCCTGAGTAGTAACCTTGAAGGGGAGCTATATAAATCTCAATAATGAATGAATGGATGAATGTTATGTCGCCACACTATTTGGTTATTTGCTGTTTAACAACACTGTGTGGGACTGGTACTTGGTACTGGTACTTGTTTTTTGTTTGTACGAGCAGCAGTGGTGGAGTTTACTATTATATTGAACATTTGGTTATTATCCATTCCTGAGAGGAAGACTGGCTCCTGTATTTTGCAATTGCTGCTGCTAAGGTATTGATAGCAAGTTTAACGGGTTTGCTGACACTTCTGTGTTTGCACAGAACTTAATTGAAGCTCTCAGGATTGAGTAGAAAGTTTCAGTTTTGCTGTTTGTGGACAATTGTTTCCTCCACGCATATAATGCATCTGCTCAGCCTTTTGCGGTTTATTTTCTCATTTTGAGGTTGCGGATCTTGGCTGCGACGCAATCTGATTTGCACACTCCCGGTTTTCAATTCCATTGCACTGCATGACAGTGCATGTGGGCCTTGCTGCAATTGGCTCATGACTTTGTTCAGAACAGTATATGTGCTTCACTGCCTGAGTAAATATATTAGTTGTGGCTTTTACTCATTCATATGTTGAAACAGATTTAAAATTCACTCGTTTCCTATGCGTATTTCTGCAGCTGATTATGTGTAAAATCAGCAGTGTGACCAAGCTAAATGTAAATGTTTTCACTTATGCTGTACTGAAGGAATAGTAGCTATAGGCATGCTGCAATGTGTATGAATTTGGTTAGGGAATATTTGAGATAATTCACTGTTATCCCTTTTACGCATAGGCTGGTTTACATGTGTTGTTGGATGGCTTTTTTCAATGGCTTTGCATTGGGTCCACGGTATGCATACTACCTGGAAACAATTCCCATTAAATTTTCTTGCATGATATAGACAGCTTTCTCCCATCATACAGTTGTTTTAGCTGTCCAAACAGCCAGTTCACGTTTTTTTTCTCATCTGGTACAGAAAATTGTCTCCTTGTGCTACAATAGTTTTAGCTGCATACGTAGCGAATTCCTCTTAAGTCTTATTATGTGATATAGAATAGTTTCTCATAAGATGCAGTAGCTGTTTTTGCTGTGTGCAATTCCCATTTAATCTTCTTATGTCATACAGAATTTGTCTCCTATGATACAGTACTTTTAGCCATCTGCATAACCAATTGCCATTAATCATCTCATATGATGCAGAAATTTGTTCTGCGATGCAGTTGTTTTAGATGTGTACACAGATCATACTCGCGATTTTTCTGTTATTATTGTAAATCATCATAGATTTAGCCAATGGCTTTTCCATATCAACTTCATACCCTATGCAAGATTCAGTGCATAGCATCATAGTCTAAACAATGAATATCTGATTTCTTATTGGACTGCACTGTGCACTATTATTAGTGATCAAGTGATTTGTTGAGGCTTTTTTTAAAATATGAAATACTGAGCTCAAAGATCAAGAGGTTAATATATGGAAAAGGACTGGAAGCTAGACGTTGATGAAGCAGTCTGAACTTTGGAGGTGAAAGTTAAAGTTTGCAAGTTTAGGTTGCTCACGCAGGGACAGACAGAAATGATTCTAAGAGACTAAGTACTGTAGATTATATACCATCAACATGAAACCCCAGCCGAGTTACCCTTCTGTCTGTTACTGACATGTATGGTTTTGACGCTGGTGAGAGATATTCTGCTGAATCATAGTGGTAAAGTGGATTTAATCAAAGCGGATTCTTAGTTGACATCAACTGCACTGTCTTTAACCTTGTCATCCTGAGGTATCGGGAGAATTTGAAGACAGTAATGAGTTGGATGCATTTGAAAACCACAATTTTGACCCACTGGACAGAACGTGCCATATGGTGTTTACTCCTAGACGTTAACCATCCAGCTCACCTTATGAATCTCTTGCTAACATTATAAATTTATATCTTGGGTAATATCATAATTCTCTTGGTTAATATTGCAAATCTCTTGGCTAGTAATCATTGTGATTCGCTTGCATGTCATGTACACAAACATACGGGGCGCGGTGGTGTAGTAGTGGTGGCGTCGTTGCCTTGAAGCCGGAAGGTTCGAATCCACTTCAAGTCGCTGCGTAGGGACCTTGGGCAAGTCCTTCACTCGCAATTGCTCAGCGCTTCGGCGTGAAATTCCGATGCAGTGTCCGCGCTGTAGTCAGAAGCGCCTCTGAGTAGCGGTTGAGGACTGGAAGAGGCGCTGTAACAAGTGCGCATACAAACAAACAAAAAACACCCCGGGCTCTTTACAAGTTAAAGACGAAGTGTTAGACTGGTTTGGAACTGACAGCGTAGTAAAGACAAGGTGATTCGATATTTCAACCATCTAGTGGTTTCAGGATTCTCTTATAACCTTGCCAATTTTATTTTGATGGGTGTGACTATCAGCTGTTCTTTAGTTGAGTAGCTGAGAATTCAGAGTTTCGTGGATTACTGAGTGATTCATCGTCTGACTGATTGTTTTAGTTAAGTGATTCAGATCCACACAATAGCTTATAATCACAGTATAATTATAGTTCTTGCCTAAGATAGCTTATAGCTACTGTATACCGGATAGCTTTAGTTCTTGCCCAAGATAGCTTATAGTCACAGTATAGTTATTGTCCTGATCTAAGATTGCTTATGGTCCTGATCTGTGATTGCAATGGCTATTCCTGGTCATGCCATTTGCAAAATGTTCTGACCTGAGTTCTTCTGGTGAAAGCATCTGAAATAAGGGTGGTGTGTCTGTAGCATACATGCTTAAACAAGTAAGAGACTGACAAGTGGGTTGTGTGGCCAGAAACTCAGTGATTCTATTTAAAAATGAGTTTTTTTAGAAGCATGGTTGCAAGTAGGGGCCGTTGCGATAAATGCTGAACTCTGGTTGATCTATTTCAGTTGGCTGCGTAGACTAATTTGATTGGGTTTGAAGTGACTGTTGTTCTGATGAAAGTTGAAGGATATAACCTTTAAGAATTATTGCTCGAGAGACTTGTTTACCTTGATCTGATCGGTGGGAGTTATGTTTAGTAATGAAGCAACTTGATGAGCAGCAGCCTGCGATGATTGCGATGGAGATCGATAACTGAGTGAGCAACAGCTGAACCCAGTGAGGATGATATATGATCGTGCAGTGAAAGGCAAGTGTAAAAACTGATGATGGGAAGCATAAGCAGCACGACTTGAGAACAGAATATGATAAGAGGTTAGGACGACGGCTACAGCCAGTTAGGAAATGATTTGGGCTTTTGGGACTGTAGGACAGTAGGGGTGGTGAAGGCTGAGAACTGGCAATTTGAATGATCGGACCAGAGTTGGAAGAATGTGATGGAGTTGAGATGGAGTGTGTGCTGTGCTGAAGTTGGTGGAGCGTGGACTGCAAGGTAATTCACTTAACACTCTTTCCACAGACAGATTATACTTTAGGAATAGCAGGCATTTAGCAGCAGCAGTAGGGTGGTTCAAAAAAATAAAATTCAAGCTAGATACCAAGACACCCTCTCAATTTGTTAGACCTGTCAATAGTATTATTGACACCAAATTTCAACTTCCTAGTCCAACTGGAAGATTGTGCTCAACGACGTAGAAATATTACCATATAGTAGTATTGGATAGAAATCTTAATTCATTGTAGCTTGATCAAAAACCTCAACCATTGTCGTGTAGATGACCTTGAAATAGTTTCTGTTGTGCTATTATACTTACCGCAGTCAAGACTAGACTGCTGTTTAGCCATCAATTGACAAATGTACTTGATAGCAATGACATATTATACGCTGATCTGATCATGAAGCATTGAGATTGTTGGTGTCAATCACTGCGCAGCAGCGCTTGTGTGCGATCTTTTGTCCTGTCACTTTCACGGAATACCATTCACATGGAGTGCTTACGATGACCAGGATGGAGCATGCTGAAACTGTAAGATCTGAATGTGTACCCACTTGCAGCACACTGGATATGTTGACCACCTGTCAGTGCTAGTTTCAGGTGATGGTGTGGATAAACTCTTTATTGTGCCCAACTTTCCCTCTAGGCTATGCCGGATATAATTTAAATCCAAGGTCTTTCATTATCTTCTGAACTTAATATGAAGACTCACTGATAATGTTCAAGCCTTGATCTTTGATACAGCACGTGACAACACCGGGTGTTTTAGAGGAGTAGCCTAAACGTTTTTCAAGAAGACATAATAGGAAACAAGTTTATGTGGCTGGCCTGCTGTCATCATAGGGATGGAGTTGATTTTAGGGAAAATCTCCATTTGTGCTGTGGTCCATCTAATTCAAAATATAATCCAATATTTAAGAGATTTAAGAATGTGTGGGATGGTGTAACACGTGACAACATCCGAGTTCTATAAGTTGTATCCATTACTGAAGCCTCCCGTGAGAGATCATTCGGTTTTCTCAAGTAGTCTGCTGAAAATAAAGTCAGTTTAAGAGATGACTACCAAGAAATCATTGAGGTGTCAATGGTTGTCCTTGGAAGTCAGCCCTCAATAAGAAACTGGATAGCCCAATTTCCATACACGTTGATTGGCCAGGTTACTGTATGCCATCAAAACATACCGATTTAGCAGTCAACGTGACGTATTCAATCTAAGAAAGTAGGAAGAAACTCAGATTCATCCATTTTTGTGATTTGGCATGGGCAAAACCTCCTCTTGCTGCTGAAACTCCAGGACAAGATCGGTAAATTTTGATTCATCTAGGAAATAATTATGATTCAGGTGACTACTATCTATAGGAGATCAGCGTTGCTGCCATGAATGTCCTAGAAAATCACTAGTACATTGTACCTTTCAGATGAGGCTTAAGGTCTGACACTGTTATGTTGCCAACTGCCTGCTACAGATAAGGTGAAGATACTTTACGTAATGACTGCAAATCCTCGGTGAAAGGATGTTGAGGGGTAATGATATGGAGCTGAAGGAGAGGGATTGCCTGGGCGACTTTGTAAACCAGTGAACACTGACACTACTGCCACACCTGAAGTTTGGTGATTCTCTTTTTGCACTTACACCTGAGCAATAGATTGAGAATGAGGATTATCAGCAGGGCAGAGACTGAAGTCAGCAATTAAGAGTGGTCAACAACACGGCTGAGAGAAGTGTGAAGTTGTTCGAGGAATTCAACTGACTCATCGCTGATGAAGAAAAAAGCTGTGTTTTCTCCGAGTGGTCAAGGCAAATAGGAAAGTTGCCCTCACTCAATCAATCAAGAAATCTGCTGTTGACACCGTGCTTGCAAACTGCAAGGCCTTCTTGAGTATAAGACTGCATCGGGTGTTGGTGTCATAAAATAAGAACAATTATAGACATTTGTGGATTTAATGATGCTTTTTGACATTTTTTGACACTTTCCAAATTTAAAACCTACTGAAAATTTCGATTTCAAGCTGACCAACTCTTTAAGTATCACACATATTGTCATGTTACAGTAATGTTTGATTTATTTCGAAATAAAACTCAATTGTATGGGAATATAATGCTCGACACATGTATTTCTACATTAACGTCTATACATTGGCCCATGCAAAGTAACACAGTCGTTGAGCACCGCTTTCCAGTTGGAATAGGAAGCTGAAATTTTGTCTCAATAATACTATTGATAGGTCTAACAAACGGGGAGGGTGTCTTGGTTTTTAGCTTGAACTTTATTTTTTACCATGTATCTGTGAACCACACTAAGCAGCAGGTTGATGCATTTAAAAAATGTTATGCAATATTATCGTCTGTCAGGATTAATGCATCATGCTAATAAGTCATGCGAAAAAAAACTAATAAAATGTCCATAGATATTGAGTTAGAAATGTTAAGGTGTGTATTCGTATGTGATTTGTTAATTGGTACTCAGCTTTGGAATGCCAAGCATACGGCTCTGCCACCAACACTAAAAAAACATTCTGTGTATATTCAGTCACGCCTTTTCGTATCATCATGGGTTAGATAGTCATGATCTAGAGCCTTTGTGAGATGTTTGAAAGGTGCAGTGTAAGTAGACAGATGAATGTTTTGCATGCACGGAGCAATATTTGGACTTAAGTGCATGTAAGGTGCAGCCAGTGTTCTGAGTTCTTATTCTCTGGCTGCTGGGACAACATGCGAAGTCAGAAGTCAGACACGTGTGGTTTTGCAGAACTTATACAAGTGCAGGATTACGAAAGTCTGTTTAGCTGTTGTTGATGCATAAGTTGCTATCTGTTAATGGCTGAACGAGAAACTTTAATTTCATATAAATAAGTGTTTATGGTGTCGGGTTTTGCTATTGTGTGACTTGCATTTGTATTGATAAAAAATCAGCTGGAAATATGCTGTAGCGTTTCATATCCTGGTTTAGATGCTGAATCTTGCAAAATATCCGCTTGTTGTGATCTGGGTCATGCTGGCCGCTGGTTGATAAAGTTTCGCAGTTCCATTTGCATGTATATTCCTCTTTCAGTGCTCTCTTTATAAGTCACTAGTCATTATTATTATTATTATTATTATTTTTTTTTATTGTTATTATTTTTTTAAACTTTTTACTTTATTTTTTTCGCCCGAGGTATATATGATATATGAGGTATATATATGATTATATATTATTATTATTATTATTATTCCCGAGATAGTAAATATCCCTGATGCTGTAAAAGATTACAATTGGGTTATTGGTTCTCGTCTCCAATGTAGTGCTCAAAGATGCCTTGTATTATTATTATTATTATTATTTTTATTATTACTAATATTATTTTTTTATTATTATTATTGTTATTATTACTATTATTATTACTATTGCAGAGATTATTATGGAAATTTGTTGTTCAGAGTCATGTAATGTACTTGTAATTACAGCTCAACTAATACAGCACTATCAGTAGCGAACTATTTCTATGAGGTGCTTTACGGTGTCAATTGGCAGATTATATCACACGGAAGTCTGGATTGAATTTCTCATGATCCTCATTATTCATCAATGTTAATATGTTGGGCTTGGTCTTCATTAATTTCTCTCTCTCTCTTTGTCTGTCTGTCTCTCCCTCTCTCTTGCTGTGTATGTAACCGGTTAACTCATTGTGCTTGCCGTGGGAAAGTCGTTTTACTGTCAAACATCATCTTGATGGAGTTTTAAAAGAAAAATAATCAATTGACCTGACAGAGAACTTAGGAGAAACGAGAGAAGCCATTTTGATTTACATTTGTATGCATGCTGTGTTTTGGTTTTTGCTGCTTGTCCTCAAGTGTTATAATGCGTATATGAGATTATGCTTTTTGTATCTGCGGCTTATCTTTTGCCTTGAAGATATCAATCTAAGATGTAAGATATCCAGGATGAGTCAAGTTGTGTACGAGTGTGTGTATGTATGTGTGTGTGTAGTCATCCACGGTGTCGCTAAAGACACAGCCATCTGATGGAGGGGGAGGAGCGGTGACTGTCAATCAAGCGGAAATGGCTCACGAGATTGAGAACATTGTTATACAGAGAATCAATTCAGAGGTACATTTATCATGTTAATTCATGCTAAATCGTATGCTACGCAGTGCTTCTTTGCAGCAGAACTCATTTGAGTTTTGTCTGTGGAAATACTACCTTCGTAGTGTGTCTAGTGTCTTGCAGAGTAATCTTATGGTTGGTGAGGATATCGGTCGATAGTGTAGACTGTAGTGTCCCTAGGGTATAGTTTTGATGAGTACTTCTTTCACAGAGAAATCACAGAGGCTGTTGTGAAGGATAGGGTAAGTACAGCGTTCTGCCTGCTGCTGTCAGCAACTGTTTTATCATGTCCTTCCTTCTCTGATGACTAATTAATGTTTTTGTTTCTTTCGGTGTTTTATGGCTTAAATGGTTTGTCTACGTTTCAATATATATTTAGTAGTTTGGTGTTTTTAGATATTCGAAGGTATATATGGTAGTTTTGCTACTGATTGTGTGGAACTAGGTAGGACTTTGTCAGAGTAATAAATTTTAACTGGAGTGGAAATCCAAAAGTTTACAAAAGTACAGTTTTGAGAGTTGTATATTTATTTGTGACTCTATTTAAGGTAATTGAGTTATTACAATTGGTATTGGTCAGTAGCTGCCAACATTCGGCTCAGAAGTGTACTAAACAATAATAATTTCCAACTTTATTTATGCTATTGCTTGAGGAGCAGTGTTTAATCTAGACGTCTCTGGGGGGGGGGAAGTTCCCCCCCAGGATTGACATTTCCCCCCCAGAAAAAATTGACGAAATGATATTGGTTTTTAGTTACTGCTTTCGTCATTGTTTTACATGAAGTGTTAAAATATCTCGTGATATTATATATTATTATATGATTATAATGACATTATTTTACTACTATAATATATGATACTATCATAGGGTGACCATACGTCCCGGTTTTCCGGGACATGTCCCGGTTTTTCGTGGTGCGTCCCGGTGTCCCGAAGACTTAGGGAAAAGGGCAAAATTGTCCCGGTTTTTGGCAAGAAGGAAATTTGAATCTTGAAAACGTCAGTTTTATGTAAATCACAGAACAAAGTGTAGTTTTTAACCTTTAAAAAGTCGTAACGAAAGAGAAGTTGTCAATTTATATGGAGTACTTAGTATATTTCATCTTCATTAGGCTAGTGAGTTCAGTTGATACATCGAAAGAACTATCAAGGAGAAAGTAACGAGAAAGATTTTATAATAGGCTAGAGACCTCAAATTTAAATGGTGGCTCAAGAACTATATCGCGCCTGGGTCGTAATTGTCGTTCGACCGCTCATGCCAGCGCTGAAATAGACCGATATTTCCTTCGACAACTTAAATTGCTGTCAGTGTAATGTGGAAATTCAAACAAAAATTTTGATGATCAGGGACACATTCCCTACCCAAACCCCGTTTCACTGCTTGGCGCTGAACGCCTTGATCGGCGATGGTCTACCGGACGCTCCAGAAACATTAAATCTTCCTCTGGATTAGATTGTACCCACTGGGCACCGATGAGAGATGATTCTCTATTACAGAAGAGCAGGGACTGATCCAGGGGGCAAATCCAGCCATGCCCCCCATTTTACCAGCTATTCTGGCTCGGAAAGTTAACGTGCCCCCCCCCCCATGAGTAGTTTCGCACGCCCCACGAGGTCCGTACAGGGGTTTAAGAACACTGTATGACAAAAAGTCATCCGTTATTTTTGCGCGGAAATGGTATCTTTTCTTGGGAATTCGAGAAAATTTAATAACTTAAAAAAGGTCATCAGATTTTTGTTCGGTGAGCAAGACGAAATTTTTCCCCTATCCATGACCGAAAATTTTGCCCCCCCCTAAAAAATTTCTGGATCCGCCTCTGTAAAAAGAGTACTGCACAAAGTGCACTGACGACAAGAGCAGGTTGTAGATTTTCTGCACTGAAATCTATGCTCAGCATTAGATTTAATTGAGCCTATTAAACTAGTCGTCCTGGGCACGACGTTAAACTGCATCCATCCTCCGCCACAGGGAACCAACAACGTCCCTGTGCCGGTCCTAAACCCGGACTAAAGGAGGAAGGTTTGCCAGATGGGTGGCGATACGCTGGCAGTAAAAGACCAAGACGATTGAAATCCGCAAAAACCACGACACAAGTGACATAGCGACCCAGATGCTTCAAGGTGTCATGATGTGGAGCTGACATGCACAGGCCGGTCAGGACAGACCGGTGGAGAGAGTCAGAGGAGAGAGCATGGGACACATACGGGCATTGACCCAGGTTGTCCTTCATGCCTCTCTCCCAATATTCTCTTCAATCAGACAAGGCGGTCTAGCTGCTCCAAGATGTTAATGGTATGGACCTGCTGACCGGACCGGTTGAAGCTGGGCAACATGACGTGAGACAGACTCAGACAGAGAGTGGCGTCGGACTCCTACGGGCATTGAGCCTAAGGATTATTATTATTATTACATAAATTTATTACGCGCGCAAGGTCACACCAAAGTGTGAATCTGAGGCGCGGATAGTTAGCCGCCAGAGGAAGATGCAGTTAAAGGTCCATGTGCTTGAAAGCCAAAGAGAAATAGTGAGTTTTGAGCCGTTTTTTGAAGGTAGGGAGTGAATTTGAGCAACGAAGAGAGAGTGGAAGTAGATTCCATTCTTTGGGAGCAGAGGCATGGAATGCACGCGAGCCCATAACAGTTCTGCATCGAGGTTCAACTAAAAGACCCATGTTTGATGATCGCAGGCAACGAGGAGGAATATAAGGAGTAAGCAGTGACTGAAGGTAGGGAGGTGTTCCGGTAGAGAGGGATTTGTAGGTTAAACAGGCCAATTTAAATTTAATCCTAAACTCGACAGGAAGCCAATGCAGCTGATGAAGTAAAACTGAGGAACTTGATCGTAGTGGGACACGCAGCACAACCCGAGCTAAAGAATTTTGGATGCGTTGCAGCCTATGTAGCTCATAGTCTGAAATGCCAACAAAAATCGCATTAGCATAATCAAGGCGAGAGGAGACAAGGGCGCAAGCTAAAGTCTTCGACATATCCTTAGTCAGAGCCGACCTAATGTGGCGTATTGCCCTGATGTGATAAAAGCAAGATCTACAAAGGTTAGTTACATGCATCCGAAAAGTAAGCATACTGTCCAGGGTAACCCCAAGAGTTTTAACAGAAATTGATAACGGTACTGCGGAGCCTGCGAGGTCGATGCTGGAAAGTGAAGGAAAAGAACGCAAGCGTTGTCGTGACCCGAACAAAATTGCCTCAGACTTGTTTGGGTTTATAGCCAAACCATTAAAACAGAACCAGGCATATAAAGATGACAGGCACTCCTCAAGTTTAAGTTTACCGGACTGATCAGTGTGTGACAGAGCAATATGGAGCTGAGTGTCGTCCGCGTACTGCTGCAATTGGACACCAAAATGATTAGCTATGCGATTAATTGGGGAGGTAAAGACGGTGAATAATAGAGGACCAAGGACAGATCCCTGTGGAACTCCAGCAGTGCAAACAGTGGGTTCAGACCGAGCGGTACCGATGCCCACTTGCTGATTCCTGTTACCCAGATAAGACGCTAACCAGTTTAAAGCAGTACCAGAGACACCGAAGCTTTTCGTGAGTCTAGAAAGAAGTAATTGATGGTCTACGGTATCGAAAGCTGCGCTGAGGTCAAGACATACAGAAAGGCAGGCCTTTCCATTGTCAATAGACGAAAAGATGTTGTCCAGCGTGGATGTAAGGGCAGTCTCAGTGGAATAGCCTTCACGATAAGCTGACTGAAAAGGACTGAAGTTGGGAGAGGAAGTGATATGTTTCTTGATGCGAGTAAGAAAGAGACGTTCAAGGATCTTGGAAATGTTATTTAGGTTCGAGATAGGTCTGAAGTTAGACAGATTATTGGAATCTAGGTCAGGTTTTTTAAGCAAAGGAGTAACTAAAGCAGACTTAAAGCATGATGGGAAACATCCTTCAGCAAAAGACAAGTTGGCCAGGTGTGCAATAAGGTGGGAGAAAACATCAGAACAAGAAACAATAAGAGGTGTAGGTATGAAGTCCATAGGGGATGATTTAGGTACCAAGCTTCTGAGAAGATTAGATACTTCCAAGTATGTAACAGGAGGAAGGTCATTAAAGGTAGATTCAGAGAAGTCAGAATCAAGCAGTAGGTCATTCCATACTAAATTGGCAGCGCATCTAGTAATTTTACATTTAAGGTCATCAATTTTGTTAACAAAATATCTGGCAAAGCTAGAGCATAAAGACTGATTCTCAGAGTCTGAGCGCTGGCAGCTGGAAGTCTTCTTTGAGTGCAGAAGTCTTTGGGAGATGCGCCAACGGTCCATCGGATTTTCAGCATTTTCGAGTAGGCTGTGGAAGTAAGTAGTTCGTGAATCGTTAATTAGTTTATTTGTTGTACGGCAGTGGCGACGATAACGTTTTCTGTCCTCTTCGAGCCCGAGTTGCTTCCATTTCCTCTCTAACCGACGACGTTCTCTCTTTGCGTTTATTGCCTCGGTAGAAAGCCATCTTGATATTGGTTTAGAAGGTCGCCGAAGACAGTTGTTAATCGGAGCGACTTTATCCAATGTCTGAGTTACAGTTTTCTTCAGCTGTTCAGCAAACTCATCCGCATTGCTAGCAGGTGCAAAGAAGAGATCAGAGTCAGCGAGCAGCTGGCTGAACTGAACAGGATCTACAGCTTTAATGTTTCGAAAAATGTGCTGAACTGGTTGACGGTCGAAGGAGGTTTTTACTTTGCACAGAAGCATCTTATGATCAGACACGAGACCAGCGTCACTGACCTGTACGTCGTAAATTGTTGTTCTATCGTCAGAAACGAGGACGTCCAGAAGGATATTGATGATGATGATGATAAAACTAGGTCTTCGATCGTAAACCTGTGGCCCTGCAGTTAAGGAATTAGGCCTACAACTGATATTTTTCAAAAGTGTCCCGGTTTTTGATGGCCAGAAAATGGTCACCCTATACTATCATGTTAAGATGACCCCTTAAAATGCTGCCATTGTAATGTGGAAATTCAAAAAGTTTCTAATGGGTCACTGAAACAGTACAGCTATTTTGTTAAGACGACACCTTAAAATGCTGCCATTGCAATGTGGAAATTCAAAAAGTTTCTAATGGTTCACTGAAAAAGTACAGCTATTTTGTTAAGACGATACCTTAAAATGCTGCCATTGCAATGTGGAAATTCACAAAGTTTCTAATGGGTCACTGAAAAAGTACAGCTATTTTGTTAAGACGACACCTTAAAATGCTGCCATTGGAAATTCAAAAAGTTTCTAATGGGTCACTGAAACAGTACAGCTATTTTGTTAAGACAACACCTTAAAATGCTGTCATTGTAATGTGGAAATTCAAAAAGTTTCTAATGGGTCACTGAAACAGTACAGCTATTTTGTTAAGATGACCCCTTAAAATGCTGCCATTGCAATGTGGAAATCCACAAATTTTCTAATGGTTCACTGAAAAAGTACAGCTATTTTGTTAAGACGACACCTTAAAATGCTGCCATTGCAATTTGGAAATCCAAAAATTTTCTAATGGGTCACTCAAAAGGTACAGCTATTTTGTTAAGACAACACCTTAAAATGCTGCCATTGCAATGTGGAAATTCAAAACGTTTCTGATGGGGAGGGGCGCATCCGCCTCCCTATACCCCTACCCGTCTCGGTGCCACGTGCATCACGAGCGTCCTTCGGACATTCAAATGTCTCCCCCCCCAGAAACCCCAATTCCCCCCCCAGAGGAGGGGGACTAGATTAAACACTGCTTGAGGAGTGCCTATGTTGTATCAATGCTCATAATTCGGTTGAGTGTCATGTGATGAGTTTGCTGAGGTTTTAATAATTAATTCAGTCCACAGTGTAGATCTCTGTTCTGTCGGATTGCAGCGTAATATCCTGTAATTTTAGGATGATAAACGGTGATTTGTATTCATGTTTACAAACCAAAGACATGTCTGTTTTAAGGTCATCATAGATTCATAGACTATAGGCACTCTCGCATTCATAGGCCGCAACTGCCAGTGCTGCATTAGAGCTAAATACATAATCATTATTATTAATCATACATTCACATTATTATTATTGATGTCATGTTCGATCGTGATTCACGAACACCCAGTTTCAATTTTTAGGCTCAATTTACCTCTTGTGATGTTTCTTATTTAAATTTTTTTAATATCCTGAATATATGTTTATCCGTTGAGGTCCAAAACAATATTTGCAGTTTTATTTTTACTACCTTTTGTCTCTTTAGTCTTTTCAAAGTGGCAGCTGCTTAGCTGCTTTATTATTTTTTAGGATTGCCTTGCCTGTGAAAGGTTCGTAGGCCGTAGGCTCGGTGCTTAATGGATAATGCTTCTCTATTACAGACGTACACAGAAACATGAACACATAGACATCTGTCATTCTTTGTGTGAACAGTAGTTTTTGTTTAGTTGTGAGTTGTTTGCATTTCTCATAACCTGCTTGACATGTCATGTAATTATTTGCAATCTCCAGTTCATGTGAAAAACCAAGAGTAGCAATCTAACAGAGTGTATGGTTCAACTTCCAACAGAAACTGACAAAACTCTCTTGCTTTGACTCTATGCATTACAGAAAATATTTTATTTTTGTTGTTAATAGCTGAAAATATATATAGACGGATAATTATAATTGCTCAGTAGGGCGCCCGTTAAACCAGTGAGAAAATTTGAAGTTCATAATTTTCAATGCGGTACCTTCTGAAGTTGTTACCCCTGTTGAGTTAACAAACAGTGTAAAATTTCAGAATTCTATGTTAATATTTATTGGTAGCTCAACGTATCCAAAGTTTCTGTGATTTTGCAATTCTTGCGCCTGCTTCAGTTTTAGTCTGTACTGCAGTTTGCTTCATCTGTATACTTGCCATTTACTGATTTAGTTATTTATTTGGTCTGATTGATCTGATTACTATCTAACTGCAATAAAAAAAGCCCTGTAGACGACATTTATAGATTCCCTTTAAATCCTGAATCAAGCAGACAAGCTATACTACTGTTTGACGAACATTCGGCCCAAACAGCAAAAGTCACTTTTAATACATCCGTACCTTGAGTACACTGAAAGGCACTGGGACGGCAGGATGTTGCTGGATATAGGCTAATAGGGAGTGAGTGGGTTGACCCGTACCAGACATAGATCAGGTTTGCTGCTTGTCATTGTGCCAAAACATCTATATCCATGGTATGGGTTCAAACAAACTAGTGATGATGAACACTAATATAATGAAGCAAGTGTTGGAGATAGAAAGTCAGGTCAGGGTCATGTGATTCGACCCCACAGCTTCTAATGCATTAATACTAATACTAATACTAATACTGGCAGACGAAGTTTGCCTTGTGGTGATAGAGATCGCCTTTGGCAAGAATCTTTTGTGCCGGGAAAGTCAAGACCATGCGCACCAAATTGTGATCAGAGATGCGTCCAAACACTTCTTTAGTTCATCATCTGGTTTCCGACTCTATAGTTTTTTCAAGACTTTTCGTGACTACTATGTCAGTGAACTGATAGAACCCAGTAGGCCTATCAGATTGTAAATGATGACCCGCAGTCAAGAATTGTTAGAAAAGTCCTTATGAAATTTGTCGACTTGACGGACAATGCTGTTTTCAAAAAGCAAGTTTCTTATGTCCAGTTAGCAGACGAGTGATGAGTACCGTGCACTGCTAGAATTAACAATACTACTTTTGGGGTTGATGTGCTACCAAGTGGGGGGTGCCATTTATGGCCCCCAAAGTCATGCACAGATCCCGGTGGATATGGTCATTGGTCATGTTGCAGTGTCTTAACATCTGGATCAAACTGGATGTTCAAACTAACCACTTTAATAGAAACAACGTTGATAGAGGGATGAGCCTTTCTTCTGCCTGTTGTACACAAGGCTTGGGCATAATCCTCAAGTCCAGCAACTGCACCAGTGGGAGACTATAAAGAAAGGACTTTTGGATGCTATAGTTCAATCACTCGTCAGATATTTTCGGCATCTTAGTGAGGAGCCAATGGCCCTTGAGTTTTTGTTGATGCTGTAAGCAGTGACACTAACAGATATGTGATCAGCACTTTGAGGACACAAGGTTCTGATGAGCTACTCAGAAGAATCCATATGGAACCAAGTTGTTGGAAAGGAGCATGACAACCTGGAAATATCTTGCCATTCTTTCACACCCGTAGGTTGATGCTGACTTTCTTGGATAAGACGATCCAGACTAGCAACATACCCGGGGAGATTTCCAGTTAAACAAGAAATTGGCCTATTTCAACAGTCAGGAAGTGGTAAATGTCTGTCAGAACTATGCTTTTATCAAAATTGATAAAGAAATTGCCTTACCAGAGTTAATCCGCAGACATTTTATAGTGCTGTTTTATTAGAATATCATAAATATTTGGTGATAAAATAAGTAAGACATAAGCACGAATAACATACAGTTGGACCAAAAGTTTGCAAACTTCTCAGGTGTTGAGCTACCTTCAAACATGCATCCAAAATTCACAAAAAATTACCACGAGCTGCTCTCATGATAGATAACAAAATGGGAGGGTACCACGAAAGAAATTCAGAAATTTATTTTTAACGGGCACCCTATTGCTCAGTGGCTCCTCCATGGCTGCCGATATTCGCTGGTGTCTGTCTATTTGGTCTTTTCAGTAGCCATTGGTTTGATTTTTCTCGGTGTTGATCATTATGCCATTGTTTTCTTGTGTTTGTTGACGCACCCTTGTAATGGCATACATGTGCTGTGTTGCGGTGCCATAGAAATTGTCGTTACTATTAATTATAATAATAATAATAATAATTATTATTATTATTGTTATGATTATTATTATTATTATTATGCCTGATATTCTACTGATTTTATCAATCCGTGTCATAAGGTCCTGTAGTTGTGTTCCGCATCTAGTCATGAAATTGAAGTTCATTTGTCATCTTTTCATATATCATTCGATTTCTGCTTCTGTAATGCTTAAACGTTGAGTGACATTGCTGCATCTAGGACTACTTTGTATGTTAAATTGATACACGGTGGTACGTTGTATCTTTGTCATACTCCAGACTTTTCTATGTGAAATGTTCTCTGTGATCTTTCTATCTACTGATTTTATGGCACTTTATGATTTTCGATTTATATCCGTTGTACAAGTCTGATGAGCAATTCCTCTTATATTCCTTTATTTTGCATGTCGGATTCACCTTCCACGAATACTACACCTATATGATGTCAAATGCCTGTTCGAAATTGATGATGACTTCCTGGTTTTGTTCATTACGTTTTCCCAGAATCAGTTTCATTGTGAATAGTTGATCAGTTGTGCTTCTTCTAGATATGACTCTCTGCTCTGTCATCTATACTGAGCACTTCATTCTGTATCACCTAGGAATCCTCAACTTAGGGCTGATGCCTCAGACATTTTGCAGTGTTGTAGATATTCTTTCTTTTGTATATTGAGGTGATTGTTCATTTTGCCCGGTCTTCTGGTATTTCTTTCTCTTGCTGGATCTTTGTAATAAGGGTATACATGAATTTAACAACTGTTTCTTCTCCTTTGTGAAGTAGATCCATATTGATTCCATTCGTGCCTAGTTTAGTCGTTTTGCATTTTGTTAATAGCATTATCTTACCTCTTCTGTAGAAATTTTGATGTCGGTCATTCTTCTAAGCTGTTTATGGAAGGCTCTGTGGTTTTTAGGGTCATTGTTTGTGTCAGCACTTAGTAGTTGTTTGAATAGAAGTTATTCCCATGCGTGTCTTCTAGTATTTTTCCACTTACGTATTTGATTGATGCAGCTTTGTGTTCGAATTGTTCTCTTTAAGTAGCTTTATCTTATCATAGACTTTTCTTCCATTCTCTTCCTCAGCTTCTTCTCTGCATTGTTCCATCTTTTTTTATCTTTGTCTAGTGAACCAGTTAAATTACTTCTGGTCTGTAGAGCAAATTTGTTTTTTGACTATGCTTCTTCTTTCCTGTACGAGTTCGTCTTTAATATCCTTTGTTTGGCATTAGGCTTCTCGTGAGCTCTTCTGACCATGTTTTGTCTGCTGCTTGTAGTCATTTCTTATATTTGACTACATAACTTCTACACTGTCTTTGTCTTGTCTTCCTCTCTATGTCATCTTCATATTTTTATCGGATGTCTTTATCTGTCAGTTTCTTGGTCGCTTATACTCGGTGTTATGTGTTGGTCGGATTTCTTTTGTTGATCTCATTTTCAAGTTTGCTACTAAGAGCTGTGATCTGAGTCAACTGGTGCATAAAATGATGTGCAGTTTGTCACATTTGGACTCTATCCTTTGTACACTATTTTCTCTAACTCAATTTTCATTTGTATATCTTTCTTTTCTTCTTTAGGTCTGCTGCCTCTCGGCAGGTCCAGATGCATGTATATATGTATATGCATGCATATATCATATATGCATGTATACTAGTTAAGATGTTATTTTTGTGTTATTCATTTCAAATTCGGCCGTGTATTCATTTGTTTCTTGCAACGCTCTCAGGTGGCCCTGGCTAGCGGGACCTTTGGCCCCTTTTGGGTCTCCTGGGTATGCCAACATGTTTGCTACTCTGATATAATTACTAAATGTTACGAATTTGGTTGCCGAATAAAATGTTATGTTATGTTATCAAAATAGCTGATGCAGGATATTAAGTTGGGGCACTTTATATGATCAAGCAGAAGAATGGGTGTTGAACGAGAAGGAGGTGAACGAACGAGTCGATGCTGTAATACGCTGGTCCTGCATTGATGTTGTCTGCCATTCTTCTTCGACCGAACTCTCTTTGAAAGTCCCGTTCATCTGGTTTTTTAACCATAGACAGATTTTAAAAATAATTTTCATGATATCTGCAGTACTGCTGCTCTGATTTCTTTTTCTCATCTATTGTATATTTATCTGTGTTTGACCTTGGACCGTTGTGAATTGACTTTCTCAATGCACATAAAAAAATATGTCAAAGGTGAATCATTTGACAGAACGGATTGACTTTGCTGAAATACTGAGCATCTATACTATTCTATAGGGAGCATCAGCAGAACTGGTCAGCTCTGAGAAAGGCGTATTTCAAGGACAGAGTCTGACTGCATTGCTTCCTTTCCGTTTAAGTGTGAGTTGTTAGTGTGACATTTTCTCTTTCTTTCGTCTTGATAATTTATCTTAGAACAGTAATAGCTTAAAATTATCTCTCAGTCATCCATGTGCTGTTGTTTTAGCATAGATTTCTACGTGCGTGATGAGCAATATGCTTCAGTGCTTCTGTTCTTCTGAGAGTTTGTGTGATATTGTAGCAGTCTGATCGTTCTTCCTCCATGGAGAATCCAGATGGAACTGTGCGGAGTTTGACCTCTGGGAATGCAGATGAGGCAGAGGGTGGAGCAGACGGTCAGATGCAGGACACCAGTGGAATGTCGGAAGAGGAAAGAAATCGGGCAAAGTACCTGCACAAACGAAAGTATGTTTCTTTTACTTCTGGGCATCTCTGTTGTCTATGCAGATATTCTTGTGCTTCCTTTGCAAGTCTTCTTTCTTTTATTTTCACCAGTGATTATGGTGATTATGAAAGCCTATTATCAACTCTAATTGTCTTTTCTGGCTTCTTTGTCAGAATAAGTCAAATGTTTTGACATTTCATTGTATGCTATCTTTGCTTTTGCATTTATGAAGACTTTGCATTATTAAGCAGTTTGTTCAGTACTCTGTCAGTGTTTCCTCCTAGACTAAAAACATGGTTTTATTCAGAGACTTCTGATTATCGTCATGTTTCTTTCCAAGTACTTTGCGGTATTTTACTACGGATCTTCTCTAATAATTTTTAGATGAGATTTGGTACTGCCTTAAAAAATAACTGTTTCTGTATCTGTTTTTATCTCTACCTTTCTGTAGGTTCGTTACTATGTGTTTCTTTTTTAAAATCTATGTGTGAGTAACTGTAGGCGCCTGCCTAACTGCCTACCTGCCTGCCACTTCTGTATCAAATGAAGAAATTTAGGTAATTGTGTGAGTGTGTGTGTGTGTGTGTGTGTGTGTGTGTGTGTGTGTGTGTGTGTGTGTGTGTGTGTGTGTGTGTGTGAGTGAGTGAGTGTGTGTGTGTGTGTATGCGTGCGTGTGTGTGCATGTGTGTGTATTATGGTTTTCTGATTGCATACACTTCTGTTGATTTTCTAAAGATTTTAGCTTGTTTTGTTTGGATTTTGCCTTCACAGATTCGTCATAGCGGAACTGATCGACACAGAAAAGATTTATGTCACCGACCTTGCGATGGTCGTTGAGGTTAGAACTTGCATCATTTCCATTCGACACTTGCGTGGCTAGACGCTAATTAGTTTATAAAGTCCTTCAGAAGTTCTGCGTTGTTCTCGAGTGCAATGTACGTGTTCTAGAGCAATCTGTGGCAGCTGATCCAACAACAGTCAAAATGTTTTTTGGCCTTGAATTTGCTGATTGTGTATATGAAGCCTGTTTGCAGCTGTCTGCAATTACTGCCAAGTCCTCATTAGAGGAGACATTTAAAACAGGTTCTATTAGATACAAACTGTAAGTGACTATCTTTTCAATACTGCTCCTTGTATGTCGATGGCTCTATGGGTATTCATGGATGTATGGGTATTCATCAACATTTCTACTAATATTGCGGCTGTGGTTTATATGTTGATCTGAAAAAGGTTGAAACCACTTTTGGCTGTAAGGAAAGTTCACCAGTTGGTGGATTGCAATTGCAATTTTGAGGAATTTCTCAGTATGAATGAAGAAATTAAAGTAAATTAATTATTGTCTCAATACACGGAATGGATTCACATGTGTCCTTGAGGTTAGATGGGTGGTGTCCCAGAGTGCTTTTCAGATGAGCAGTTGCCGACTGCAGACATTGGGCTTTTCAACTCACAGATCCCAGATTTTATATAAACTATATCAATTGTACTTAGCAGCAGCAATTGTATATTTTGTGGGATTACTTGTGTGTCTTTGCACTGGTACTGCACCAGTTCTGAAATTATATTAGATGGCCAGCAGCCTGGCATTAGAAATTTGATTTGGTATTTACAGAATTTAGTTTTTAAAACCAGCAACTATGTAAGCAACTATTTAACAGTGACACCCAAAGAGGGAATTTACAAGTGGCTGCTTATTTGCAATGTATCCAGATAATGTTTTTGAATGGAAGACAAAGGACTTTTGGGAAAAGCTATTGTAGGGATTAATTTTGTTGTGGTTTCATTTCCTGTTGCTCATTTAAAAAATGCTCAGTTAGTGTTAACAATGGTTTGAATTTGTATACAGCCTGCTTGACCTTTAGTTGGCGAGCTATTAAGCATCTGTATGTTTTTGGCATAAAGACTGTTGCTGCTGCTGCTGCTGATTCAATTTACCAGAAGGTGCAAATTGCGACTGTGAACATGGCAGTTGAAATAATGAAAATAGGAAAATAGTAGTTATGCTTGGGCATATGTGTAATTACAGTGCATTAACAGTTTAAGAGCTCTAAGATGCTAAAGTTGCATATAGAGCACACGTGTAAATATTACTGTGGTCTCATCTTCTCACTGTTGCTGGTTCCTTCTTTAGTAAACATGTTTTATTCCGGGGTTGGACTGGAAGCGCTCCTGAGTATATAACCTTGAAGGAGCGCTATATCAAATTCTCAGTAAATAAATAAATAAATTTGAAGTTGAATTGCTTCACTCCAACTATTTAATTTCTTTCATTTTACCACATATTTAAGGGAAGTGTTACACTCAATTTGTTATAAGGAATTGTTTTTTTTATTCAATTGATGAAGAGATTGAGTTTGGTAGCGAGAACGATTGTTCAGTTGATTAATTTTGATTGAAATGGTTGAGATGATGATTTATCTTGTGCTACGATTGATTGGATGCAAAATGGCGCTATAATTATGAATGGTGTACGGTTTTTGTGTACTTATAATTCTGATTGTTTTGATTATGAAAGGGTTACATGAAGATGATTAAGGATAAAGAGGTGACCTTACCTGCCACTCTCGAAGGAAAAGATATGATTGTGTTTGGAAATATTCATCAGATCTACGATTGGCATAAAGAGTAAGTGATATCGCTTGATTATTTAAGTTGAATGCAGAATTATAACATTGCTGACCAGCCGTACTGCACTGAAACTTAGGAATATATGTATATATGCATGTATAAGGACACTTATATAGTGCCTTACAATAACCTCATGAAGCCTCAAAAAAGATATGCCTTAGCTACTTGTCTGCTGACTTAAAAAATGACACTCACTCACTACCTTGTTCACTTGCTTGCACGCTCATTTTTGCGTATACATTGATTATCTAGTTTAACTGGTGTCAAGTTATGCATGACTTGCAAATGTGAAGCACTTGATTTATAAGTATTAATCGATTCTGTTGACAGAATGCGGCCGATGAATGTGTCTGTCTCATTGGCTCCATCCTACTTATCTCATCTCTATCTCTGACTTGGCCTCACGTCGAGCTTTGCGTTCATCTTCAGCTAAGGGAACCTTCTTGGTTGTAATCCCCTTCACGTGGAATGGGCTTCCACTTGCACTGCGCTTACTACCTCGGAATAATTTGCGTCCTTTCTGCCAGTTGATCAGGACCTTTCACTTTAAGCCGTGGCTGGGCTGAGAGCATCTCTGAGTAGGATTTTTGAATGGATGCTATGTATAATATTAATAGTAATTAGTAAAATATTACAAAAAATAATGATAATCACATTCACAATTACAGCACTCAGTTGGGTGAAACTTTTTTTAAAGGATTTTAGCTCATTTAGTTGTCTTAACCCGAAGTGAAAATACTGTGATATTGAGGATCTGTAGCTCCACCTTGTGAAATAATAATAATAATGGTACTACTACTAATAATGATATTAATTGTTCAGCCAGAAATTGCTTGATGTTGCCTGATTTACTGAGAATTATTGGAATTACTTGTCTCTGTAGAATGGATGCAATTGTTTCTTTTGTTTCAGCACATTTCAGCGAGAGTTGGAGAAATGCATGGAAGAACCACAAAGGCTGGGCAGTGTCTTCATTCAATATGTGAGTCTTTTCTTTAATGATTTACACATATTTATACAAATTAGCACATTTTTCTTATATTTATATCTTTTCTGACTCGAGTTGTTTATTTTTGGAAAACTAGTTTTACAAAGAGTGCTTTTGAATGATATTTAAGCTAATTTTATCAACCAAAGTGTGGTAAATGGTATGGGGAAATCCTATACCCTTGGTAAATGAATGATTAAGTAAGGAAGAGATGCGTTTGAAATCCCCTCTATGATCCTGCTAAGAATTGCAGGGGTAGGTAATTCCACGGTGAGGGAACCTGTGGAGTGTTAAGTTTCTGAGCACTGAAATGGTCTAAAAATCACACCTTTGATATGTCAGCTGTTTCACTGAACTTTGTTGTATATAAACAACGACTGAATCTGGTTGCCTGTTGTAGGAGAGACGTCTGTACATGTACGTGAAATATTGCGAAAATAAACCCAAGTCTGAATTCATTGTGGCTGAAAACATGGAGTTCTTTGAAGTGAGCTTTTGCTTTACTTTCATAGTGCAGCTGCTTTTGTTTTTAAGAGTGTAAGCTCGATGAGGTTTGATAAATTTGAAAATATACTAAAGAGAGAGCTCTGATATACATCATTGACTGTTGACTTGAGTTTGTCCTCATTAAGTGGTGCATGATTTTTATGCATGATGAGTTGCCAAGCTGTTGTTAGTTTACTGCTGGTATTTGCACTGGAATTGATTGATATCTACTTTAGATTATTGTTTATACATTCAAAAGTCTGAGCTTAGAAATGCTTGTTATACAATGAACAGAAAAGACTCTTGACGAATTCACATAAATTTCATGTTAATAATACTAAACAATAATGACACGTTCTATAGCACCATAGCACAGCACATGCCATTACAAGGGCAATTCGATAGACATAAGCACATGATTATTCAGAGATAGGCCTTAAAGAAAGATATGTCTTGAATCTTGACGTGAAAAACTCAACTGAGTTGGCTGTACGAATAGTGGTAGGCAGACTGTTCCAGCAGCTGGGACAAGCAATTGAAAGAGTGTGTTTCCCCATTGAAGCATGTGATGAAGTTGCATGTCTTGTTTAATATTTTTTGTGAGCACTATCACATCCATTCGGAAAGATGAGAGATATGCCTAAGTTTCAAAAATACCAACCAGTACACCAAACAAATTTTTTCTCCATATGTTGTTGATGAGTTAAGTTAAGAGTTCAGCTGGACTGAATTATTCTCTTGTTTATACTCTAAAAACGACTTTGGTAGCTTGATTGTTGTAATGCACTAGCCATAATAGTGATCACTTTCAAGCCAATCCAATCCTTCCTGGCACATCACAATCCATTGTATTGTGTCCATGTCTCTGGTTATGAAACCTTTTTAATTGTCTTGCAGGGCACTGCCAATGCAAGTCTAAATGATGCTATCCATTCCAATTTTCAATTAATAATAATGATAATAATAATGTAATTAATAATAATAATAATAATAATAATAATAATGGCGACAATTTCTATGGCGCCGTAACACAGCACATGCCATTACAAGGGTGCCTCTACACACAAGGACGAAATGAGTCGGAGGTATGCCTTAGAAAAACAATTCATGTGGCGCTGTAACATGTCCATGTCGTTACCAGAACAGCTATTTCTACCATTGGAGCACAATCAGCACATATACTGTGTTTGTACATGCACATTGTGCAGGTCATGTTGATTATGCACAAGTATTTCTTTAAGTAAACTGTAATTACTGTGAGTGTTTTCCTGTCTAATTTACATACTAGGGTGCCCGTTAAAAATAAATTTCTGAATTTCTTTCGTGGTACCCTCCCATTTTGTTATCTATCATGAGAGCAGCTCGTGGTAATTTTTTGTGAATTTTGGATGCATGTTTGAAGGTAGCTCAACACCTGAGAAGTTTGCAAACTTTTGGTCCAACTGTATGTTATTCGTGCTTATGTCTTACTTATTTTATCACCAAATATTTATGATATTCTAATAAAACAGCACTATAAAATGTCTGCGGATTAACTCTGGTAAGGCAATTTCTTTATCAATTTTGATAAAAGCATAGTTCTGACAGACATTTACCACTTCCTGACTGTTGAAATAGGCCAATTTCTTGTTTAACTGGAAATCTCCCCGGGTATGTTGCTAGTCTGGATCGTCTTATCCAAGAAAGTCAGCATCAACCTACGGGTGTGAAAGAATGGCAAGATATTTCCAGGTTGTCATGCTCCTTTCCAACAACTTGGTTCCATATGGATTCTTCTGAGTAGCTCATCAGAACCTTGTGTCCTCAAAGTGCTGATCACATATCTGTTAGTGTCACTGCTTACAGCATCAACAAAAACTCAAGGGCCATTGGCTCCTCACTAAGATGCCGAAAATATCTGACGAGTGATTGAACTATAGCATCCAAAAGTCCTTTCTTTATAGTCTCCCACTGGTGCAGTTGCTGGACTTGAGGATTATGCCCAAGCCTTGTGTACAACAGGCAGAAGAAAGGCTCATCCCTCTATCAACGTTGTTTCTATTAAAGTGGTTAGTTTGAACATCCAGTTTGATCCAGATGTTAAGACACTGCAACATGACCAATGACCATATCCACCGGGATCTGTGCATGACTTTGGGGGCCATAAATGGCACCCCCCACTTGGTAGCACATCAACCCCAAAAGTAGTATTGTTAATTCTAGCAGTGCACGGTACTCATCACTCGTCTGCTAACTGGACATAAGAAACTTGCTTTTTGAAAACAGCATTGTCCGTCAAGTCGACAAATTTCATAAGGACTTTTCTAACAATTCTTGACTGCGGGTCATCATTTACAATCTGATAGGCCTACTGGGTTCTATCAGTTCACTGACATAGTAGTCACGAAAAGTCTTGAAAAAACTATAGAGTCGGAAACCAGATGATGAACTAAAGAAGTGTTTGGACGCATCTCTGATCACAATTTGGTGCGCATGGTCTTGACTTTCCCGGCACAAAAGATTCTTGCCAAAGGCGATCTCTATCACCACAAGGCAAACTTCGTCTGCCAGTATTAGTATTAGTATTAGTATTAATGCATTAGAAGCTGTGGGGTCGAATCACATGACCCTGACCTGACTTTCTATCTCCAACACTTGCTTCATTATATTAGTGTTCATCATCACTAGTTTGTTTGAACCCATACCATGGATATAGATGTTTTGGCACAATGACAAGCAGCAAACCTGATCTATGTCTGGTACGGGTCAACCCACTCACTCCCTATTAGCCTATATCCAGCAACATCCTGCCGTCCCAGTGCCTTTCAGTGTACTCAAGGTACGGATGTATTAAAAGTGACTTTTGCTGTTTGGGCCGAATGTTCGTCAAACAGTAGTATAGCTTGTCTGCTTGATTCAGGATTTAAAGGGAATCTATAAATGTCGTCTACAGGGCTTTTTTTATTGCAGTTAGATAGTAATCAGATCAATCAGACCAAATAAATAACTAAATCAGTAAATGGCAAGTATACAGATGAAGCAAACTGCAGTACAGACTAAAACTGAAGCAGGCGCAAGAATTGCAAAATCACAGAAACTTTGGATACGTTGAGCTACCAATAAATATTAACATAGAATTCTGAAATTTTACACTGTTTGTTAACTCAACAGGGGTAACAACTTCAGAAGGTACCGCATTGAAAATTATGAACTTCAAATTTTCTCACTGGTTTAACGGGCGCCCTATTACATACTGTGTCAACATTGTTTCGTCATTTGTTGTGTTCTCCTTTTTGTCATCAGGACATGCGACAGACTCTCGGTCATCGTCTCCAGCTCGCTGATATGCTCATTAAACCGGTGCAAAGGATCATGAAATACCAACTGATGATTAAGGTTTGTAGTTTCCTATTTCCATGATGCCTTTCCTGTTTGAACTGGTGGAATTGCAGCTGCTAATAGGTGTTGAGGGGTGGAGACATGTACGGTTAAGTTCAACAGCTCTGGAGTTGTATTATTGTTCTCTGCTGGACTTGAAGCCAGATGCTGGTTGTAAAGTGCAGCTTCAGTGATGCTTCTGACCCTTCAAGGAGAACCATCGTTCAAACAGAACAGATTTTAAGCACTTGCAGAACGGAGAACAAAGAACTCGGCTCTTCTCTTATGCAGGACTGATAAGAGAGAAATTCTGATCACCCCGGCAGAGCCATCACGGCCCCTTAACTATCACAAGGGAGAAAAATTTATGAGAAAAATATTTTACAGAAGTAAACCCATATAATAAAAGTGCAGGTGCAATCTGCGATTTTATATTTACATATGCAGTCCATGATTTTATATTTACATATACAGTCCATGATTTTATTCAGTTATTCGACTAAAGCAGCCATTGCAGCAGCTGAGCCATGAACAATTGAACATAGACCTGTGTGTCTGTCGTCAGCATATTGATGAGAGGTTACTGCTTTCCTGGATAGAATGCATCTCAAGTCAGCCATATAAAAAATATAAATAAGCAGGACTAAGACAGATCGCTGTGAGAGATTAAGAAGTGGGTTTTGTTAGGAGCTTTGATCATGTAATTGCTCATTAGGCAGATTTGCATATATATAAAAGAATCCATGCGTGAACAAGTCTCCACTGCATATGGAACAACATATTTGTGATATCACGACATGCTGATTAAGACATTTCCTCGTATCAACCTTTTTCTGTACGTGTTTAGTACCGGTAATCGCTTCTGGTATTTATTTACTTTGACCATTGTTTTAGTAGCATTTAGTTCCATCAGTTGTTGTCACGTTGTTACTTTTTGACATTCATCTCTTGTCTTTACGACTGTGTCTAGGACATCCTGAAGCACACAGACCGTGCTGGAGATGATATCAAGGACTTGCAGAGAGCGGTTGAAGTGATGTGCGTTATACCAAAGGCTGCCAACGACATGATGAACGTTGGAAGACTGCAGGGATTTGCTGTAAGTCTCTCTGACATGCGAACATGTTGTTGGCCGTCAAGTCTCTGCATTTTGCTCTACGTGCTTTGTTCTGTTCTATTATCTGCAGATATTTCTAATCTGATCTAAACTTTGGAACTTGAATTTTCTATCATAATAATATAATAAATGGTCAAAGTGTCAGTCAGAGGCCCATCAGTGCTGGTCTGCAGACTGGGTTAGTTTAACAAGAGAAAGCTCTAGGCTGCTTACAGAATATTCGCAGGTCCTCGTAAATAAACAGTAAAACCAGTAACTATTAACCTTTACCACTCATGTGTCTGCGCTCAGCGGCCAAATTTGGGCCAATTATTTATTAATCTGAGCGGTAAGGGTTAAGAAAGTGAAAAGAAATCACGTTCAATGCCATTTCAAAGCAGCAATGAACAGACGGTAGTTTCGTTGCCTGACATTAGACATAGATCTTGCAATGAAAAATTACAAGAGCTGTGGAAGAAGTCAGGGATTAAAGAGAGGGGGACATAACTAAAGTGTCTGATTGATAGCCTGATGATGTAAATCACCATGGAATGAAGGATTTATTCTGTGTCCTGTTTATAGATGTGGTGTGGTGCATTTAAAAGCTGCTTACAAGTAATGTTAGTGCCTAAGCAAAGTTGTGCTGCTGCTGCTGCTATATTGGTCGTTGGTCTGTTTGTGTCGATCAGGGAAAGATAACTGCTCAGGGCAAGCTGCTGCTTCAGGACAACCTAATGGTTGCTGAGCACACGTCAAAGATGAAAGTGGAAAAGCAGATGTTCCGAGAGAGACGCGTCTTTCTCTTCGAACAGATCATCATTTTCAGCGAAGAGATCGATAAGAAACGAAGCAACCTCGCAAGTCCTGGATACATCTTTAGAAACAGCATCAAAGTAAGTGGCGTTATATATTTGGGAGCTACGTCAAGTTGCACATTATAGACTGAGGTTGTGTTACAAATAATTGAGTTGTTTCCTGAAACTGTTTTCCCGTTTTTTTTTGTTTGTGGAAAAACCGATGTTTTATTCCGTTTTTTATTCGTTTTTTGTCATTCTAAACATCTATAACTTTAGTCTTAGAATACTGCTGCATGAGTTTGGCTTTTTTGGTGTTGACATTTTATTAAGAGTTTCATCGCCATGTATATCGTCGTGTGATTTCAATTTCAGATCAACAAAATGGTTATGGATCATAAGAAGGTTGATGATCCACTTCGGTTTGTTCTCAATGATACGACGCCGCTGCTTGATGTCCATCTTACATGTCAGGCACCAAATGAGGATGTCCGCGAGAACTGGGTCTCGCAAATCAATTCCATTCTCGACATGCAAGGAGATTTTATTCTTGGTAATTGAGAATCTTCTTGTCATTGACTTGTCTGGACTATTCTTTATATTCTCGAAACATTTATTCTTTACAACATGGGTTAATAAATTGTCGTAAATTTTTATTAGGATTGTTTGTTTCTTAGTTTTGATGGATAATTAAATATATGCAATATAAGTTAGATAGGATTTTAAAATAATTTCTATTTATTTCCAAACTGTCTGTCATCATTTGTGTGTGTGTGTGTGTGTGTGTGTGTACGTGCATGCATGAGTGCGTGCATGCGTGTGTGTGTGACAGTTGCTGAATTACACAAGATGCATAGCTGTGCAATCCTGCTTATCCGAGTGAAGCATTGACTTTTTAAAACATGTAGTATGGCTTAAATTGTTAATGCGTCGTCTTGTTTTTTAGCGCTTCAGTCACCGATTGAATACCAGAATTCACTAACCAAAGAACTGTGAGTAGTATTTTTACCACAGATTTCTTCCTAAATAATAGCAATAATTAATAACAATTACGATACTTCATATGGCGCTGTAACACGACCATGCCATTGCAAGGATACTGGGCAGATATCTTTCGAGATGAGCCCTTGAGAACAAGTATGAATTTAGCATGGATATAAAAGAGTCCACTGAAAAGAGTCCACTGAGCTGGAGGGGGATGTCTGTTCCAGCATCAAGGACCAGCGCCTGAAAAAGCATGATCGCCGAAGCGTGTCCTCATCCTCCGCACATGCAGATCGGTCATCTCAGATGATCGGAGCTGAAACCCTGTAGCAGAGAAGTGAGTCTCCATGCAGTGATTGCGCATGTACTCGTGCGCAGCTCCATGAAGTGATTTAAATGACTCTGTTTCTATCACTTCAGGTCAATATGTCACATTTTGGGTCAATATGTCACATTGGGTCAATATGTCACATTGGGTCAATATGTCACATTGGGTCAATATGTCACATTGGGTCAATATGTCACATTGGGTCAATATGTTACATTTTGTGTCATCTCTAACTAAGGATATGTGCAGACTTTAGCCTGTTCCCTTTTTCCTTTCACCTTAATTATACTAATTCGGTTTTGTGGGTATATATTCAGACCTTCAGCTCAATATGCTACAGCGCGTCCAAAACTCCTTTATAAAGGCTTTCAACTTTATATCTACGTGTGTTCCTATCGTGTCTTGTTTTTGCGAGTATCATTGATCTTTAAGGTTGTTTATGAATTCCCTCCACACTTTAACCACCTCCGTCAAATTGATGCATAGGTTGCTCAGTGCTTTGTCCTGGTTGTGTTTTTGGTGATGATGATGATGATGTTTTTTCTGTGTGTTCAGATCGGCTCCTGACATAGCCAGTCTGCAGATAACAAATCCCGTACGCAAGACTCAATCGCAGCCACGCTCAAAGTCTACCAAACTTCCGATGGCCATGCACCTTCGGAAGCAGGAGTCGCCCGCCACTTCCAGCAGTTCAGCCGGAACGAGCGAAGGATACGACTCCACGGAATTCCACACGGAGAAATCCAAGTCGAACAGTAAACTCGGTCTGACGGGCAAAACTGCTGTGGCTGTCGGCTCTCCGAAGCCGAAGCGGAACATCTTCGAGGGATTTAAGCAGACGCTGAGGCCGGGACGGGGAAAGGGAAGCGATGCAAGTAGTTCCCGATTGAAGGGGGAAAAGTCGGGCGGCTGTGGCTCGGGCGGCTCGCTCAACTCACCCACGGCAGCCGACGAACAGCCGTTTCCCGATATGGCGGTGGCGACGGGCAGCAGCTCTGTTTGTAGCGCTAGCACAAGTCGGAGCAACTCGGAAGAATATTCGCCCGTAAGAATTAGCTAATCTATTCAAATACGTTTCATGTTAGACGTCTGGAAAAATGATGTGTGTTCTAGAGCAGCGTTCTCTGGAGCAGGGAAAGAGATGCCTTCTGCAAGATCTGTGACCTGCCCGCTGCTGCTGCTGCTGTTGCCGCTGCTGCTGTTCTGGAGCAGACGTCTTGGATGCTTATAGGCGGCACACTTGTTGCTTATGACTTCATAATAATCGGCCATCAGATTAGTTGGCTTCATTCATTTCAGGTCTTGTGTTCACATGTTTCACGTGTTGTTGGCATAATGCATTTGTGCTCGGATATGCATTGGCTTGCCTGCCAGCTAGGGCATTGTTTGTGTTAATTGGACTTTGAATGTTGACAGTAAGAAGTTGCTGGCTTTGTGGCATGACGCTTGGAAGGACGAGGAGGTGAAGGAAATACAGCGGAATTGGTTCCCTTCTTGACGGCTTGAATCAGTTCTGGCATTCATTTCTGTAACCCAGTTGTCGCCTCTTTAACCATGTCAGCACTTGCACTTTGAACTTACGTACATATAATCTGGTCAGCCGAAAGTGGTGTCAGAATTAATATAAAACAGTCTCAAGTAATGATTATGTGCTAGCCTTATCATGTTTATTGTGATCAGCTAATATTTTTGGAGCCTAGATATGTATGTGTATGTGTCTAGCTGATGAGTAATGATTACGATGATGATTGTTGGGCTATGATTGCTTTTCTGATTTGTGTTTGATTGATTTTCCATAAGATAATCAAAGTTCCTGCTAACTAGTAATGTGTCTTTACAGTGACAATGATGCTCACTTTAGTTATTATTCGTCATGATTCGTCACAGCTATGGCCAGAATATTAGAGTAATTAAATCACTGAACAGTCAGATGTTTATGCATTTATGTTGCCATTTGTCTGATGGTCTGAGCACTACCCTGCATCATCACAGAGCATACAGGGTGACAGGACAATTACCCCCCGGACAATTACCCCCCAGACAATTACCCCCCGGACAATTACCCCCCCCCCCCATTGCTGAATGTATGTATGAATACGGTATACAGAAATATGTATGTGTGCATGTAATAATATGCCATGTATGGATGCATGCATATATGTCTGTATGGACGTTTGAACATACATACATGCATAAATACACACAAATACATACGAATGTACGTACATGCATATGTACATGTATACATACATATAACACATATATGGATACATACAGCCACACATATTTACATATACACATACAAACATACATATACAGTTTAAACACATGCATACATATACTCACATATATACATACTTACATACATACATACATGCATACATACATACATACATACATACATACATTCATGCATGCATACATACATACATACGTACATACATACATACATACATACATACATACATTTGATGAACAAACAATTGTCTAACATGCATGTATTATTGCAGGTATGTATGTATGTATGTACATGTATGTATGTATATATGTATGTATGTATGTATGTATGTATGTATGTATGTATGTATGTATGTATGTATGTAGGCCTATATATGCATGTGTGCATATATGCATGCATGGGGGGTAATTGTCCTAGGGGGTTATTGTCCGGGGGGTAATTGTCCTAGGGGGTAATTGTCCAGGGGGTAATTGTCCGGGGGTAATTGTCCGGGGGGTAATTGTCCGGGGGGTAATTGTCCTAGACCCAGCATACAGATAGTGTCAAGTTTACTAGAGCTGGTTATTGTATATAGAAAGTAATTGTCACAAACCAAGTCTTTAACGTCTTTAATGCACAGTTGAGCACTTATTTGCATCGATTAATGCCTGGTTATTCAACAGTGGTGCTATATAAATGTACGGATATAAATAAAGGAAATTCTTTGAATCATTTATGTCTTTGCTTAAATTCTCTACCATGCCTGGTCAATAAAACTTTATGCAAACACACTCACATGTGCTTAAATCAGCAGGACACAACGTAAAACAAGTGAAGAAGTGATGGGAAGGCTTGGAGACGAAAGAGCCCTGATGCATGTACATTAAGAGACAGACAATGGAAATGGATCTGAGACACGCTGAGTGGAAACTTACTCCTAAAAATTGTCATGAAAGGAAAAAGGGGAGGTGAACAAGAGATAAACCAAGACAGATGATGTTGTATTGGATGATGACGGATGTATTTGAACGGTTTTTAAGGCGAAGCTACCAAAAGTGAAAACATGAAGAAGTGACTCACATGCTATCATCTAATGTGAATGTTCAACAAATGTAAATCTCGAATTACATGCATAATGTAAGAAAACATTTTTCGAAGCCAAGTGAAAGAGATGTTCTACGGTGACCTAAGGACTTCTTATAGTTAGTCAACATCTAATTGAAGATCATTAGACTTGTGATTTTAACAATTTCAAGGATACCAGCTGGGTACACACTACACATATGCATTGGCATATTTCATTGTATGCATGAAACCTGTTGAGTATCTTATTGACATGCGTGTGAGTGTTTTGTAGGCTATTTGGCGTGTAATCTTAGTATTTTTTAAGGTCAATAAATTTCAGTAAACTTCTTATCCTTTTACGCCATTTCAACTTTCCACAGCGGTCCGAGATTTGGTGTCACACTCGACCAAGAGCTTTCCTTTGCTCCACAAATTTACAGCTTCAGTCACAACTTTTATCGATCAACTTCGCTAGCTCTGCACTGTTGCTTGCTCGCTTACTCCTGGGGCCTCTGCCACCTTCATTCACTTCTTCATCACAGTGCGTGGAGTGTGGTGGTGTAGTGGTGAGTTCAGTGCCTTGGTTCGAATCCTCCTCAAGGGACCTCGAACAAGTCCTTCACTCACAATTGCTCATGCGCTTCAGTGTGAAACTCCGATTCAGTGTTCGTGCTGTAGTTTGGAACGCCTCTGAGTAGAAATCTTGATGGAGCACTATGTAGCAAGTGCTCATACATACACAACATGACTTGATTACTGTTACTCACTTTGTGTTGGCCTGCCAACTGGGCGGTGGGTGCGTAGACCAAGTCTTGCGCTCTGCTGCAATGCCGCATTGGATGCATGTCCAGATTTGGACACATCTCTGACCTCATGCTAGGTATGCTGAACTGGCTTCCCTCCCAGCAATCTATCACATACCAGATTTCTGCTTTCGTATGGTGGTGCTTGTTGGGCCTCACCCCATGCCTTGGCCCTACTGCCTTGCCTCAGAAGATACACTAGGTCTTCTCTCCCTCCGCTCTCCTGAGTAAAAGCCTGAAGAGGTGCTATATTAATTTTTAGGTGTTGTTTGGCTATCAGGTTTAAAGCAGCAAGGAATGAAGCAACTGATATTATCTTTTATTCTGATCGACTTCTCTATACATATATGCACTTGTTGTATTTGTCTAGTAAATCATATGCAACATGAAGGTCTGCATAAAGCAGTCATTATTCGTACACTGAAATTTGCATTCGCTGTGTCCATATTAAAGAATTACAACACTCCTGTTATACTCTGTGGGAGAAAAGTTAACGAACAATGGTTGTGTTTGTAACTTCAGACAATGTTAGGAGGAAGTAGAAGTCTGATTGTTATAGCAGAGTCGTGCATTGCAATTATTAGATAAAATAGCGTAGCTGGTGAAGAGATTTGCAGAACATGAAGCATCTCAGTTACGCTGTATAGTACATACTTACTCTGCAGAGTAGGAAATTGGTTTTTCTCAAAGCTTGGTTAAAGGAATTCCATAGAAGAAAATATTTTTATCGGCTGCAAGTATTATAATTCATCGTCCCACTAGCCTCTCACGTCAGATTTTCTTCATATCCCAGAATACCTCAGATCGGGTCTGAAATAGTCATCAGTCATGAAACTCTTGAAAACAATCAGTGAGTAAGTCAAGTTACTAGTTAAAAGTGACCCATCTGCACAGAACCAGAGTCATAAGTCGGAAGTTCAGCTTCAAGAAAAAGAGCAAAAAACATGATTCTTTCAATTGTTAGATCATTACCAATTATAATGTAATTTTTTTTTAAACCCAAAAGTTTGAAAAATTGACATTTTAGGTCATTATTTGGAAGATTTTTGTACAAGCTATGAATTTAAATTTGTGCCTTGTCCATTGCATTTTTAGCAATGACAAGTACGTCTTTTATCCATAATTCCCCTTACAGTTGAGGGAGAAAGATGATTTTTTTAAATCATTGTACAGAGGGTGCATTTCTGTTTAGAATGGTGTAGCCTATTATACTCAGAAAGTCAAAAATTTGACTTGGTTAAATTTTGGTAGATTGGTCACAAATGAGCTTCATCTGTGTTTAGTACACTTCCGTGGAAAAACTCAAATAGGGTAATGCTAAATGAAATAGGAAGAGCAGTTAGAGTAAACTCGGGTAAACCATGACTGTGGTGCTGGAAACTCTTTGAGAAACCAAAATGTAGATTGTTGTTACCACAGAACTCATTTTCACTAAACAGAACTCCTGACTTTTTAAAGTCGTCCACACAGACCATACAGAGTCATCTGCATTTTTGTGCTGTGTCACATACACAGCTCAGCAAGCTTTCTTTCATATGTATTGCTATGTACTACACAACCTCATGCTACCACTTTTTTTTATTTCATTCCTTCTTTCTGAACTTCATCTTTGTAGTTCCAAGGTGGGTCTTTCATTTATTTGGCATCGTATAATTCCTAACTTCAGGAATTGCTTTTAATATATTTAATGTTATGGTTTTGTGTTCATTATTTGTCAGTTGATTTTGATTTTGAGTAATCTTGCTTTTCATCATATTTATTTGATCTCTGCTACAAAAGTTTGTGTACTTTTCTTTTATATCCTATTTCTGTACAACATGTGTCAAGCAATTGCCTTGTTCATCCAACTCGTACTGTTTAGTAATGCTTTCGGCCATTTTGATAGTCTTTTTGCCTGTCAGGTCCTTAAATTGTTCGACACGAAGCCTCTTCTGTCTGCTACTCTTTATGTTTTAAAGCGATGTTTGCTATAGTAATTAACTACAGCTAGGTTATGTTGGACTGGTGTCCACTTAACTTTTATGTTGAAGTGTCTTCTGCTATGAAGGCCTTTCAAATGAAGTTTGCTGACATTCATGCTAATAATAGCTCGTATGGCACTAAATTTATTATGTTGCATGATTTACATTCTTCATTTAACTATCAAAACTGTTTGATGCTTAGTGTATTAGACAGCTATTGTAATTTACCGAGTTAAAATTGTTATACAATGAGTAAATTCCTACTGAGATTCTGTTGCTTATTGTATAAATGCTTCATTTTCTTTTTATGTGTTTTACTCTTGATTTGTGTTTCATTTTTACAAAATTTAGACTTTATTTAGAACTCGTTTGCAATGAATTATCTATTTGACCATCTCAATCATAATTACACAATTTATCTTCCATTTCTATTATTTTTTTTGTTCTAGCTATATGTTAAAAACGAAATCAAATTATGTATGTATATGTTTCCGTTTATTTTGGTTTGCCATTGTTGCCTTATATATATGCACACGAAAATTTATTCTGATGTTTCTATCTTGTTCTAGAAAATACTTTACTCTTGGCAAGCGAATGAATGGATTGGTCTTGTAGAGATACAAATATTTGATTTGACTGACTAAATGCTTGTTATGGCTGGTAATGGCCATCTGAGAGGGATTGTGACCTTGTGACCTTCATTTCCATTCCTTTGTTTGCCGTGGAAACCGTTGTTGGTTGTCTTGAATAGAAGGACAGCACTCCTTCACCCCTTCACCAACCGAGGGTATAGGATTTCCAATACCATTTGCTACACACTGGTCGGTAACGGGTTGACTATCAATGAACCAAATGTTGATTCCAATTATGATCTCAGGCCAGCGAATTTAGAATCATGGTTTGTGTTACCATGCAAAAGCTGTTCGTTGGTTAGACCGTTAGTTGTTGTGCTGTGTTCCTGTATGCTGATGAATTCTTCTTTCTTGTGCAGACCGATCGATTGGGATCGTGGGTGCGAGTGATTGCCGACTACGCAGCGATTAAGGAGGATGAGATATCGGTGTCGAAAGGGGAGAGCGTCCAGGTGATGTCCAGCACTGGTGGACAGATGCTGCTTGTCCACCGACCTGCTAATGACCAGTCGCCTAGTGCCGAAGGACTTGTGCCTTCCCAGGTGCTTCTACAGAAGGAGGGCAGCTATGACAACAGGTGTGTGTGTGTGTGCGTGCGTGTGTGTGTGTGTGCGCGCGTGTGTGTGTGTATGGCCATGGCCAGGCTTTTATTGAAGCCTATAAATAAAAGTTTGATGAAATGTGAAAAAGTACATTGGTGATATTGGATCAAAGAGATAGTTCCAAAAGAGGCAAAGCTTCACTGGCAAGCGTTGCCATAAAGTAGGTTTAGGTTCTTATAAGAAGATGTTTCGAGATATCACTGAAAGTAAACGGTAAAAAAACCAAGGAATAAAATAAATGAGCCTTCAGAAAGCAAATTTAATGTGCTCACATAGTAAACTTAGATAACCTTGTGTAATTGAGTTTTAGACGAGACGAGACAGTGAATGTTTATATATATTCCCAAATTCGCCTCTGTCTCTGCCTACATGTGTGATGTGTTGTGCTGGTTGCGTTTAACCCAACATATTCCATATTGAATTGCTGCTCTGGTTTAACTCTGCATCCTTGGTTGCACTCCATCTTAACCACACGATCTTGGTTGCCCAGTCTCTGACGTTAAAGCGCATTTGCCCTCTTCATTCTGCTATGAAGGGACAACTCCTAGTTCTCGAGCTCACTTTTAGGTGTGACCGAAGATAGGTGATCAGGAGACACTTTTAAATGGTGATGAGACTGAAGAATAATGACTTAACTTAAATACTCTAGTTCTCTCTATTCATTCATTCATTATTAGCATTTATATAGCGCCCCTTCAAGAAACTACTCAGAGGCGCTCCCAGCCCAGCCACGGCAAAAGAAAAAAGATTTAAGGGACTTAAGGAATAAGGATTGACTGGTCAGGTGGAGGAGATGGAGGTTAAGGGGGAGGTCATTCCAGATTGACGGCCCCACAACCGAGAAGGCTCGACACTGTCTGGTAGCCAAGCGAGCCCGTGGAACAAGCAGTTGTCCCTTCGCAGCAGAGCGAAGGGCCCGACGCGCTACAATGTCAGAGACTGGGCGACAAAGAATGCGCAGGTAGGATGGAGCGCAACCAAGGATACAACGTGAGACCAGGGCAGCAATTCGATAATGGATGCGTTGGGCTATTGGCAACCAATGCAGCACATCACGCATGTAGGTAGAAACAGATGAAAATTTAGGGATTCGTCCAATGAGCCGGGCAGCAGAGCGCAGAACCCGATCTAACCGACCCAGAACCCCAAGGGGGAGGCCAACAAGGATTGAGCAACAATGGTCGATTCGACTAGTTACGAAGGCATGAACAAGAACTACCAGCGCATCATGAGAGAGAGAGCGTGCAATCACTCGAAGTTGACGAAGCTGGTAGTAACAGCTTCGAGCAACAAGATTGACATGCTGGCTGAGACTGAGTTCACAGTCAAGGGTAACACCCAGGTCATTTTGATGGCATATAATCCTGAGCTACAATTTGATAGAGATCTCTGCCAATGAGGAAAGCCTATACAGTGATATAAAATATGGAAGTTATCCTGGCTACGTTTCTGGGCAGCTCTAACAGACCGTTATTTTTTAAATATCTTCTGCCATGTTCCTAATTAGCAATGAAACCATTTACCAGTAGATGTGTTTGTTTATTCTGTAATAAATTTGAGAGAATTTATGTTAAGTTTGATGATATTTTAGTTGTGCTTATACGTGATTGCAGTAAATCTTGGCACATGAAGCTGAAACGACCAAGCTTCCGAAACGAAAAAGATAAAAAAGAGAAAGATGCAAAAACTGGTCCTAACACAATTTCATCTCCGAAATCCACTGACTCTGCTGCCTCAAAGGTTGACTCGCTAATTCTAGAGAATACCGTCTTCATTTGTTCTTTTTACATTGTGATTTCCAGATCTAAAAGTTAGCTTCTTTTCTTTGTTATGGCTTGCTATTCATCTTCATTTTCCTTAATAGTAAGTTTTAAATTCTGGCTATTATGTTGCGGTGTTTGAGGGCAGAGCCATTAGCATTGAAATACGATATTGCTATAAGTTGGTATATCAACAATACATTTTATTGTTATCGCTGTGAATATCGTGATATTTTGTTTCTTGGTGTTGCATAAGTGTCTCCGGTATTTTTGCTTGTGAATCGCCGATGCACTGGATGCAGTGCAATGCTTTTTGCCACTATTTAGCATCTGATTTTATAAGTTGCGGTCACGAAAAATAATGAATTAAATCATTTTTTCTCAACAAACAATTACCGTGCAGCTTGCATTTTTAAATGATGCCATCTTTATGTGTGGTCAAATGGTAGATTTTGGCATGGATCCTTTAAATAAAGTATTGCATTTAGGGTACACTGCTTACCTGCTTGATAGGCCTACAATTTGCTTGTATTTTATGGCAAAAACGTAAACTTACTTATCGAAAGTATTGGTATTGCAATACTTTATAAAAAAAACTATTGGTATTGGCAATATATTTCTCTGTTTCTCTGCCTGTTTAAAAGCTCATTCCATGTTTGTGTGAAGTAATGCCATTGAAACTCGTGATTTAAGTCCTAATTTAGTACAAAGCTAAGCGATTTCTTTATTACTTTTCCGTGTTTTTGTGATGTTTATGACAGTTGTTTAATTTATCGATTTGTGGCAGACGTGTCCTTCACTCCTCACACGTCTCTGTGACGTGACGGCTGAAGCAGGTGGCACGGCGCTCTTTTCGTGTCGTGTCCTTGGCAAGCCTCGGCCGACTGTGCACTGGTCTGGCCCTGGGCAAGTGCCACTCGTAAGTGGTGGAAATGTCACGTGTGATTACTCGGAAGATGGCATTGCCAGGCTAAAGGTAAACTTCTTAGATGTACCTTGTATAGTTGATTTACTCTCAAAGTAATAGTCTTATACTTTGCTGGTGCTTGCAATTAAATTACTTTGCTTGTTAATACGTGGAGGTAATGTCAGATGTTACCAGTCAGAAGGTAGCAGACTTATGGTAAACTGCTTAGAAGTGGCATAGTTGATGCCCTCCTATTGTAAGTCTTTAAATCTTATTCTCTTGAACGGGCTTTGGTAATCTTAGCTGCAGAAAGTGTGTCTAAATGGCAAAAAGATTTTTTGTCTTGGACATATTTATCTGGTATTTATGGTTGTTTGATATTTGTTGTACTATGTTGTCAGTGTCAATGTTGCTGCTGATTGGTGAATTGTTTGTTAGTTTGGTTCTTGTGATATGTGACCGATCTTCTTCTGTGCAGAGCACAGTTCTGACAATGATTTAATGGTCTATCTCTTCAGCATACAAGCATGGTGAAGAAATGTATTATATACATTTTTATTTATATAGATATCAAGTGTACAAGTCTTCAGTCTTTAAGATTGAAAAATTAACACTTGAATATTGAGTAGAGCGTTTGTTCAGATACTTTATTTTGTTTCTAATGCTTTAGATATTGAATGTCTCTGCTAAACAAAGTGGTGAATACTCTTGTATGGCTGCAAATGACGCAGGCAACGTCAGCACAACTGCCATTCTAACAGTTCTTCCTGGTCAGTATTACACCGACATATATTATAGTAATAGCTCAACTGTCTCATTTCTTATCATATATTACTATTTTATATTACACCATATAAAATTGTCTTTATTATTAATATTAATGTTATAAAAAATGCCAAATGTTGACCCATCTACATTATGTAGGGTGTTCAACTGTTCACTGCACCCTACATGTTTCTTTTTCATTACTATTGTATATTGTGTTTAGTATGCCCAGTAGGGTCATGACATTGAATATAAGGTGATACTGTATGTATGCATTGTATAGCATCACGTTGTGTAGATAGAACCAGTGTTGGATCTGTGTCAAAGTTCTAGCAGCATACAAACTTTGAATAATGTGTAACCAATACTCCAGAAGTCACAAGCATAGGCTCCTCTGTTATTGTCATTGACAGTTTCTACATGTCGCCAAGTGTCATACATGCAATCCATGTTTACTTTCTTTCACTAATAGTGCAGGTATAACAGTGTATATGAACTCAATTTTATGGCGTTAGTGTAATGATCAGTTCAGTCCTACTCAGTCGACATCTTTGGCTGCACGTTGGATCAAATATCAAATAGGATGTGGGTTAGTATCGGTTGTGTAACATGTACAACTCACCATAGCGACCACAACATCAGTTCAGTATTGACTAAATTACGATAATAGATGTGCTGGTTATAGAGTTGATTATTGTTTTGATAAACAACTGTTTGCTACTATTTTAATTAGATCAGAGTATTTTACGGTCTACTGGTGGACAGAGGCGACCAAACGGAACAAGTGCAATTCCAGTGGCTATGGTGAATGGTGAGCTGGACAATTTCAGGACACCAGATGCTGGAAATACGACATCATTCTCTCTTTCAGGCAAATACAATAGACTCATTTATTACATGTTTGTAATAATTATGACAACTTCTATGGCATCGCCAATATCAAACTACTTCTAGGATATTTATTTTATATTTTTGTTGTATTCTGACTCTTACTGTAATCTTACTGCTTGCTTACTTTTATTGTCATTTACTGTAGGCAGTGACATCTGTTGGTTGATGTGATATGCTGTTGCTAGCACGTTTGTTTCCGGCTTTCGCAATGATTTTACATTGTCGTTATTAAGACGGTCTGTCGTTGATTTTAGTGGATTGCTCATTCAACTGGAAGACTAGCTATGACACAGACTATGCAAAAATCTCAGAAATTTCACGGTAAGATAATGGCAAATATTCTAGACAAAGGCGTTTGTGGTGTGACATTTAATTGACTTTATTCAAAATCAAATGAAATGTTTGTAGCTAATTTCTCCTAATTCACAATCAGGCCTTTGTTGTGGGTTTTAAGACTCTTAATCTATTAAGAGTCGTGTCAAAAGTCAACTTCCTAGGCAAGTATGGGCTATTGGTGATTAACCCTTCACTAGGGTGGTCCAAAAAAATAAAATTCAAGCTAGATAACAAGGCGCCCTCTCATTTTGTTAGACCTGTCAATAGTATTATTGAGACCAAATTTCAGCTTCCCAGTTCAACTGGAAGGCGGTGCTCAACGACATCGAAATATTACCATTTAGTTGTATTAGCAAGAAATCTCGATGCCTTTTAGCTTGATCAAAAACCTCAACCCTTGTCATGTCATGTAGAACTTGAAATAGATTCTGTTGCACTATCATACTTATTACAGTCAGTGGTAGCTACTTGACAGCTGTTTAGCCATCAAGTGACGAGTGCATTTTGATAGCAATAACACTCCTGGTGATCTGATCATGAAGCATTGAGATTGTTGGTCACAATTACTGCAGCGCTTATGTGCGATCCTTTTGTCCTGTCATTTTCACGGAAAACCATTCATATGGAGTGCTTAAGAAGCCAAGATGGAGCTTGCTGAAGCTGTAAGATCTGAATTTGTACCAAATTAACCACTTGCAGTACACTGGAAATGTTGGCCGCCTATGAGTGCTAGTTTCAGGTGATGGTGTCGCTAAACTCTTTGGTATGCCCAAATGTCCCTCTATGACAGGATATAATTTAAATCCAAGGTCATTCGTCATCTTCTGAAGTTATTGGGACTAGCTGATAATGGCTAAGACTTGATCTTTGACACAACCCCGGACGTTTTAGTGGAGTGCACGTTTTTCGGGAAAACAGGATATGTAAAATGTTCCTGTGGTTGGCCTGCTGTCGTCATTGTGATGGAGTTGATTTGAGCCAAAATCTTCATCTTGTGTTGTTGTCCATCTAATCCAAAATAGAATCCAATCTTAAAGAGATTTAAAGCTGTGTGCGATGGTGTGACACGTGACAACATCCGAGTACTGGAAGTCGTATCCGCTACTGAAGCCTCCCATGAGAGAGCTATCAGTTTTATCAAGTAGACTGCTGAAATTAAAGTCAATTTCAGAGACGGCTACCAAGAAGTCATTGAGGTGTCAATGGTTGTCCTTGGAAGTCAGCCCTCAATAAGAAACTGGAGAGCCCAATTTACCATGCACGTTGAATGGGCAGGTTACTGCATGCCATAAAAATAATTGTACGATTTAGCAATCAACGTGAAGTACTCAATCTAAGGGAAAAGAAAAACTCAGATTCATCCTTTTGTGTGAATGGGTGCCCTTCTTCACTCAAAGGCATCCTCCTGCTGCTGAAACTCTAGGACAAGATCTGTCAATTTTGGTTGATCTTGGACTTTTGATTCGGGTGACTATTATTTGTAGGAGATCAGCGTTGCTGCCATGAATGTTCTAGAAAATTATCAATACTTAGTGCCTTTCAGATGAGGCTGAATGTCTGACACTGTTATGCTGCCATCTGCCTGATATGGTACAGATAAGGTGAAGATTTTTTACGGAATGACTGCAAATCCTAGTGAAAGGAAGTTGACGGTAGTGCTGCGATACAGAAGGAGGGGGATTGCCTGGGCGAGTTTGCAACCCAGTGAACACTGACACTACTGCCACGCCTGAAATTTGGTGATTCCTTTTTATATTTACACCAGTGCAATAGCTTGACGATGATGATTATCAGCAGGGTAGAGGCTGAAGTCAGCAATTGAGAGTGGCAAACGACATGGCTGAGAGAAGTGTGAAGTTGTTCAAGGAATTAAACTGACTCATCACTGATGAAGAAGAAAGCAATATTTTCTCCAAGTGGTTGAGGCAAATAGAAAAGCTGTCTCCACTCAATCAACAAAGAAATATGCTGTTGACACTGTGCTTGAAAAGCCTTCTACAGTGTAGACGTTATCGTATGTTTGGAGTCATAAAATGAGAACAATAGACATTCGTGGATTTAACGATGTTTCTGACATTTTTTGACATTTTCCAAATTTCAGACCTACTGAAATTTTATATTTCAAGCTCACCAATTGTTTAAGTGTCACACATATTGTCATGTTACAGTAATGTATCATCTATCTTGAAATAAAGCACAATTGTATTGGAATATATGCTCAACACATTTATTTCTAGAATTAACGTCTTTTCATTGGCCCATGCAAAGTAAGACAGTCGTTGAGCACCGCCTTCCAGTTGGAATAGGAAGCTGAAATTTTGTCTCAATAATACTATTGATAAGTATAACAAACTGGGAGGGCGCCCTGGTTTTTAGCTTGAACTTTATTTTTTACCATGTATCTGTGGACCACACTACCCTTCACCCGTTCATTTTTAAATTTCAAGCCTGTTTTCAGCGGATATTCTCGGGGCAAACAGGTAAAGGATTAAGTGATTTTGTTTTAAGTAGATCATGTTCATGACTGACTAAGGCAGATTGAGTTTGGAGATTTGCTGTTGGATAATTAATTGTTGATGTTGAACTGAGCTTCAATTTGGAAGTGTGTTAAAAAAAGTGCATGAAGTTCTTGTGTCATTGTGTACAATGTGTAGTTTTGCATTGTCAGCTGTTGTCTTTTTTAGCGGAAGGTACAGCATTGTGAGGCGGTGCGTTGACACGCGTACGGCTGCTGAGGTTGCCGCTAAGTGTATCAACAAGAACCTTACGACTCGCAATGCAGTCATTACAGAAGTGAGCGTGATGAGAAAGCTGAAGCACCCGTCTCTCGTTCAGCCTCTGCATCTTTACGACTCAAACAATGCTTTCGTCGTCATTCTACCAATGTGAGTTCTTCTTCCTGTGGAGAGACCTCTGTCCTTTAATTTGTTCGAAAATGCTGCTAAATTAGTTGGCAGCTTTTAATCATTATCATCTTGGTGGTTAACTATTTTTAGGGCTTTAACGAGTTATAGCTAGTATAGGAGCCAATAGACGTGTTTTTGGTATAAGAGAATATTTCTGTAGCTTCAGTGGCGTAGACAAGGGGGGTTTCGGGGGTTAAAACATCCATTGGCCTCGTGAAAAAAGTTTTTTCAAAGGTTATTTATCCACTTAAATAAGAAAACAAAACAATTGCTTGTAGTAACAACTGTTTTTCTTACTTCATTCCCTTTGTTACTTTATTCCCTTATTATTTACTACAATACTGTTGGGTTGGTGTCAGAAAGGGCATCATCCGGCCAGGCCATAAAAACCCCAAAACCCCTCCCCATACAAAATTCCTGGCTATGCCACTGTGTAGCTTCATACATCATCTGTTATATTTAAGTTGCTGGTTTTGCACGAGCAGAAACTGATCTCTTATGTTGCAGCCTTCCTCATGGTCGTTTGTTCGAATATATCTGTACAAAGATGCAGTTTGATGAATACCAGGCGGTCAACTTCATCTTCCTGCTCCTTGATGCCGTTCAATACCTGCACAACTGTAGGATTGCTCATCTAGACATCAAGGTAGTTCAGTGACATATCTTTTAAATTCATTCATTCATTTAAACAATTCGTTATAGTGCTCCTTCAAGAAACCCACTCTGAGGTGCTCCCAGTCCAACCACGGTGATACGAATGGACCTTCAGTAGCCTGTAAAACACTGCTGATTCAACCCTAGGTAACAAGCGTATCTCCAACGGGAGACTGTTTCAGACCAATGGACCTGCAACTGAGAAACTATGATGCTGACCGGTTGAAGTTCCAACATGAGAGACCACAAATGTAAAAGATGTTTAACTGCTTGTAAACATTTTTAATCAAATGCTTGTTTACCTAACATCTGTTTTCTCCTAAACTATAAATACATTTTTTGTTGTTTTGAGTATTGTGGAGCAAGAATCTGCCAGTAATTTCTATTGTATTTGTTCATTGGTCACGACGCCATAATCACGATTGAGTTTTGGAAAGAGTGATCAGCTGTACATAGTGTTATGTGCAATGCTTGTGCATGTGTTAGCGCTCTAACGATGAGCAATGAGCATGTACAGAAATGCATGGACAAACTTATCCTTCTTGTGGTTAAAGGGTTAAGATATATGTTATTGCTTTGCTATTTTATCACCAATTATAGACTGCATACTTAACTTTTTGTGTTGCTTTTCTACTTCTTTTCGCGACATGTGCATTTTAAGCTGACCTAAGAGGTCAGATGAATAAGAATTCTGGGTATAAATATATATGGTTAGTTTTTCACTGGTTTATAAATTATCAAATTGTGGCAGCACGGTGGTGTAGTGGGTATGTTCATTGCCTTGCAGCCGGAGGGTTGCAGGTTTGAATCCACCTCAAGCCGCCATGTAGGGACCTTGAGCAAGTCTTTCACTCGCAATTGCTCAGCGCTTCAGTGTGAAACTACGATTCAGTGTCCGCACTGTAGTTGGGAGCGCCTCTGAGTAGAGAGCTTGAAGGGACGCTATAGAATTGGAGACCTAACTAACTAAATAAATAAACATTCATATCAAGTAAACGTCTACATATAATTCTATGAGTTTGGGTTGCCTGCTCATTGTGTGCATTTACTTTATTTCTGGATTTTAGCCAGAGAACTTGCTCGTCGACTTAAGCGGTTCTTCTCCATTACTAAAGCTGATCGATTTTGGAGATGCTCATCAGATCTACGACAGTCAGTACATCCATCTGTTGATCGGCAGTCCAGAATTCGCAGCCCCAGAACTGGTTACTCGTAAACCGGTTGGTCTGTTCTCCGACATCTGGTGAGTGATCCAAGGCTTTGAAATGATGCGTGACATCTAAAGTATCATTTAAAGTATTTATCGTCTGTTAATTTGTTGCAGGAGAGATGATAGCTTACTAATAACGCACTGTTATGTGGAATTCAAAGGACTGTCCAAAAGGAACAAAAGTCCTGCTTTATAACATTGCCTCTAACATTATTTCTAGTAAATTATGTTAAACAACTTAAATACTTTTTAGCAAGAAATTGCCAAGAATGGAAATTTCTTGCATATTGGACGAAGTTGTTATATTTGACGAATGTCATTGTTTGCATCCAGTGCATCTCATCACTGACCAGTAATTTTCTTTTTTGCTGACATCATAATTCTGCTGTCAGCAAGATGAAGTGGTGCGTCAGAAATGCTGTGCTTCCCTGTATTGTATTTCCTGTATTGTAGATCTGCTGGGTAGCTACGTTAAGCGCCTTCGTGAGATTCTTGTTAAGACGCTCTATAAATGGTCATATACATACATTGTATATAACTATATATTTTTTATAGTTTAAAATGAGAGATATATATGGTGTATGAAATTGGAATGTGCTGGTTCTTCGGCTGTATCTCTTGTCTTCTGGTTGACTTGTGACAGGAGTGTTGGTGTTGTGACGTACGTAATGATGAGCGGCGTTTCACCTTTTCTCGATGAAAGCCTAGACGAAACATGTGGCAACATTGTTAAACGTGACTTCTGCTATCCAGACGAATACTTCGCTCGAATATCGCCAGACGCTAAAGATTTCATCTCGTTTCTTCTGGTGTCCGAACCAGGGTATGATGAGTTAATGTCGTAGTTGCCCCTTGTTATCATCTGCACCATTATAATCATAGTCATCATCATCATTATCATCATCATCATCATCATCATCATCATAATCAGGCTTTGAGGTATTTTAAATGGTTGCAGTTCACGTCAATTTCATCATCATCATCATCAATCACTACAGTCACCTATCTGTAACCAATGAAACTAATGTAGTAAAGCTTTTCAAGTTGAATCATCAGAACTATTTTAATAAATGTCTTGATGCTTTAGAATCTTGTGGAGTAAATTTAAAAAAAATTATCATTTGCAAACTCACACACAAAGGTGAATTTTGGATGTGGTTAGTCTGTCGCCAGGTTAAGAGATATTAGATATCAAATTCATGAATGTCAATGAAAAAAGTGAGTTTGGATGTGTTTTGTAAAGGAGGAGATAGAGTACGAACACCAAACAGACATTGATATAGATGATTTCATTCTTGGAACATCTTGGACATCTTATTTATTAGCAATGTGTATTGTGTAATACAATATGTCATGAATGGAATCTGGAAACTTGCATTGTGCACTGTTATAATGCAAAAAATCAGTGTTCACTTTAAAGTGAATCTTGGTCAGCATTTGTATTGCATTAATAGAAAGACGTTCTTATTGAATTAAATCTGCTGAAACGCTACCCGTATTCTTCTTTGCTTTTAACACTTTTGTTGACCAGATGCTCAGATTGTTGCCACCAAAGTGGACACGACTTTACAATTTGTATATTAGCCGTTGTAAAAAAGGGTAATTTTGATGATTGTCTTTGTTTTAGTTCCCGGCCATCAGCGAAGGCTTGTCTTGAACATGCGTGGATAACAAAGGGTCGCTCCCACCGTTCGGCATCACTTCCGACGCAACCGATTCCCACTGCGCGCTTAATAGACTTCATAGAACGTCGCCGACATCAGGTAGAATTATTTGAGCATGATTTATATATCTTATTTAAGAAATGCTGACCGTTGGAATCTAACAAGTGACTAGCGAAATCGGTGCTTAACGTTTGCGTGTTTTATAATGTAAGCAACCAGATGGCGTCGTATTCTTGTTTCTTTGACAATTGGTGGGGATTGCATTATGAATTATAATCCTCGTAAACTATATCCTCATTGACTCACAAACTCAATTGGTTTGATAGTTTGCGAGTCAACTGGTCGGTCGTATGAAATTCTGCTGTCAACGTAACATTGTGAAGTGGAAGTGAATAGCTATGGAACAAGTGTGAATAATGTCAGGCAAATATACTGGTGTTTGATGTATGTATGTATATATGTATGTATGTATGTATGTATGTATGACATTGTATTATACGTATGTATTGTATGTTTGTTTGTTTGTATGTGCCCTTGTTATAGCGCCCCTTCAAGCTCTCTACTCAGAGGCGCTCCCGACTGCAGAGCGGACACTGCATCGGAGTTTCACGCCGAAGCGCTGAGCAATTGCGAGTGAAGGACTTGCTTAAGGTCCCTACACGGCGACTTGAGGTGGATTCGAACCTCGAACCTTCCGGCTTCAAGGCAACGACGCCACCACTACACCACTGCGCCCCATGTATATATAACATGAGCACGTGTTATAGCGCTTCTTTAAGATATTTACTCAGAGGCGCTCTTGATTACAGCATCAGACACTGAATCGAATTTTCACGCCGAAGTACATGAACAGTTGCAAGTGACGGACTTGCTCAGGGTCCATATGCACGGCGACTTGAACCCGCAACCTTCCAGCTCCAAGGCACCAAACATACCCCTACAACACCGTGCCAATGATGCAGTATACTATACAGTGTTGTGCTGCATCTAATGATGAGTGGAATGATGACTGATTTTTCTTTGTGTTGCAATGCACTCCTAGATGCCTGACCTGTTAACCGATGGTGAGTCATCGCACTCCATTGACAACAGTGCACTGCTGGCGCTACTTTGCGCTTTCATTCGTTTCGTTTTGAATGTGTAACATTTTTGATTTCTAATAGTAATATGTGGCGTTTCGTAGGAATTGTTGTATACACTGTTTTATGTAAATTAATATTTTGTAGATTTCTGTTGGTTTCTTCTTCTTTGTGTTGTCTGCGTTCAGTTGCAATTATCTTTTCGCTGTTATATTGTTTGTGGGATGTTTTTAACATAGAGCACAAACAATAATATATGCTTACAGGTCTCTGTTAACTACCGGTACGCTTAACTTGTTTGCTTGATGATTTTTTGGTCATAATAACTAAATGCGATGATTGGCTGAGGCAAGTCCTTTACGTATGCTGCTTCTATTCAATGATTTTTATGGCACCAGTTGAAGCGCAGCACTTCAACAACTGCCTGATTATTTCTTTTCAACTATAAGAATCTTTCGGATTGCCTTATGTTTTTTTTTTTGCAAAAATGATTTGGAATCGGTTAATCATTCTTCCATTCTCTTAACTGCATGCAGGGAGATGCAGCTTGAATTCTGGTGTAAGTTAAAACTCTGGAATTCAAGCATCAGTGTTTTTAGATCTATGAGTTTTGGTAACCTCAAACCGAAGACCTTAGGTCAGTAAGTGATGAAGTATATATAATTATATATATTTTATATATATATAATATATATACAGGAAGCAGATCAGTTGCATCATAGCCTTACAGGCAATTTTTGCAAACAACAGGGTCAACCACTAGTGTAATTTATATTTGAGATCTAAAGTTGGGAAAATGGGGCAGCTGTAGTGTGTGCTGCATGCAGCTGTCAGACAATATTCAGTGGATATTCACGATAATGTAATTCAGCCGCAGCCTGATCTACAAGGCGTAGAATGTTAGAATTCAAGCCATTGGTGCCGCAGCTTATAATACCGTGAGTGGTTTTCTCTTTTGCAGAATGATGTCACTCCTGTGAAATATGTTCGCTGATGGCCGGAACCATTGATCGACTGTGGCCATGTTCAGTGATAGCATGTTACAATTACATGTTACAATTACATGTTCTATGCATAGAGGAATCTCTTAGAGAAGTCGGCAGAATTCTTCTTCGTTTCTTCTCCGGGCTACAAGTTGTTTTAGTCTCAACAAATCGCCTTTGCCTGAGAAGTCGTCTGTCTGTCTAAAGAAAAACCAAGCGTAACTGTTGCCCAGAGAAGCACAACCAAGATGGCCGCCGTTCCCATCTTGAGTGCTTCATTGTCCAAAGTTGATGAACGGAAATCTGCAGTTTATTTTTCATGTCCTATTTTGTATTTTCTGCCTGTGTTTGTTTTCAGTTCTGTTTAGTTTACTGCTTTATTGGCATTGAGTGAGAAATTTAACTCAAGTGCACATTGTTAATTAATGTATCGTGTGTGAGAGCGGATTTGCTTTGGGACTATATTAGTCTTCGTGTGTGTGTGTGTGTGTGTGTGTTTTTGTTTTAAATTTGCTTTGCACTATCATACTCAGAAACATGAGGCCTCTTGCAAAAACATTTAAGCTAAACGTTCTTTGTGACTTATGTTTGTATAAAACAGGTCATTTGTTGAATTTCTTAGACTTTAACTGCAGTGACAGTATGGCTAAACCTAGTCACTGTTGCCTGTTTAGAATACATGTATTTTGCTGTTAAGAATAAGTAGTTTCTGCACAATTGATCAAACTATCTCGGCTTAACAAGCAGTATTTACGGGAAGTCTCCAGTATGCATTTACATCTGACCGTAAGTTCTTGTATATTCTTATTACTGACTTTAAGAATACGAGTATTGCATTGGACTTGTTCAGTTACACAAAGCAACTTCAGGTTTTCAGCAGACTGAACATGTTTCTTAAGGCCTTAACCAGTAACTCTAGTTTCTACATTTGTATACTCAGCACCTATAACACCAGTGTCATTATTAAAGCAGTGTGTGTGTATATATATATGTGTATGTGTGTATATACACACATATATAATGTAGCTTTTCAATAGATAGGAACTGTGTTCATATTTTTTTCATTTATTTTGTGTCATCTAGGTTTTCATGCTGAACAATTATACAAGTGTAGATCTTCATTTTGTTTTTCTTGACATGTAGCTTTTTAAAGCATTTAGTTATGAAATTAATTTGTGTCAAAGTGCCATCAACCTTTTGCGTTGAACAATGGCACAAAACAGTCATTAGTTAGGTTCATTGTATGATTTTGTTTGTGGATTTTCTAATGCTAATTATTTACATGTGAACGATTATAAATGGTTAATATAAAAGCCTATTTAATTAACCCTTGATGTTTCTTGTGTCATTTTTACGTGACCCTTTGCTCTTTGTTGGTATCCAGTTAATATAATTCATCGTTTTGAGACTAAACTGTAAAATTAATCACTTGAAGAAAAGTTGCGGTATATACATAAAATGCCTCGGACGCTGGAACTATTCCATTAGTTCGTAACTAAATTATTAAAACTTCTCAGAGGAAATGACAGAAAACTTAATCTAGAATTTAATACTAGAGCCAGAATATTTGCTATTTTATTTGTGTTACTTATAACATAGTTATCTATAACAAAACATGCAAGTTCAAGGCTAGTAAACATTATGTACTAGCAACACAGACAGCAGATATCACAGCAAGTCTATTGTCTTCGGTTACAATAGGGCCTCCATGTTGCAAAATCTGTCATCATAAATAGCTGTTGCCAAAAGAAAATCATAAGCAGACATCTTTGTGATGTGATGTCTCTGTAAAGTTGAAACTTCGATTAACATGATTTGCAGTAATGTACAGATTAGTCTACACATATACATCTTATAAAAGCTGATCCTAGGTCATTGTCTAAAAAAAATTGACATTTGGACATGATAGAATATATAATTCTTTTCTATTACAAATTATCTTATTTCGACGTTAATAAATCGCATAAAACATTCTATTTTGATTCAATTAAAAAAAGTTATATGCCTTTAGTTGATTAAATTTTTAGCCTTGTAGCCCCCAAATGTCCTTCAACTAAGAAAAAAGTGGCCCTCGTGTCCTCCAGCTTAGAAAAAGTGGCCCTAAAGTCAAAAAGGTTGGGAACCACTGGTTTTAACTGATACCACCCCCCTCACTGTTCATGCAGTAGGGTGCAGGAAGTCATAATTAATCAGTCTTTTGAGAACAGTTCATGTAACTTGCAGTCATGCTCTTCAGAACTAAATTTACCGTTATTGCAAAGTCTGCACTTTTGTAGCCTTCATTCTGCATTCATATTATTGTGAATTTACCTTTTGTTAGAGTACTGCAATAGTCGGTGCTTAGAAGTCGGCCTAAAGGTCAGAGTTCAAATACCTGCTGGGTCACAAAGATTTTAAGATTTATGCTCTGCTGTTATCTTCCTGGTGAGTCTAAGCATTATGTTGTCTGTTTCTGTCGGTGGATGTATTAGATGGAAAAGTGTCTCCACCTGACCTTGTATGTTGATCCTGGAAAAGTAATGGTGACTGTTGACGAGAAAGTGCTAACATTTCCTGCCTAGGGATTTGTTTTTCTCGTCTTAATTGTACATGTTTATTCTTCTTAATATTATGTTATGTAATTGAAAGTGCATTTATTGTCTAGTATCCTGTATGCTGTTAGTTTTACTTATTTATCATTTATTGTCTGTGCTTAAACTCTCAGATCTTCTGTGAACAGGACTGCATCATTCAATGTATAGTATCTCCTTGATCAAGTACTTTTATATTTTACGGTCTAGGCAACCAAGAGAAATGGTCACATTATTTTGATTGGTTTTAATTTAAAATTGGTCTAATCTCACCACTGATCGAAAGACTGCTATAGCACCTTATCAAAATGCACAAGTCTTAGGGCAGTGGTAGCTTCAAAGTGAACCATCAATACTTCAAGGCTTTTTCTTTAACTGCACACGTAAACGGAGTTGAATGTGCAATAAACAATATGCATATACCGGGTTATACCCATTTAACAATAATTTTTAATCAGGGCTGTACACGAGGATATACACGGGTATACAGCGTGTACTCACCTCTGGGGAAAAACGGCATCGTATATACTCACCTCCCGAAAACCAAGGTACATGCGGATATACAGCGTATACTATACTCACCTTACAAAAATTCAATATGAACAAATCGGCGAGAAATTAAATTTCGACGAGTAAATAGGCGATAAACGCAAAAAGTTTTGATTTTTTTAACTGTCGTGGACTCCCAAGTAACAAGAAAACCAGGTGATAACTAAAAAATGTGAACAAATGAGCGAGAAATGAAATTGCAATGAGTAAATAGGCGAAAAACGCGAAAAGTTGTGATTTTTGGACTGTCGTGGACTCACAAGTAAGAAGAAAACCAGGTGATAACTTTAAAAAAGTGAACAAATGCGCGAGAAATGAAATTTCGACGGGTAAATAGGTGAAAAAACGCGAAAAGTTGTGATTTTTTTACTGTCGTAGACTCCAAGTAACAAGAAAAACCAGGTGATAACTAAAAAAGGTCAGAAATTTTGATGACTTGGGGGGAAAGGTCGTCAGAAAAATTTGGCCCGAAAAAGACAAATTTTTCAGCCGGCATGCACTCACCTCAAAATTACCAGTACAGCCCTGTTTATAATGCATCACATAGGTTCAATTGAGATATGGGAAGTTAGAGCACTCTCTAGTACATAAACAAGTTGGAAGGAAGGAATTTTAGTTCAGATTTGAATAATGTGAGTGAATCAGAATGTCAATACGGGAGAAGCTAATGCATTGCTTGAACACTTTAACAACGAGTATACAACAAGCAACTGAGAAGTTGATCAATCTTGTCAAAGTGTTAAGTGTTTGTAAACCTTGATCACACGTTTAGGTTGGTCTTTACCTGAAGCTGTCCTGATGCTGGTGACTTCTTCTGGTTCTTGAAATCCCCAACATGGGAGCTAATTCCAGAATATTAAGGAATAGACATTTGATGAACTAGGAATAACTATATCAATTGGCCTTAGATATAAATTCAACCCTGTTATATGGTGGAGTTCATAAAGGCATTGTTGTAGCACCCAAGTCATGATATATTAAAATAAACTGAATTAGTAAATTGTCCATGTTCAGTGGGTCTGTCTTTCTTTACAATAACTAGATTATGTAGTGCCTCTCGGCTGGTGTTCAACTGATGATTGAATCCAGCTGCTTAAAACTGCTTGCTAATAACAGCTCATGCTGGAACTTTGGGACAACTTGCAAGTCCTGTAAGCCAACTTGACCAATCAGAACACTTCTATATTCTGGAAGTTATTTCGCATAGTAGAACAACCAGGTCATTGTTGCTGGTTAAATAGAGGTCTTTGGCTTAGATCAGATATGAAGATGCACAGGTTTTGGTGTAGCATAACCAGCCAAGGCTATTCTGTTATCACTCTGTGTATGGCAATAATGGGAAAACTTGTCTATTAGAAGAGTATGAGCTCGGTTTAGCTCACCATGCCTCAGAAAATCTTGGAATATTAAAGTTTAATATACATGGTAAAGCCCATGACAATGACGATGATGTGACAGAAGCAATTCTTACAACCTATGAATGAATACATGAAGGTTTTAGTAAAATTGACAAATATCATTTTTGTGCAAGAAGTAGGTGCTATAATACACTGAGTACAGTAGTGGCTTTAGTAATTATCAGTACTGGTTTGGACAAATCGTATGTAGGTAGTGAAAGTGTTTATACGTTATGTATCATGTACGAGCTCAGAGAAATCAATACAGGGTCTTGGATTTCATGACTCTTAACTGGAGCAGACTTTAGTGTTCTTGAATTTAGAGTTTTTGTACGGTTGAGGGTAACTTCTCACGGTTTCTTTTCGAGCTCCTACTGCAGAATGAGTAGACCAATATCAATCACTGTTGGCAGGTACTTCTCGCATAATTGATAAACGAATTACCATATTTCTTGCAATAAAGCGCTGCAGGTTTGGCATGTGCATGTGTAAATTGCCTTGCCTGCCAAGTTTGGTTTATGAACTCTGCCAAGCAAGATCATTCACAGCTGCCTCATTTCAGGCACAAATGTCTAGTTAGAAGCAGTCGTTGTCAGGAATGGATCTAGCGTTCTTTGCCCGTCGTCTGATTTTGCAAATGTTCGGTTGCCTTCATGCGCAAGTTTCATAAACTATATTTGTTTGAATGTCTATCGTTTCATTTCCAACTTAGTGGTTTCTCATCTTGTATATAGTTAGTATTCTGTCAATGACAATGCATTATGACAAACAGGCTATTCCTGTACATGCTTTGAAGCAGTGCAGAATGGTTTAAAACATGCCGTGCAATTATGTCTTACGCATTTATTGTAGGCCTTATGTTGGTCAGTACATCAGAAAAAGAGCATCTGATCATTTTGAGTCATTTGTGTAAATGTTAATGTACATGTCCAGAGTGTTAACTAAATCCTGTAAACATTTGTGTTTTGTGTTGGAATTAATTTCGACTGGATCTTCAACCAACAGGACAGTACCGGTAAATCCCCTCCAGTCTTCAAAATGCTCAAAGACAACTACGGCAATAGACCAGTGCTTCTTAAATGCTTTGTGAACAGTACTGGTCCACATAACTTTTGGTGTGTATGTATGCATGTATAAACATATGCGCTCTATGTAAGCACAAGGACACGTAAAATAGCACTTACAGTACCTCAAAAACATGCTAACTGCATAGGCGTAAACTTGTCAACAATGTTGGGGTCATTGCCCTTCCCTCCCTTGCCCTCCCATATGCAGCTGGAGGTTGTGGGGGAAGCACTGTAAACTCCAGTGGGGTCCGGGGTGAAGCAAATAATTTAGGGTCTGTAGCAGTATATTTGGTCTACATAACATTGTAGAGACTGGACTAGTTTGTCATTGTCTAGAGAACATGATGCAGATTAACATGAATTCTGGTTTGATGTGTGCAGATATATCTGCACATACATGCGGTGGTGTAGGGGTGGTGTCGTTGCCTTGAAGCCGGAAGGTTCGAAGTTCGAATCCACCTCAAGTTGCCACGTAGGGACCTTGGACAAGTCCTTCACTCGCAATTGCTCAGCGCTTCGGCGTGAAACTCCGATGCAGTGTCCGCTCTGCAGTCGGGAGCGCCTCTGAGTAGAGACCTTGAAGGGGCGCTATAACAAGTGCACATACAAAACAAAAAACATACGTATAACCAGAGTCAAAGGGAAAAAAGCAACTAGGTTATACTGGAATTGGGAAGGTCAAACAACTTGTGGTCTTGTTGGTTCATTGAACTTCATTCAGGGCTATAATCAAGGGTATACGCGGGTATACGGCGTATACTTACCTCCGGCGAAAAACGGCATCGTATACTCGCCTCCCGAAAATCAGGGTATACGCAGGTAAAAACCAGGGTACACGGGTATACGCGAGTAAATCATGATACACACAGCTATTTAGGTGCATTTTTGATGAAATTCGAAGCGAAAGACTAAAAACAGAGAAAAAAGCCATCAGATTTTCTCAGACAGGAAAATGGGGAAATTTTTGAGGCAGATGACTAAGAAAAAATCATCAGAAATTTCGCACCCAAAAGAGTCGATTTTTCTCCCGGTCAGCGTGTACTCACCTCAAAATTTACCAGTACAACCCTGGGTTCATTGTACAGCTACTACAGCCACATAGTTTCCAGTTGCGACAGCCACATAATTATGGTCGGTGGCACGTTGGACAACACACTGACATGGAGATCAGCGGAGCCGAGCTCAATTCCCAAAGCCCCCGTATGAAAGACGTGCTTTGTAGGTTGCTATTAGCGTTGTTCTATTGCAGGATGTCTGTTGTTAGTAGTTAAGATTGGTGCTAATTAAGACAACTGCACAACTGTACACTGTAACCCGTTGCGGTCTGTCAACCAGATTGTTGAATAAACGAAAATTATTATTATGTCCCAAATGTTTGCTGCTGCATGTAGCTTGCCTCTTGTCTTTAAATGGCCTGGAGCTGGTTTTACTCTCTCTAGTATATACAATCTGGTGTAGATGGTGCCATGAGTCATCAGAAAATATTAATTTATTCGTCGGTGATCAGTAGTGCTTTATCAGTGGTGATAAAACGGACATCAATTGTCGTAGATCTATACTGGTCGAGTTCACCTGTCATCAGTATAATTATAATGGTTAACTGTAGCTTTACTCCAAGTGTATGCAGCAGCAGCAGCAGCAGACTGCAGTAGACTGCCAATACAGACTTTCTGTAATTATTATTAAGAATCATTCGTCTATTCATCTGAATATTGACTTGTCTATACCAAAATATTACAGCACTTTTTAAGATTTTTATATCTTTATAATTAAACACACATCTCAAATTATAGCTGGCATTTATGAAGCACCTCTAATAGGGTGAACTCAGAGGTGCTCCTAGTGCGCAAGGCCACAAGAGAAGAAATGTTTCGAGAAAAAAGGAAAGGAGGAATTATATAAACAATGGTTATCTCCATCTATAGCTTTAGAACTTGACAACAAATGTATTCTGTCAAATAACCATGTTTCAGCACTTTTGCAAACTTCTTTAAAGGAGCTGTATATAAATCATATATATATATATATATATATATATATATATATATATATATATATATATATATATATATATATATATATAATATTATATATACACTGTGTCTGGATAAAAAGTAGACCCCACAAAAAAGTGTAATAACTCGGTCAAAACTCTTAGGATTTGTCTGAAATTTTAAACAGAGCAACAGTGACCATATTTACACGAGATCCTAAAGCCGATTGGAAATATTCGTGAGTTTGTCAAATTTATGAACGTTTAAAATGCAGCACCAAAAAATTGAACTTTCCAGCATGGAAAACCTGAAAAAAGTGAAATTCAGCTATATCCGGTGTTCAAAATGTCCTTCTTGTTCATGGACACACTACTGTAGACGTAGATGCTACTGTTTGATGGTCCGGTCGACGATCACTTGGTCAAACATCTGCCACTCTTCAATCAGACGCGCCCTACGCCCTATACGGTTATCGATGCCATGAATACGCGTGAACGAAAAACGCGCTCCTCCAGTAAATGCACCTGGTACTCCGGATCGAGGCCTGGATTGCTGGGCGGCCACAGCTGGGTGGTATGAAGCCGAGTGTATCCCTGGACAACTGCTACGTCTACGGTCAGGACATTTTGAGCACCATATATAGCTGAATTTCACTTCCTTTCAGGTTTTCCATGTTGGAAAGTTCAATTTTTTGGTGCTGCATTTTAAACGCTCATATCTTTGACAAACTCACGAATATTTCTAATCGGTTTTAGGATCTCGTGTAAATATGGTCACTGTTGCTCTGTTTCAAATTTCAGACAAATCCTAAAGTTTTGACCGAGTTATTACACTTTTTTGTGGGGTCTACTTTTTATCCGGACACAGTGTATAAACATAAATGCACAAATTATGGCATTCACCTTTACATCAGTGCACAAACAGCTATGACTTTGATTTTGCTCACAATGAGTGACTTAGGCCTTTAACCCTCTAATGACGAGTGTTACTAAAATGTATGGGAAACCACTGCAGCTTGTTGTTAACGGGTCAACATTGTTGAAAAGCATGCCATGGAAAATTATATATATATATATATATATATACACACACACACACACACACACACATCTTTCCTCTCTTAAAGTAGCACAGTGCTATCGCAAAGCCCTGCACAAGCCGACTATTGTGAAGTAAATTGTTAGCACTGTATACCTGTTTGCATTACAAGGAATTGAATGTCATTCTAACCAAAAAACATTCATCAGTTGCATACATTTGAAACGGTGAAATGATGGAGAACTAGCCCCACACAACAGCCCATACATAGTTCGCCTAATACAAAAAGTTCTCAGTAAAATATATGCTTATAAAATTCATAAGTTCCTGCTTAGTTAAAGAGGCAATTGTGTTGAAAATATTAGATATAAGAAAAAAAATCAACCAGCAAACTGTGCATATCACAAACACAAAATGAACCACTGCACACACTGAAAAGCACAAAAGAAGGCCAACAATTAATTATTTTTCTCTTGTAATAGCTATAAATAATACAGGAAATAAGCAGAGCAAAAAAATGAAATTCGTCTTGCAATCCACAGCACCTTTCTTGTAATGTAGATACCGCTAGATTTTGAAATCGCTACGTTTATGTCCGAATAATTAAAGCTCTGTTCACTGCAAAAACAACTCATATAAACCATTCGTAGATATTAGAGCACCTCAAGGAAAGCTCGTCTGCTCAGTGAACTCTGCTGAGCACACCATGGTACACCGCAGAAAGTACCACTAGAAACTTCCCACCAATGACCAGTTTGCATACATATAAGCAAACTCCAGTTGCATACATACCAGACAAACTTAACCCTATCAATGACGAGCACATAATAAAATGTACGCTTAACCAAAACAGTTCATTAACGGTTTATTCTGTCAATTTGCAACTCATTTTCGGCATGTGATTTATCGCTTGCATGATTTTTCATCAACCCTCACAACAAATACGCATATTGTCAGAGCCTTGTACATTGGCCAGTATGTGGCACTACTCATTACGTTCCGTTAAAGATGAAAACTCGATTGACCCAATTATATTATCTCTCTCTGGAATGACATCAACAATTAAACCTAGAAACCTTAAAAACATTCAACTTTTAAAAGACACTTCACCTTTACCGTGGCTGTGATTCTCATCCAAGAATTCAAAATTCAGGTCATCGCGTGGGTGAGTCAACAGCAAGAGAATGAAGTATGACCCGACTGTGAAAACAGGTCAGCCAGTGACCATGCCAAAAATGGTGCAGGCTCTTAATAATAGCTTATTTAGACATTTATCGCCAGCTGTGAATTATCACACGCACGAACAGTTGTGCATGATATTGGATCTGTTTGAGCCGTATCTGGTGACTGTATTTGCGTACACAAGTTGAAATCAGAGATTTTACCAGTGAAACACAGTTGCAGAATGTCTAATCATACAAGTCAATTGCCCTCACACAAAAATTTCGGTAAAAATTATAATACCAAACTCAGATGACCTTGAAGTTCAGTGTCAGCCAGTCAATCCTTAGAAGCAAATCGAATTTCCAACCTTGACTTCCACTCAAATAACATATGACGGCATTATCTGTCCTTGACTTCCACTCAAATAACATATGACAGCATTATCTATCTTTGACTTCCACTCAAATAACATATGACGGCATTATCTATCTTTGACTTCCACTCAAATAACATATGACGGCATTATCTATCCTTGACTTCCACTCAAATAACATATGACGGCATTATCTATCCTTGACTTCCATTCAAATAACATATGACGGCATTATCTATCTTTACCCAAAGTACCGTCGAGATTCGTTAAAAACTAACTTTTTGATCACAGCACTATAATCTCGTTCAGCTGCTATACTATATGCTGAAGGTGCATAATGACTTTGACAGAAATCGGTACTAAGGTTGGAGGCCTCTTGCCTCTATAAATAAATATAACAGTTAATTTAAGCAGCTCGCAACTTTAAAAAAAGTCCTGGCATAAATGGCAAGAAATTTTATGCAAAACATCAGGAAGTTAGAAGGAGCAACTCAGTTCTCTTAAACAGGTGATCACAAACGTTATTTTACCTAGGACGATGCTATGTATAAGTGAACACCTGTATGCTGTTCAGCTTGCATGCATCAGTGCTAGTTAGCACAAAGTACATCATAACAGCCTGCTCATTCGACGAAGAACGTCATATTTATCAAACCCAGAGACAAAGGTTACTTCCCCCAATTCACTGTAGGACACGTGGCTGAAGCAAATGTTCAAAGAAGACACCATGACTAGTCTCAGAGGTGAGATATTTAGTTTTCAGACTACACCGCAACCCGTTAAATGCTGCCTCATGCACACGAGCGCATCCCTCAAGTTTTAAAATGTCTCATTCGCTTAGCAAACACGTCCAAGGTACAGATGTTTAAAACCCCAAGGCACCCAAATCAGTGCTAGTCTGGGTGAGTTTTCGAGGTTAACCAGCCAAAAAAGCAGCAGTCATAGGAGTTACAACACACTGGGCGTCGTCAGTGTAGTCCAATTGTATTTCGGGTTGTTTGTGTGTGCAAATGGAAGGACCGGAGGCTCAATCAGGTACCACGTATCACGCACAACAGTTGCTTCCTGAGCAACCGACATGGCACAGTATGGAATCTTGTGCAGAATCTCGTGAAAACCAGCGTGACTTCTTGGTGGCTGGCCAACAAGTTGTCGTGTGCAAGTGTCTAAGTTGATGCCGTGCGACACAATTAGCACACTACCACCTGCGAGGAAAACACAGACAACAAATTCGTTTCGTAATTTTAACTCATTAGAAGCTTGTCAAGTATGTAGAATCAAATGAGCGGAACTGAATAGTCATTCTGCGAGAGGCGCTGTATATATGTATAGAGACAATACAATACAATTATCAACTACAGTCCTTCAACTCACTGGACAGTTGTCTGCATTTTGTCAAGCTGCCATTGTCTCGAGGAAGATGCCATTGTCTTATTACACCTCAAGAATGCAGTAGGCATCATCTAATAACCACAACCATCATCATCATGTAGGTCCAGACTGGACTGCGGCTTCACTTTGAAGCAATCAAAAGTTGGCTACCATGTGACACAGTTGCAGATTGATTAGAATACTCAACTTGTAACACAGAGAGCATGGGTCAAATTTCCTCCTCCTCCTCCTCCTCCTGCTCCTCCTCACAGACAGATACCAGGGCAAGTCCTTAATAGCTTGGGGCAATTGACCAACACTTGGTCATTAGATAGTGGAGCATGAATAAATGCATAATATTTTAGTCATTTCATTCAGCCTGCGATTTAATTTGCACCTTTTATTATCAATTATAATTTATTGCTTTGATGTGTTAACGATGTTTTATGCCCAATTGTCCGTTCCCAAGTGGAGTGATATAGAAAATACTTACTTACTTACTTACTTGCTTACCAATCCCAACAACCATCAACTAACTGTGTGCCATGTGTGCCAATAAAACAGTGTCATACAGAGGTCCTTGGATTCAGTTGAGTAGGTACGTCAAAACACCGGAAGTTAATCAGTGCTGCAGAGCAAATGCCAGCCTACTCAGTGGACTTGTCAAAAATTCAGATCCTTATTCATGAACAAAAAACTTATCCTCATTGCATGGTTAGACATAGAGTGAGACATCAGTGATACACCTCTGAATAGTACACTGGTAAAATCTCTGATTTCAACTTGTGTACGCAAATACAGTCACCAGATACGGCTCAAACAGATCCAATATCATGCACAACTGTTCGTGCGTGTGATAATTCACAGCTGGCGATAAATGTCTAAATAAGCTATTATTAAGAGCCTGCAACAGAAACAACGCAACATTTTCATTCTTCAACTCATAGAGGAATGGAGAAGATGCATTGCCCGATGTGCAGATCTGCATGGGATGGACTAAGTACTAAGAGATATACTAATACAACATCAGATAAAAAAATCCCACCTTCACTTTCGTGTCGTTTAAGTATTTCTTTGGTGACCTGATAGCATCGATCATAGAACTGTTCGGCAGTTTCCTGAATGTTGTATTTGGCGAGCGGCCATATGGGATTGTGGTTGAGGTTAACCGCATGACCAGCGGCATGCAGTTCCTGCAGAGACATGAACTTAGGAATGCCGTGCTGGTACCAGCCAACCCATTCAAACAACCCGTACTCCACGTTGATCTCCAGATTAACATTCAGACCTATAAGCAAGAAACCACCTTCATTCATCATCAGATTCTTCCTCAGACTGGTGTAATTGATAGCACTTGGTGTTAGCAAGCGGGTGTAATTGATAGCACTTGGGTGTTAGCAAGCAGCAATCTGCTTAACTTAGCAACCAGCAGAATTTGGTATGAACATTGCATGCAATGAATGAGATCAACCAAAACAGCTGGTCTCAAAGTCAAAGTCAAGGACCAAGACCAATATATGCAAAGAACACACAGGATCAGTTCTGCAGTCAAGATTCACAGAGGCCCACATTGCCCAAGGATAACAGGAAAGCTACACAAAAGTCAGCAATCAAAGCAGCTGTTCATTCATTCATTAGATGCATTAATACAGCGTCTCTTCAAGTGGCCTACTCAGAGGCGCTCCCAACCTCAGCGCAGCCAAATAAAACTGTCTGAAGATGAGAGTGGAAAGCCTGAGAAGGATTTTTAGAAATGAGAGTGGTCAGAGGAAGACCATTCCCAGTTGAAGGTCCTACCACCGAGAAAGCACAGTTCTGCATAGTGGAAGCACGAGCAAAAGGGACTGAGGGTAGACTTTGGTCAGTCGAACGAAGGGAGCGGAAATGGTGAGAACTAAGAGTAGGGCTACAGAGCTCACAAAGGTAGGCAGGAGCAAGGCCTAGCTAGTATGCAGCGCCAGACTAGAAACATAAAAACAAAGAAGATGGATCGGACATACGCTGAGAGGAGACTCTGTGCTACGAACAATCATAGAAGGAAAAATGGAGGGAAAAGAACAAGAGGAAGACCAAGGCAAAGGCTGTTAGACTGGATGATGAAAGACGGATATCAGAAGTTGAAAAAAAAGCATAGAACAGGGAAGACTGGAGACATCAAACATTCGAACAATCTGCCTAGGGCAGAGAACAAGAAAGAAGAAGCATTACACAGGACTCTGGCCAAGACCACAGCATCTATCCTTTGTCCATGTCAATGCCAAATGCATGCAAGTAACTCCTACAACACAGCCCAGGGAAACTGTTACTTCTCTCTGGGAAATTACTCATACTATCCATTATCCAATATCCAAGTCTCATGCACAAATCGATAGACAGACAAAAAGAAAACTATAATCATGATAGAGTGCAACAAAGCACTTAAATTGCGAAGACAAAGATGGTTCACAGCAAAAAAAACGGAAAACATCTTTCTGATATTGCCATCTATCCGCTAAACGCCTAGAGCTACTAAACGCTGTCCAAGACTTGTTAGCTCACCTTCTAGGAGGCTGCTTGCTGTTTCCACACAACGTAGGGACGGCGATGAATAAACATGTCCAATGACAATCTCCTTTTCCCGCATAGCCTCACCTAAATAAACGTACCAACCATAATTTTTAAACAACAAAACCAAGAAAATGAACTTGCATGATCTAGTGTAATTAAAAATGCCATCAAGTGAATTGGAAGATTTCCTGAGTTCACTGGTTTATTTTCTGCACCATTTATTATTATTATTAAATAAATTTGCAGCGCATGCAGGGTCATACCAAAATGCGAATCTGTGGCACAGATAGTCAGCCATCAGATGAAGATGCAATAAGAGAGCCATGTGCTTGAAAGCCAAGGAGAAGTAGTGAGTCTTGAGTCACATTTTGAAGGAAGGAAGTGAAATTGAGCTTTGAAAAGAGAGCGGAACCTGATTCCATTTACTGGGTCCAGAGGCATGGAATGCATGAGAGCCCATAACTGTTTTGCATCAGGGAATGTAAGGAGTTAGCAGTGATTGACGGTAGGAAGGTGTGCTGGTGCTGTGAGGGAAAGAGCGCAGGCGCTGGCATGAACAAATTGCCTCAGGGTTTATGGCCAGAACATTGAAACAGAACCAGGCATGCATAGATGAAAGAGCTCTTTTCAAGTTTAATTTGCTAGATTGATCAGTGTGTGACAAGCCAATATTCATTCATTCATTCCGAAAACTTATATAGTGCCCCTTTAAGAAGCCTACTCAGAGGCACTCCCAGTCCAGCCAATATGGAGCTGGGTATCATCTGCATCCTCCCCCCCCCCCAGTCAATTGTACCACTGATCGATTCTCTGTATTAGTCGTTGATTCTTGGCATCATAACATTTAACCCTTTACAGCCGAGATGGTAGTAAATGTTATGGGAAATCCTATACCCTCCGGCATTAAAGGGCTAAATGTATAGAGTATAAATCAATGGTTCTCAACTGTGGCCCGTGGGCCAAGAGTGGCCCGCCAGGCCTAAAAATGGACCTCATCCTCTCAAAGAATCAACAAAAATATAAGCAAAAATTTACAATTTGGATAGGATAGAATACATAATCATTTTCTAACACAAATTACTTTATTTGGATGTGTATAAATGACATCAAGGTATCAATTTTGATTCAATTTTAACACTTTTACATGGTTTAGTACGGTAAATCACTAGTCAAATATAAGATTTAAAAAACAAACAAATTCAAAATAAATTTTAACCTAGTGGCCCCTCATGTCCACTAACTAAGAAAAAGTGGCCCTAAAGTAAAAAAAAGGCTGGGAACCACTGGCATCAATGCTCAACGATTAATTTTAAAAAAGAAATGCACGCCTTAAACAATCATACAAGCAGCAAACAGTTCATCATCACATCAGTCTTTTCTCTGCTGAAACCATCTTCCACCCAAAACAACTTATGACCATCCTAAAGGCACATACAGGCTATTCTTCACAGATAACCACATGTTGTTTTTACTACCATCAGTACACATCTGTTATATGAGTACACCTACATACATACATACATACATACATACATACATACATACATACATACATACATACATACATACATACATACATACATACATACATACATACATACATACATACATACATACATACATACATACATACATACATACATACATACATACACACATACATACCTAACAACCGTGCCTGGAAATGACCTTGAACTGTAAGTGGAGAATCATCTTTGAAGTCCTGTGGTCCACACTTTCTTTTAGGAACTGACTTTGGCATATTCAAATCATAACGAATGTATTTCCCTGTACACAACATAAACAAATATCTCTTTGCTTAGAAACTAATTATGCCAAAGAACAAGAGATCATATAGGAAAATGCAAACAAGTATTCGTTAAGCATTCAGTTTAAGTTCACAATATGACACTGAACCAACCAATACCCAAGTGAAAACTCCTGATAATCCTTTACTGTGCAGTTGGCCAGCAGATCTAATGATTGCTTTTGATTTTAATTACCTCTACAGAGGACAAAATCCAGCAGGATAAACACTTCTCATAGCCAACACTTTATCAAAACTCTCATAGCATTGCTTCAATCGTTCTTGCATGTCAAATCATATCTACATGTGGGTTCATACTTCTGAACAGTTCATAAATGAGATACGTAAACAAGCAGAGCATATAAGGACATTTCACTAAATTCCATTCACAGTAAAACCTAGAGTTTTGGTATTATTAGAACGCTGGTGACAAGAGAGAGAGATGTTCACATTCTACCAGTAGAAAGAGATTGAGAACCTGCTTGGTTGAAACTGTTCTGAATCCAGTCCTTGCCGAAAGTGAAATCAATTCGTTCGCCGTGCCTCACGACGTACAATTGCCTTGGTCCCTTTGTTCCGATTGTCGCCATCGGCGCGATGTTGTCAATTGCTTGCATCCGATTCGTGTGCTTTGGACTCGATGAACGGCCATCTTGGAAAGAGCCCACAACAACGGCTGCCGTTGGAGGCGTGCTCCCCGTGGTGGTCGTGCCACTGCTGGGTAGTGGCTGAGGAGTAGCATGCTGTGACGACACAGCTGGAGCCGGTGGCCGATTCGCGTGTGAAGAGGGGTGAATCATAGCTTTTGGGGGCTGTGCAGTTGATTTCGTTGCTCCTGATGAACTTGCACCAGCAGCCACTGTTGTCGTTCCAGGCAGAGTAGGCGCAACTGTGCTTTCCGGAATGACAGTCAGTGAAGATGACGGCATCGAAACAAGTCGCCTCTCGGCACGACTTCCGTCGAGATTAACGACAAGCGAGGAGGAGGCGTCGGACGACAGAAGTCGTTGAGAAGTTGACTTGGAGAAAGGTGAACTGAAGTTGTTGACGTAAGTGGCATACGAATGATCACCAGATAGAAGACCGGTTCTCAACATCTGTTCGCAGAAAACAAAACAGTGACAACAGTTTGAGAATAGTTTTGAGGTGCAGTGCTTGTTCTCTTAATACTCATAACAAAAAGTTAGCAAGTGCAACATAATATAGATCTTCATTTGGAACAAGAACAGAACATGCTGACCTGTGGACTGATGCCAATGTTGTCTCCTGGCTGAGGTCCATTCTGTTCGGACTTTAGGATCAGGTCGGTTCCAACAATAGGAATAGACCTACACCAAAAAATGCCAAAAGAATATCATAGGAATAGACCTACACCAATATAAATGTCAAAAGAATGACATATGAATGTAACTACAGTCCTACACCAATAGTAGAATTGATCACTGCAGTTCGGTACCTGTGGGTCTGCCACTTGGACTAATTGGGTGCCTTGAACGAGTTCTTCGTTCTGCTGCGCGCCTCATTCCCAAATATGCTCCCGTCTCCGCTTATATGCGTGACATTCTTCACTGGCTCCCTGTTTCACAGCGCATCTCCTACCGAGTTGCTGCACTTGTTTGGCGATGCCGTCTTTCTTGTGCTCCATCGTACTTGTCTAGCCTTTGTCGACCTGTCTCAGACCTTGCAGCTTGTCGAGTTCTTCGCTCTGCGGCAACAGGTGAGCTTTTGGTTCTGCAAGCTCACACTTCTATCAGACAGCACCAGGTCTTTCATGTTGCTATCTGGAATGGCCTCCCACTAGCCTTGTGACTTATGCCTAGGCCAAATTCTCCTGCATTTTTTAAGTATCTCATATCCTACTTATTAGCTATGGCTAGGTTGGGAGCGCCTCTGAGTAGGTTTCTTGAAGAGGCGCTATATAAATTTTCGAAATGAATGAATGAATGTAAATGCCAAAAGAATAATATCAAACAAGAACAAATAAAGTTTTAAACTACTTTCCTTCTCAGAACAACACTCTCTAAAAAAATACCAGCATAACATGATTTCCTTACAGCAGAACGTTAAACATACAGAAGAATTACTTTTACCAAACGCAAATGGAAAAAGAACTGGTAAGAAATTCCACATATAATTCATTTTCAAATGTTCTGCGGATATTAACCTGTGCATTGTCCACGTTTCTGTTTCTGCAGTTCTTTCCGTGTAGATACCTGGGAACATTCCGACACATCCAGTCATCCATGACGTGCCCAAGTACCAGCCATCTGTGCTCGTCTCCAACTCCGACTCATTCATGTAGATGAAATCTCCATCACACATCTCCAACTCATCAGGTGCGCCAGGCACATGTGTGTACAGCACTTTTCGTACCTAGAAAAGTGAACACGAAACGACGTCAAAATTCAAGTACAACTCGTCAAGAAGGAGAAGCATTGACACCGATTTCACAGTCAATGGAGATATTCCTGCAAGCTACTCTGTCCATGGCATCATTTCAAAAGTCTTGCTTAACAATCAGGACTGCTAATTCAGTCTGCACTCTCTGGCGTCAATAAGAGCTGTATATTTTGGCACAAACAATTATTATGCTGTATATTATTGCAGCACAATAATAAGTATGGTGCCACTATTGACTAAGGAATGCAAACCAAGGGTAAACTAATCTTGGCATCACCTGACAGTTGGCCTTTCCTCTGTCCCTTGAGTAAAGCCTCAAGTCCCAGCGTGCCGGTGCCTTGAGGTTAATTGTCTTGGCCAATGTCTCCAGCTTCTCCTTCTTATCAGTTGGAAACTGATACGCCAGACTGACATGAAGCTGCTTCTTATGTGGCTCAACTGTTACACCTAAAAGACCGAACACAGAGACACATGTTAACATGCATACTTTGCATAGTTGAATACATGTATGCACATACACGAATGCACTTGTATAGAATTTCTCAAAAAGGCATGTTACAAGTTATTGTATTAAGTCCTTTTCTTCTCGAATTGAACAAATCACTTTAAATGAAACTTCCTTTTAGCAATTAAGTAAACCCAATCACACAAAGATACAAAGATAGAGATACAAAACTAAAAAACATACATGTCAAAGAAAACCTGTCACATAATGCAGTCCAAACAGCATTTATCAATAGACAGCAAAGCCTAACTTTATAGTAACCAGTGTAACGTATTAGAAGAAACATTCTACTTGCCGGCTTTTTTCATTTCTTCTGCAAAGTCGGTTGTAATCTGCTTTAACATTTGTGCAAAAGACTCCGTTATAAAAAGTCCAATGAAGTTTGTCGACGAGAAATAGTCAAACTCGACTGTTTCTGGCGCATCAATCACACGCTCTGCAACCTTTTTTATTGCATGTGACAACTGCGATACCAGCGAGTCATCAGCCTAAAGAAAATAGACAATTGCAAAGGACATTCAATCAATAAAGTAGATTGATTGATTAAAATTGCATAAACTTACATCGTTGGATCACTAACAAGTGATGAAAATTCAGTGAAATTGCAAATGATAAATTCCACATTCAACAAAATTTGTGTGCCATAAAGAACCTGTTAGACACAAAAAATCTATTTGCCAAGTTGCTCATCAAATTCAATTCGTCATTAAAAAATCACTGAAACTTAAACTGACTTGAACTATAACTTAAATGTGAAGCATAGAGTAATCAATGCTATTTTCTGCATAAGGTAAAAAGAAGATGCGAAAAGCAAGTCTAGTCCAGCTCAAGCAACCTAGAACAGCAAATTATTTAAGCTTACAAAAAGGACGTTTCCCATCACACAAAAAACTCCACACAATGAGCGACATAACAAAACCTTGAAGAGATGCTCTATTGCTCAGTATACATTTCCAACTCACAGATAGACAGAAACCCATGCAACGTGCCAGAATCACTTGATGACTTTCAGAGCCAAGTTATATTTATTTAACCATTTAATGCTGGAGGGTATAGGATTTCCCATACCATTTACTACCATCTCGGCATTAAAGGGTTAAGAGGAGCCAACCTGAAAGAAGGAGCAGAGTGTTATATGTGGGAAATAGTTGTGTGCACGGTTCCAGCCGCATTCTTGGTAGGACTTTTGCCAGAAGTCGAGGAACTCCTGCTGCAGCTGGCCGACTGGACAAAGGTATAGGATGTAGTCACGCGGAACCTTGTCATCTAGAGTCGGATCATTAACATGCGACAGAAGCCTACAACAGAACAGATTTAAAATAGAAATGCTAAGTTGAAGCTTGCCACAGCTCAAATTAAACCATCATACTACATCAGGTACAGGTAAATTTTTAAACAGAGGGTTACCCAAGATTTTTTGGGCAGCTCACAGGCCATACATGCCAATCGCAGGCTAATTTCTGGAGATTCATTTGCCACAGAAAATTAATTTGATTCAAACTAAACAACAATAAAAATAAATAAAAAACTAGATTAAAGTTCACAAGTACCAAGTACAATGTTAATATAAAAGACATGTCGAGGGTCAGTTGAAAGATCCCTGGTGTCTGGATCTGTCCCTCAAGCTGCATGTTACCCACCCTGTTCAAGTGATCTTAAATAGATGGCACAATAACACAAGTACCCTGTTATGACTTAAACTGCCTCTAAAAACTATCACAAGTTTTTACTTCTTTACAAGTAAAACAGACAACATCTCTTCTTCTATCAATTGATATCAAAGCTTTTCTCATAAAATACGCCACTATTTCTAGTCTAATGTATGGTAGTGAAGCTCAGCAAGCAATCTGTTAAAGCTACAACATAAGCACCAACCTAGGTCGGGTAACTTACAACTACTAATATGACTCATGATTTCATCACTTTCTTTAAAAGATCTGCTCACTGCATTGAACCAATAAACACAACAGGTCTAGATTAGAAATCAGGCTTGGAAAAAAGGGGAAATTGGTCACCAAAATCTAGGCATATGAAGTATGAACTGCATGAATGCAAACTCACCAATCAGACGCTAACTGGACACCTTTATCACCAGTTGATGCCAATGCTCTTTCGCTGAAAATAAAACAACCACTATGATATAAAGCACTCAACCATAATGGAAATTCAGATCTTTTATATTCACTTACAATCTATAACTGGCCACAACAGAGCTGCTCATATAAAATATACAATGGAATTAACATATACAATCTTCAATGATTGTACTCCATGAAATGTATTTCTTAAACAGGATGTTGTTCTATGCATAATGGAAATAAATCATTTTGAAATATGTAAATGCCATATAAAAATCTTACGTTGAAAAGAAATTCTACTTTCAAATTTCCAGCACTGCAGGTAATTGAACGAGAGAATGTATGCATGTGCACTTGTTGCAGCGCCTCTTCAAGCTCTCCACTCAGAAGCGCTCCCTACTACATCGCGGACACTGCATCAGAGTTTCACGCCTAAGCGCTGAGCAATTGCGAGTGAAGGACTTGCCCAAGGTCACTACAAGGTGGCTTGAGGTGGATTCGAACCCGCAACCCTTCGGCTGCAAGGCAACGAACATGCCCACTACACCACCGAGCCCCACAAAATGTCAAAGCATTCATTACTTAAGCAATCATGTTCGAATTTTCATGATTAAATAAGGCTGAATTAACCAAGACAGTGAAAATTATGATCTGATGGCCACAAGGACAGAAAATTTGATGCTAGATTTCTATTCCATCAGCATCCTCTAGCCAATTCAGCTATGACGAGTACATTGGCTGTACACTGTCAGTGGGAAGATGAGACGTCGTGGGGGAGGGGGTGGGGGCCTGCCTTCATTTGCTGAGGCTAAGAAAATAAAGTCGCCAACACTTCATACCCTTGGCTGCCTCTGGGTTACCTTAAGAGACTGGTCTTCTTCTTCTTCTTACCAAGACATGTGGAGATTAATTACTTTGGTAATGAAGACAACAAGATGCAGTCTTTCAATAAGGAGGCAGGTACCAGTTCATATATTTCCACTGGTCACTAAGCAGAAATTTAACGTCTGCTCCTTTCTGCATAATATATAAATGAAGATAGTCATTATATAATAATAATATTCCTTTTAATGATTCAATCTGACACACCGCAGAATGATTACAAGTACATGTTGTACGAAATACGGCCCACTGTAGCACGACACGCAGGTCGGCTTTACAGCAGTGGGTTCGGTAACATTAGTCAGATTTGTAATTAGCAAGCTACACATTCAAAGGAGTGAGAACAGCAACTTGGTAAACCTAGAAAGGCAGGTTCTTGAGTGAAAAAGACAATGCACACCACTGATGTTGGCAGAGTCAGAAGATTTGCGTATCGTACGCATGGTATAGATAGCAGCCATGACAAACACACTATAAATTTGGAATTGCACATTTATATTGAACCACATTTCCTATAAGGCAAAGATATCATGAAGTTCTAAGGAGAATGCTTTTTCAAGGGTGCAGGATGGAGAAGCGATTATATACGGGGCTTTCAGAGTAAGAACCACTTTTCTGTGTTTTAGCTTAAAAATTAAATGCAAGGACGCCACAAAGTAACTTCATGGTCACAGGTTTTTGAAATCATTTTGTTACGGGCACTGTAAATAGTTTTTGCATATTTTTGCATTACACAAAATAACAGAAGTACGCCTACTAGAATAATTACAATACACAACACCCACGCGCTACAAAAGGCCCAGTCTCCCGAAGAATACGACGACGAACTATAAGATCATTACCCACCGCAATACTTATCCCAACCAAATAAAATTATTATACACCGTGTTACGCCTGCCAAAAATATTCTGAAATCATTCAAAATAAAATGTTAACCCCTTAATTTAACTTGAAAGAGGCCACGCCGACAGCTCAGCCTTTCGCTTCTGGTCAGAGGTGTCCCTAGGTAGGTGGCCAGCGTAGGCCTGTTTGCTCGCTTTGTATAAGTATGACTTACGCCCTGTGCTTTGGAAAGCCCATCTGGACGAGTATTTCTAACGAAGATCTGTTTCTCTGAATCGTCATTTCTTGAGTTCTTCGGGATCTACGCGGCGGCAGCTCTAAGGTAGCCATGTTTCCTTCTGGCCGATTACGATACGCTGGTTCCCCACGATACTGTATCGTTTTTGTCGACTGCGAATATCGAGTTGGACATGGAGTCACATTCTCGGGCATCGAGTTGAATTATTCGAGGACCAAATTATAGCCTTATTTTCTCTCGAGTGTTAACTTTATCGTTCGTTCATTTGCGGCGATATTTGCCCGATGTACGTGTCCTACTGTCATTTTAGACGGACTTTTATTGTATATCCCGGTTGAAACAATTAATTCTGCTCTTGAAATGCGCTATCTGTATGTTTGCAGATAGAGCCTAGGTCTAATTAAGTAGGCCTAATTTAAGTCTCACACGCACTATAGGCCTATATTGTCGACCTAATCCAAAATGTAGGCTAATGCTCTCAAGTCTCAATATTCAAAAAAATTGGTCATACATAAAATACCCATTATAATTAGGTCTATTTAAACACTTCGTCCTCTGTTCACGCACAGTGACGAAAGTCATTGCAATGTTTTATAAACAGCGCAGTGGCGGTGCCAGCAGCGGCGCCCGCAGGCGTACGCACTTACGCAAGTGCGTACAGCAGCGGCGCCCGCAGACGTACGCACATAGGTAAGTGCGTACAGCGGCGGATAGAAAAGGTCTGTTTTTGGGAAATTCTAGGTTGATGACTAATAAAAATAAATAAAAAAAGGTCATCAGTTTTTTCGGCGGATAGAAAAGGCATCTTTTTGGGAAATTTTAGGTTGATGACTAAAAAAAAAGGTCATCAGTTTTTTCGGCGACCGAAATTTTTCCCTCTTCGCCCCTCCATCGAAAATTTCTGTGCGTACAAGAAAAAAATCCTGCGGGCGCCGCTGGGTGCCAGGATTTCAGTTTTGGGGGCTGAAGCCTGAATCCTCGCGGAGGAAATTTTCCATTTCCATCCGCCAAAATTTTTGACCTTTTTTTAGTTTGTCATTTGGTCTAAATCTCATGGATGTATATTATGTATAAAAAACGGATGGCCCTTAATTTTTAGGGGGCTTAGCTCCGGATGGCCTTTTTAGGGGGCTTAGCCCCCTAAACCACCATGGCGCCGCCACTGACAGAGTAACCCAGTAACTCAGACGTCGCCGGTATCCTGAGTTCTGAGGACTTAATTGGGCTTTCTCCCCTCTGTGGGCCTGAGCGCATACATGTAGGTTATATTAAATAGTTCTTGTCAGTTCAACTTTTTACATCTGGCTCTGTTTATTCATTTAATTTGTGATGAATTTGAGGTGTTTTACTGTAATAGGCCTATGCGTTAATCACTCGATCATCTTAATTTCCAAGCCAATTTAATTGTTGTCTAATATCCGACCTAAATATTTAAACAAGACATCTATATATAGGCCTATAGGTAACTTCTGGATTTGTCCCTTGTAGACTATGAAACACATTTGCACACTGCATTTTTAGTGTTTGCTATTTTTATGCCTAGTGACTGCCGCAACTCAATTGACGTGACTCGTAGGCCTATGGCCCAGCCCAGCCGGCAGCCTGTTTATTGCACGCCCACCTAACCTATCGACTGAATGCCGCCCACTCAACATGTCTTCCTGGCTGCTAGCCGCCGTTAACGATCGTTAAGTGAGCTACGAATTCTATGAACCAATCAGCCTATAGCTCCCACCCTTTTCGGCTGCTTGTCCTAGAGTAGACTATCCATCTCCATAGGCTGACGAGGTGGATTGCATACAGGATAATGCTTGACTGCACGGTAATATGGTTTCCTAATAAGCGGGATCTCCCTTTCACGAGGTATATTGCATGCTTCTTACTTTGTTTAACGACACTACCATTTCAAAGCAGGGCTGTTTTTAAGGAATTTTTAGAACTGCACATCCTCTTCTCTCCTTTCTCATCCCCATGGTGAATTACTCCAAATCTGAGGAAAATGGCCTTTTTTACTAGTTTTAACTGCACGGAACGTGGCGGAAGTGCTTCTACAACTGCACGAATCCATTTAGAGCTGCACATTTTGTGTAGAACTGCACGTTAAAACAAGCCCTGTTTCAAAGATGATTAGTGTCGCCCCGCCATTTAGGTCTTCGTGGACGGACCGTGCTAGCCCAAGATTTTTGAATATCTGAATTAGCCACCTTCGGGAAGCGAAACGCGATCCGCACGCTCTCTTTCACCTTCCTCCTTCGCCTCCACCAGTGGTGGCGCCAGGATTTCAGTTTTGGGGGGCTGAAACCTCGCGGAGGAAATTTCCCATTTTCATCCGCCGAAATTTCTGACAACCTTTTTTTAGTCGTTGGGGCCATAATTTATCGTGGAAATATTTCAATGTAAAAACATCGGATGGCCTTTTTTAAGGGGGGGGCTTAGCCCCCCTAGTGCCGCCACTGGCCTCCACGATCCTATGACATAGTTGCCTGTTCGAACCTATAAGAGGTCATTGGTTCGGACCCCGGTCCCCTCTCCTCCTCCTTCACAGACCCCGATCCGGCCCTCTGACGTAGTAGATCCTGCCTGTCCGGACCTCAGTCCCCTCTGACCTGTATAAGCCAAGAGTAGCTGGTACTATTGACCCCTCAAAGCTCGATTACTGCAATTTCCTTAGCCTTGAATGCACCAAAATACAGCATCTGCAGCGTTTCAAAACCTCTCGAGTGACAGTTGTCACCACCCACTCAACCTAATACTCTCTTGTCTTCAACTTGCCCTTCTGTACAATTAAATGCTGTCACTGGAAGCAAAACTGTCTCAAGCTTGGCTACTTTAGGCTATCATGCAAACAGCCCTCTGGTATTTAAGTAGTAATTGCTTCAAAGGTGCTAGTACCATGAACCATTGAACTTGTCTACACATGAATGTTCTGCAATGCGTAGTATCACCAATACATAAACAAATGTGACTAATATCTATTATAATTTTATATTTATATATATATATATAGTATATGCACCAGACACAGCTTAACCAGAGAGCCTGATGATTAACTAGCACGCTACGTCTACGTAATATAATTATAGGCAATCTCAAGACATTTAACGTCGTTTCAACACCAAGTAAATGTTCTGTACACAATCGCTCTTTTGCATTTTAACTGGTTTGTACACACAACTGACTGTCCGCACTATGTCTTGTAAACACGGCAGTCACAGACTTCCATCAGAGAGATGACAATCCCAAGAGCTACGTGAAAACTCTGACAACAACATGACAAACGCTTGATATGAACAGCAGCAATTTCCGTAATCGATGCATTGATTGCATTCCGTTGAAAAAAGGCTCAATACCTGAGTGATAATTCCAAAATAATGATGGCCCATCAGGCAATTTTGAATAAATCTCCACAACGTGTAGTGTACGAAAAATGGCAACAAATGATATAAAACAACAAGAGAATTTTGCCAGAACCAATTCATTAACCGTAGCATTTCACCAGTTGACCATGAAAAGTTAGCAGATGTGGTGCTGACAGTTCACGAGTCCAATTTGTATTGTTCATCAGCACATATAAAAGGAGTCGTTCACATAGCAGCCACTAGTAACAAAACACTTAATAACTAAGGAGCAAACAATATTCAAAAGCAGTTTTTCCGGAACAATGGCAATGGATATATCCTGTGACATATTTACATAGTACTGGGACTCCATTGTTGGCATTCAGTTCCATAAACCTTCAAACCGATGACCGTTACCACCTTACATGTAGGACAACATAAAAAGTAAAGTAACGGCACATTTATTACAGTATTACACACCAAAAAGTAATTTCCTCAAAAGCACAGTCCTGAGGTTGAAGGCGCTTTTGATGCAAACATTACAAAACCCGAGCATTCCTCACATGTATGAATTGGCGATTTCATGTGACACACCAGGATGCAATTATTCTGAAACTTTAGCAAAGGCCAATACCATCCTTCTCATAGATGTGTAACATAACAACACGTTCAAACATTTGCAGATGCTTGATGAAAACTTAAAATGCTGAAAAGTAATTATTACATAGCAATTTGTCATGAAACAAAAGTGCCGAAAATGTAAACGAAGACAATTATAATATTTCTTCAATTTAATCAGACTGTTAAGTTTACCATCAATGGTAATATAGAGAATTAGGAAGTACACTGGTTAAAATTGACAGCAGTGCTTTATGGTACAAAACGAAAAGCCCAGTTTTTAGAATTTGATTATGCACAGAAGTTAAAACATAGATGCTTCATCAATCAAGCATTAACACCGTACACAATAGTGTCATAATGAATATAACACCATGCCAAATGACAATTGCATCACCATCACTAACTAGTGTAGTAATTTGGCATTAATGCTGCCAAATTAGCAAGTAACTGAGGTGAGGGGAAAAGAAGGCTGAGGCTACAGTTACACACAAACCAGAAAAGGAGAGTAGGTTTTAACATGAATTTCATGCAGAAATGAAAACCGTGTCCTTTACTCAGGCAAAGAACATATTTACGGCACAACACAACAGACAAGCAACCAAATAAAATTCAATACAGCCATGATCAACACACTTTACAAACTAATAAATTAGAAATGCAACAGATGATGATCGCTTGCCGGTGTTGTTGTTGTTGTCTCACATGGCATTGCTACATCTTTATTTGGGCTCACAGTGCTCAACAACTAGTGTCCAAAGCTGATGAAAAATAATGAGATGATGAAAGAAAACGAAGGCTCTCTCTACATCGTTACAATTCTGAATCGTTCAACACATCTATCTCTCTCTCATCAACGCGTATTTACACACAGCCTGCTTTGCGAACACCTACTGCAAGCATCTGCTGCTCTAGCAGCGCGTTTTGATCAATGCTGCTTTCGTTAATTGCGCTAAATGGCAGTGTCTGCCAATTTCTGACTTCGCAAGCTTTAGAAGACAGGAAAAGTCAAATATCAGACTATCCAATCAGAAGTTTAACATTCAGCATGACCTCATTGACTTGACCTCATACACTCCAACACGGACTTTATTCTACAGATTTTAAACTGCATTTAACTGACGGTGTTTATAGAATGACTAAGCACCAACTAAACCTAAAACTGAAATCAACTGGCTAGATGGTAGAACCTATATCTAATTGTGCAACAATAACTGCTGTAGTCACAACTTCAAATTTTCCATTAAGAATTCAATGACAGAGGTTAGCCTGGTGCAAACAGTCTTATACTCTGTTATACATGACTATGATACCACAAGAAACCTTCAAAATATATATTCAGCACCTCTATACAGATATTACTAACTTTAACTGCACAATATCACCATGACACGTGGACATCAATGCAGCAATCCCGCATGAACATGCCAGTTTTTCAGTACGAACATGTACTTGCAACATACGGGGCAATCATCAATGCAGCTGCTCCTGGTGTTGAACCAGGTCTACTTAATTACTTAATAAGTCATTAGAGCAATGGTCCTTAATTCAAAATTATGTATCCCACATCTATCAGTTCAATGCCCAAAAAATGTCCGGCGGGCAGTTGAAAATTGTATGCTACTGCCTTAAATTACGTTTGTACACTGCATCTGATTCTTAGCAAATGCATTCAATGTCCTACCATGCCAACCTGTACAGCACATGAATGCAATGCATGTATGACATCAATGTCCATCAACATGTAAAAGAAATATGCTGGCCAGAAGGGTCATACACAGGTTATTGAATTTTAACAGATGAATGTACCACTCAAAATAAATAAACAGCAGGCATTTTCACAGGATGTACACAGAAATGGACCAAAAAACCACACTGCATCAGAATTTAAGTGTTTAGTGAAAAAGATAGATCAGCACAAAGGTATCAGTGCGACAAAATTTAAATTCAGGAATCTTAACCAAAATAAGAAATTCTTTAACTCAGAACAATGTATGCATCTGACAAAGGCAGAAGATGAGGACATTAAGATGAGAGTAAGAGAGCAGTGTACTCAGCCAACGTTGCAGTAGACAGACGCTACACCAGCTGCAGACAAATCCAAACAGTAAAACACAAAACAAACCTAATAAATGTTCTCTCCTTTTCTAGAAAAGTGTGTGTGGGTGATATACAAGTTTTCCGAGATCGTACAGAGACTGGAAGATTAGTTGCCCCACCAGTCCTGAGCAGACGACGCGGACTGGTAATTACCACCGTAATTGGAACTGGATGAAGAACCACCATGGTAAGACCCTCCGCCACTCTGGCGGCCTCCTCCACCGCCGCCGCCTCCACCACCACCACGCTTCTCCTGTGGATTCTGACGATAATCCCTTGATGCAAATGATGATCCACCACCAAATCTAAATCGAAAAATTGATTGCAACAAATTAAAATAACACACCGTTTATATATACTGTGTTCTCCATAAACAATTATATATTTCTATTAATAGTCAGCAGCAAAGTTTACAATATTCAAAACCACTCTTCTGAACAACCTCAAAACTTCACGAATAGCGTTGAAACAGCCGACGTGAATTTACAGATGGCTTTTATGCTGCAGTGTGATGGTGTCCCAAGTTTATGAAAACCAAAATGACAAATTGAAAAGCAGACATGTCAGCCTTTTGTAACCTAGACATAATCAGAACAATTCGCATCGTTGCAGATCATGTTCATGCCTGTCAGTGTTCAATTCCAGCACAAGAAACAAGACAAAGCAAACTTCGAGAAAAGGAAGACATACTTCTTGTTTGGTGGTCTACGTGGTCCACTGCTGGTGTAGCGTGATTCATAAGACAATGACTCCAGCCAACTAGGAACTTCCTGCTTAGACTCGCTCAAAATCTCCACAAGGTCTTTCACAATGTTCTTATTCTTTTCATTAAAGAATGATGTTGCCAGGCCTAACGAAAAAATGAACAATAGCAAAACTTTAAATCATTGGTTCTCAAACTTCTGCAGGCAACAGACCTGCAATCATTTTTGTTGAAGCTCACAGATCGCTAACTTAACTGACGAGCGCAAACAAAACCGGACTATATGCTATAAAAAGTCTATTGTAAGGCTATTTATAATTAGATATTTGTGTCAATTATTAAAACATATCCCTGACAGCATATAAATATGAGCACTGCTCAATTTAATTCTCATTTAAACACACTTAAAAAAGTTAAACCCAGTGTGTCAAACTATATTAGAAATGAAATTTAATTTTTGTTATTGTAAGTGTATCTGAAAAATATAGCTAATGACACATTACTCAGATTGTGTGTTCATGACGGAAACATCTGCTTGAGATATAACAAAGAAACAAAAAAATCCAAAAAATATATATATTTTGAAAATTACAATTTATTTTTAACCCATCTCCATGGAGAGTTGATCTATGGACCATGGACCGGTGGGTGATCTATTGTCCGTGGACCACCACTTTGAGAACCGCTGCCTTAAATGACAAATGCCAAATTCAATGTGCTTAATTTATTCTCTCATGCCTCAAAGTGAATTCAACATAGCCGCTACCCAGTAGTTCGGCAACGATGAAACTATACCTTTGCACTAAGTGAGATTTTGAAATATGTAAGTACAATAAAAGAGAATTACGTGCAACTGGAGGGAGAAGGAAGAAAGGAAACTAAGGAAGAACTGGGTGAACACATCGGAGATAAATTGAGATGCCTGGAGAAGTTGTGGGAGCTGGCACAGCAGCAAGTGACAGACGAGTGGAGGAAATGCATTGTCTGATGTGCAGTCTTATACGGGAAGGACTACATACTTAAAAGTAAGTTCCAACTCTTGCAAGCCAGAAATGAATCAATTTAAAGATCACTCACCCAGGTTGCCGACACGACCTGTTCTGCCAATGCGGTGAACATACTCCTCAATGTCACTTGGGAGGTCAAAGTTTATGACATGCTTCACATGTGGGATGTCAAGACCTCGAGCTGCAACCTGTTACACAGCAGATCATTCAGAAACTAACACTACATATGTACTATTTAGACAATAAGATAAATAGAAAAGCAGATAAAACTTAAAGCCACTATAAACCTGAACATGTCAGACAAAAGAGCTGTATAGAAATTTTTTCCCGATTCAAACACAAATTAAGCTCTAAATATTTTTTTATCATGTTCTGTCAAACATTTTAAAAACTGTATACCAATCAGCCGTTTAACGAAGCAACACTAAATACGCCACATCAAAATTACTGATAGACCCTGTAATTTACTATGTGATCCAAACTCTCAAGATATTTAGCTATAAGCCAAATGCATGCAAGGAATATAAATCCTCAGTATGTACATTGGATTTATGGTTCTGAAAGTATTACATTGGGAAAGTAAAATGTGGAGATATTTTGCAATAATAAATACTGATCGAAGCAAAGCGTTAGCACTTTGTAGTATGCACAAAGTAATGATGTCATGCACCTCTGGTCCTTCAGAAACTTTTGTGACAGTATTAAATGATCATTTAAAATACAAACATACTGAAGAATGCATTCACTTGCACTCGAAATACATCGCATATCCACCGTTAAGTTCAACTAGCTACTACAGAAGTACCTCTTGGGTTCAAATTGATTTAAAAGATATATATATTTATCAGAGGAAGATAACAACACAAGTTTTCAAGATAATCACATGCTTATTTATGACAGCATCATCAAATTCTTATTCTTTTGCTAACGTGTCACTGCATAGATGATCTGGTGAACTTACTGCAGTTGCAACCAAGATAGGCGACTTCCCCTCACGAAAGTCTCTGAGAGCATCCTCGCGCTCCTGCTGCGACCGGTCCCCATGAATACTGGTGGATGGGTAGCCTTCTCTGTACAGGAAGTACTCCAGTGCATCTGCTCCCTTCTTTGTCTCCACAAATACCACGGTCAATGATTCCGCTCCTACAATATCAGGAGTTTGCAACTTCTTTATTAGCAAGCTACAGTGCCAATCTGACCAACGGCAATCTCACGAAACACATAAATTTCTAATTATGACATATCAATCAAAAACAGCAACTTTATGCTGCAAAACAATGGCAGAACTTCTGCAAAAGACAATGACAAGAAAAAATTTATTGACTTTTCTCTGCTATATTTTGAGGTTCAAACAAAAATGATAATATTAATATCTTGCTAACTATCTGCCTTACAAGTGCCAGTTTTGGCTTGAAATCTGCATTTTGTTTCTGCTAGTAACCTTTCTGTCCATACATAGTGTGTCAGACTTTCAGGGAAGCAAAAAACACCAAAAAATAAAATACAGAAAATTTAACAAAAACTTATGGAAATTAAGATCAAATGTTTTAACATTTCAAACCAATGCTTTTTATCAGTTCAGATACCACATGCCTATCATTCATCATAAACAGCCTGTTCATCTCTGCAGTATGTCAATTATTACAAAAAAACATTGCCCGCTGTCTATTAATAAAATGCAATCCACACATAGTGAGTGATTCAACAAGGTCTTCCTTACCATTGGCATTGAGCAGATCTAGAAGGAATGAGCGCTTATCCTCATCTTCAACCCAGACAACTTTTTGCGTAATATTCTCACTCGTGCTGCCAACACGGCCAACGGCCAGAAAGATGTAGTCATGGAGGAAATCTTTAGCCAACATCTGTTTTCAAATAAACAAGATCACACATACTCTTCATAGAAATCCAAATGCACTGGTATAAACTGTAATGCAATAATAATTTGCATAACAAAAGAGTGTACTAAGGGGTCGTGCCAAGTGTGTACTAACACTGTCTAAGAGCCTACCATTGTATTATTGTAACGATGCTGGCAAACCTTCCAAAAGTATAGTATTTTCTAAATATTCTAATATTTTCACATCATACAGGCCAACATAACATAATTGACCACACAAGTAGGTGGAAGAACATTTTAAAGTGGCAAATTAAATATTAAGGGGGTCATGGCAAGTGTGTACTAATGTGTACCATTACATTATTATAATGATGCTAGTTGATATACCGAACATATAATATTTTCTGAACTTCACATCCATTAGGCCAATATAATATAATAAGCCAAGCCAATAAGTGAAAGAAATTTTTAAAATGGCAAACTTAATGCGTAATTCAACCAATCAAAATGACAGGTGAAACTCTTGCACTGATTCCACTTGCCTAATGATTCAAATGATGACAATTTCACCCAATGTAAAAAAAATGCATAAAGTGACAAAAAAGAGCATTAGCCAGAGAAAATTTTCGCTTTGACACGAGTTCACAGAAGCGACTCAGAATACGTTGCCAGAACAGGAAATTGCGATAGAAACCTTGGGTGACTCTGACAGGATATTTTGACTGAAGAGGTGCAAGATGTTCCTGCTTCACCCACAACTCAGGGCCAAAGAGGAGATTGAATGTCAAAGATTGATGTTAATACAATGTCTTGATGTCAAAAACTGATCAAGATGTAGTAAAAAATTGATGAAATTTCATGTATTTCCTTCACTTGATAATAAAAATTAATTACAAAAACATAACTTCGTGAAGTAATACTATACTAAAAATTTATGATGCTTTGTCTGGTGTTAATTTCTGCACATTTTTGTGTTTACTTTATACATGTCATCACAAAAAATATTTTTATATAGGAATTGGAACATAGAAAATATTTTAAAAAGTGGATGGTGCAGCCTCGAGTACCCCAAAGATTTTTCACCCTAACATGGATAGATGAGGAGAAAAAATGCTAAAGTAGAATAATGACATCAATGCAAGTCAATAACTGGCCGAGATATGACAAGTTCAAAATTGTTTATTTTATGGGTCATTAATCGTTAATAATAATAACGACAATTTATATGGCGCCGTAACGCGGCCATACCGCTACAAGGGCGCCTCACAAACGGCCAACTGCGGGATACGCCTTAGCAAACAGATAAGTTTTAAGCTTTGTTTTAAAAGAGTCCACTGAGGCGGCCAATCTAATGTCCGGTGGAAGACTGTTCCAGCATCTGGGACCAGCAACCGAGAGTGCGCGGTCGCCGAAACGTGTCCTCATCCTCCGTACACGGAGGTCGGTCTTTCCAAGCGACCTGAGTCGCAGCCCGGAAGCGGAGGAATGGTTATACAACAAAATCACTCGTTGCCAGCTACAAGGTGATAAAAAATTTCTTGTAGATCACCAGTTAAAACAGACATTTTAAACAGGCATTTTCACCAATTTAACAGCAAAGACATAAATAAACTAGTCACCTGAATTTCCTTGGGAAATGTTGCACTAAACATAAGTGTCTGCCTGTCACCAGTTTGTGGCATTGCGTCCTTTTCAACGATACGTCTAATTTGGGGTTCAAAACCCATATCCAGCATTCGGTCAGCCTCATCCAACACGAGAAATCTATGCAACAGTAAATGAACACGTACGTAGCCCCTCGCTAGATATCATACATCAACTCAACAACAAGTAGAAAGCATAACATTAACAGATTCTAAATATTTACTAATAAATTCTAAAAACAACAACAAAAGAATAAACAGATAGCACATGATACAACATTAACATAAACAACCAGATGGGTCGGTCACCCAATGTCAGGCCATTGTTCATTCACAAGGCGCAATTGCTATTCATCTGCTCAATAGATCGGTGAAAAGGTATAAACTTTGGAAGTTGTAATTGCAATCTGAACTTCTATCAGGCCGGTGCATAATGCACACAGCATCAACGGAGATAATACACAACAGCCAAAGCCATAATCGAGTCAACACCCACAAAGACAGAGCAAGGCCAGTTCAAAGTTAAGCACAAAAAACATAAGCAACTGACCAGAACAGATAGACAGATGATACAGTTCCAAAATCTAGATCCAGCAACCACATAAGCTTATTCAGTAAGAACAATTCTAGTTTAAGGTATGACGAGAGGAAGTTAACGAGATTACCTAGATGAGGCACAAGGACTAATCTTAAGCAGAGCGGTTAACCATTTGAAGAAAGTTCCATTAATCCTTTACGCGTTTGCCCTGAGTATATCCGCTGAAAACGGGCTTAAAATTTAAAAATGAACGGGTAAAGGGCTAATAGCTAGGATGTGAAACAAAATAGGAAGCAAATACAAAGCAATATGTTCATGTTCTATTGCTATTTTATGAGCCACTGCAGAACTTTTCATACGAGTGCTTCGAGTTTTTAGGTTTAGACGGATGTTTGACTAGTTTAATAGTAAGTAGATGACCTACCTGACGTTGTCAACAGCAACACGTCCTCTTTCCATCATGTCAACGAGTCTTCCAGGCGTGGCAACCATGAGATGGCAGCCACGCGACAAGTCCCTAATCTGCGCTCCAATATCTGCCCCTCCGTAGACAACACAGGGGCGCATGTGCGAACGATATGCAAACTACAATGAAATTTAAGAAGTTAGTTAGTTCTCTGTTAAAAAGACCTGACAAGATAAAGCTACATTGTTTGCATTTACAATCAAACAACTGCAATTGCTAAACATTTTAATGCATGATTTCTGTGCTATTTTAAAACATTTGACATTTATTGGACATATATGGATGATGTTGGCCTACCTTTGTTTATTATATATACCATGCCTGTACAGTGTACACCAAAATGCGAATGGCAATTGGTCTATTAAAGAATATTCTTATCGTATCTTATCTTATTATAACGGTCAATTATTAACTGTAACTACACTCAACCATTAATCTTCCACTAAATTAATTAGGTCATCAGATATTGAAACATGAATATCAGTTATTTACAGATTCATCAGAAACACTAACACTCTCAAGATCAAACATTTTTGCTAGAGATCATACAGATCAACTTGTATCTAAGGTCTTCATATCTGACTGGACAATGGTGTTCATTGCAAACCATCACGACAAAATCTTTTGCATCCTGCCGCACCAGTGTCCCCACATTCTTAGCACATACTAGATCAATGCTTTAGTTCAGGTCATGCGTTTTTAGGTGGTCAAGCCCAGGTCATCATGTGTCCAGCGCTGTCATCTAGCACATTAACCAAAAAGTTCTTTATAATGTTTCACAGACTTCTGTCTATGCTCAGCAGTTTCTGCAGACATTCCGTACTCCTAGACATAAGCTTTTATTGAAATCCAAGAGTAGTGTGCAACATTGAGAGCACCCTCAACCCTGACTGTCAACTTGATTGACAAAAGTTTTGAAGTAAAACGCATTCAGACACTATCAGATCATGCTTTTCAAAACAACGTCCTTGAACAATGATTCTCTTAAGCCAAAATAAATCGAATGCCAAAGGAAGTAAACCTTTCTGGCTTCCTCATGGATCTGAGAAGCAAGTTCACGGGTGGGAGCCAGCACAAGGGCAATTGGAAACTGGCGATCCTGCTTGAAGCGCCCGCCTTGCTGAGGAGGTGGACGTGCCAACTGCGGTCCATTGTTGTAGATCTGGCTCAGGATTGGCACAAGAAAGGCTGCAGTCTTTCCAGATCCTACAGACAGTCATAAAAATATCATTTACTGAAGAACAATCGACACAAATTGTGTTTCATCACTTGGTTTACAAAAATCAGTTGAAATATTTCTTATTAATAGATAGAATAAACAATAACCTGCCAACACATTAGGCCATAATACTTGCTCATGATAACTCAGTCTGCGAATTCATACCTGTCTGGGCACAGGCCATCAGATCCCGTCTAGCCAGAACAACTGGAATGGCATACTTCTGCACAGGAGTTGGCTTGTCATACTTGCACAGCTGTATGTTGTTATCAACAATCTCACCAAGAGAAACGTCAGAAAACTAAAATTACAACCGCAAAACAACTGTGCACATCAGAAATCTTACAACAAACTTAGTGCTCGCATAACATAAAACTTATTCCGAAGTTGTTCTTAGTTAGAAGCATTCAAATTATTGCATTTATGACTACAAGAAGCACATTTATCAGAACTAGACTATTTGGTTGAGTTTTCGGACAGTGTTTTAGACCCACCAAATGACAATGCAGGCTAAGATTGTAAACAAAGTCAAATTCATAACCCGACTGTGAAAATTAGAAACCCATGATAGTCTCGCTCTCAGGGGGTCTACTCGTCAAACAATTCCATTTTAGAGGGATAAATTTATGGGAGTCCTGGTAGAAAAGTTTACATTACTGACAGAAGTTACTCACTTCAGTACTTTAAGCTGTTATATGGAAGAGATGATTCTAACTAATGTCCAGGAAACTAACTCTTTTCCAAATTGCGATTTTCTCTTTGGACAGTTCTGTGTTTTGAGATTTATCACACAGAGAAACATCACTCATATTTATTTTCACGGAAATTATGGCCAGACAAGTTCCATATACAAACCACAACACACACATTTTGGAATTTTAATTTTCAGTTAAAACGAGTCACCTATGTTCACCTCTAACACAGCGTGTTCATGAAAAAATAAAATTGAACAGTACAGTCTTTCCAGACCTTGAATTTTTTTAAGTATGTGCAGAAAAGCGTCAAGGTCCACAGATAAACAAATTGCAAACAAAACAACAATTCGAAAAACCCTTCTAAACAAGAAAAGCACTCAAAAGTTTCAAAATTACTTACATTATGTATGCAAGGTGGGCAATCATATCCAGTAGCTTCAACTGGAATATCCTCATACTTATCAAAGTTGATACCAGTGTTTGAGTTGCCAAACAACTCACTGCAAAAACACATGAAATCATTAAATCGCTGAAATGGTTTTTATACATAGAGATCTAACCAATTCAAGATACCAGTGCCCTCTGTAACCTTGCAGCAGAAACTGATATTGCATCATATACAGCAGTCTTCCCATTGCTCTTATTTGTTTTCCAATGGATATTCTATTCACACAACTGATAAGAGCTCACCACGAGTTGCTACCTAAATCTGAAATAATTGTTCTAAGCTTGTCCAAATGATGACATCTTAAGCATCCTCTTAATCCAGTAACGAGTAGGCACCAAAACAGCTAAGGTAGCTGTTTGGTGCCTACTCGTTACCCACTTGGAAAAGAATGCAGCTTGATGCAAAAGTGTTAAGGACTTGAGACAAACTTCCATACAACATTAACAATGTATGCTTAAGTTCCAAGTGCTGCATGCACCCTTGTATAACAAACTTTTCAGAATATTTTTCCACCTATCTGCCCAGCAATTTAAATCTGCAATAGAAAACAAGCATCTATTTTTTTCCTAACAAAACAAAAAAATCTAACTAAGTATCAATGATGAAATTTACTTATAAAAATTCTTACTGTTCTATTTTTTCACTTTTGGGGAGTGGCTTCGACCAGTCCACGTTTTCGTCATCTCTGGGTTTACTCCATCGGTCATTTCGACCACCACGACTGTCATCATTGCCTCTGCCTCCGTATCTGCTGCCACCACCACCACCGCTGGCACCACCACCACCCCAGCGACTGCTGCCACCTTGTTCACCACGGTCACGGTCTTCTTCCAGAGCAGCCCAGCGTCCACTAGGGCCAGATTCTTTCACGTCTGAATCCTGGCCGCCACGGGATCCTCCAGCACGATCATTACTGCCAACAACAACAAAAACGATGCTAAGGAAAGCACAAAGCACTGGCATCAAAATTAAACATCAAACAATAACATAAAACACAGGGTATTCCATATGTGCCTCTTCATTTTCAGACACAATGCGCTTATGAGTAGCTATGCTGTGAGAAGTGCTTTACAAATGTTCACATTAGATTAGATTAAACTGCCACATGATAGATGTCACAGTTGTACATACGGAAAAGAGTCATTTCATGGCAGTGGAGAGCAAGGGCCTCAAGGTAAACATAAACAAAACAGAGACCATGGTATGTTCCAAAACAGCGGAGACAGTGGAGATAAAGAGCACCACAGGAGAACCACTGAAGCAGGTGGAAACGTTTAAATATCTGGGATCGACGATGAATGTGCAGGGAGGATGCGAGCGGGACGTCAGGAACAGAATCAGAGTAGCGTGGCAGAAGTGGAGAGAACTATCTGGAGTGTTGTGCGACTTTAAAATGCCGACTCACCTGAAGGGAAAAATCTACAAAACGATGATAAGGCCAGTAATGCTATATGGAGCAGAGGCCTGGGCATTAACGAAAAGGGACGAGAGTTTGCTGGAAAGAACAGAGATGAGAATGCTGCGATGGATGCTTGGAATATCACTGAAAGACATGAAACGAAGCGAGGACATCAGGAAAAAGATCGGTGTGGCATGCATCACTGACAAAGCACGGGAGACCAGGCTGAGGTGGTATAGACACGTAATGAGAAAAGAGGAGGGTAGCTGTGTCAAAAGAATCATGCAAGCGGAAGTATATGGTCGATGCAGTCGGGGACGACAGAAGAAAAGATGGGAGGACGTGATACAACAAGACCTGAAGCTGCTCAAATTGAAGAAAGAAGACACCGGAAGCAGAGACAAGTGGAGTAGAAGGATCCGAGTGGCTGACCCCTCGCCAGAGGGAATAATCCTAGCCTGAAGGAAAAGAAGAAGAAGAAAAGAGTCATTTCAAGATTCAAAATTTAAATATGAAATTGCAGGTTATTTTAAGATATGCATTCTCTAACTATACCATCCTGAACTGGTCAATTACGCAGTCTAACAGTTTCATGATAGCCTGGCAATCAACAAGAAGAATTGTCTTCTGTGCAAAAATCAACAAAACGAATTTGTATCCAATTAATGTTTAGATGACTGTCGTAAAGGCTGACCCTCTTCTTGAATCAGAGCGATCATTCCAATCTCTGGAATTTCCATCATTCCGGTCCTCCCATCTTCCACTGGATCGAGGTGGATCCCTTGAGCCACCCCCACCAGACTTGTAGGAAGGAGCATTTCCATTGTCTACCCCATCTCTTTCCGAGTACCCTCCACCACGGCTACCTCTGAAATTACATAAATGCAAAAACCATTCACAGAATACACATGCAACTGCAGCTTTGAATTCAACAAGGCTTGCTATTAATGAAGCGTCTGCGAGAAAGTCCTTTGAAAACATATTGCTTAAAGACAAACATAGTACGATTATATGCCCAATTCTGTAATTTATGTCTCAGAACTGAAATCACCTAAAATGATTTGTGGGGGTGATAAAATGCATTACACACAATGTACAGAATGTTTATAAGGCTCTATTGATGCAATATCTTCAAAATCAATCAATTTGTTTTCAACACTATTAACCCTTTAATGCTGAGATGGTAGTAAATGGTATGGGAAATCCTATACCCTCCGGCATTAAAGGGTTAAACATTCACGACAAGTGACTAAAGCAACAATTATCAAGTTTTAAATAATTTAACAACACTGAGGCCAAAACCAATAATGAGTGCCTTTCACCTACATAATTTTATCAATAATATACGGAAAATTTTCCATAATCAACCCACCGATTTCCCGGACCCGAACGAGAAGGGTAGTTGGACCTGCGACCGGAATCAGACAAGTCAGAATCCTGCGGGCGTCTACCGTCGTCTCTGTTATCTAACAGAATTAAAAAATTGCTATCGTGTAATATCATGTTAAAATACAATGCATAGTCAATTAAAAATGACTCAGACAATCCATGACCCAACGCAATCCCTCTATGCTGTTGAGAAAGCAATTCTGTCAAGAATTATACATCAAGCAAAACAGTCTCACAAACATCACCATGTTCCATGTTCTATTGGCTACACGATTTTATTTTCCCTAGCATAGTAAGCAGATACCAAGCAAACTCAACAGAGATCACAACATTAAAAGACGTGCAAGAACTGACAAGCATCAAGAGAAACGCATCTCATGATCTTGGTACTTTCTAAACTCTAGGGAATCACTCACCTCTGCTTTGGCCCCCTCCACGAGACTGACTGCCGTCCGCAGAGGCGCCGTCACCCAAAGAATCTGAGTTCTGTGAACGTGAACTGCTTCTCAGATGGGGTGGTACGTATTTGCCACCTGAACAATTGAAAACCTTGCATAACAAACTCTCATCAAACTTCCCAGGCTGTGTTTCATGCAGCTGTCTCTGTTTTCTACAGGTTGTGCTTGTCTGAGTCGAGACTCCGTGGAGCTCTTCTAGAGACAAAAACCCACTGAGTGGCAAACTGCACGTATGCAGCTCCCAGTATACACATCTACTCACAGGTCTCTCTCTCCCCTCACTCTAACCAATACACCAGGCACATCTGTATATACCAGAAAAACAGCTCAGGAACACAGCCTTTCAAAGCCTTACCTACTGTGCAAATGTGTGGTTGCATATTAAGCATAATAAAAGACTATAAATCTGCTGTACAGGACAAAAAATATAAAAAGGAAATAGAAACTTAGCACTGATTGAGAAAATATTAACATTAAACTTATTCCCATATTTCGGTGGTTATCCAGGATCATATAAGCAAGACTAAGACTTGATCACTAGTGTAATTGATAATCATACAAATTAAGAAAATAATTATTTCTTACGTCCTAACAGCAACTTTGACAAAACCCAAAATATAAATGTGATTCTGCTAAGCATAAGCAAGCATTGCTGTCATTAAATGAATGAAAAAAATGATGAAACACATTATACACACTCCAGCAAAATAAATATACCTTGTTCCCTTGGCCCACGCTTCTCAGACGAGGAGTTCAAGTCTAGATCAGCTACCTACAGCACGAAAAATATATGCAGACATAAAAATACTAAACACACAACACGAAATTAAACTCAAAGTAGGTTACCTCAGAAATCAGCAAAGACAATGTAAAGTCACATCACCTTTATAATTATAATAAATATTATCTTTATAAGTGAGTGTGTATAATGTGTTTGTATGTTTTACTATGCAAAAAATACATAATATATATAAATTTGTAATTGATTGTAATTGAAACATTTATATAGCGCCGCTCACAGATTCAGTGGCCATGTTCAAATTAGTACATATATATATATAATCCCATATAAATGGGTGTGCGTTCGAGCACGTGCGATAGTGTACTGCAAACTGATGCACAATAATGCCACTAAACTGTCAGCATTGTATTCTAAAATGTATCCTTTGACCTTACGATATGGATGTAGATGATAGTGCCAATGTTTATTTGCCATTTATTAAGTCAATTTATAATGTGCCACTACAGTAAATAATGCTGACTTAATCGATGCCAAATGTAATTACAAACAGAAATCATCAAAAAGCAAACAAAGAAAAGAAAACTAAGAGTCTACAGGCACACGTATGAAACACAATCAATACTGACAATGTTTTGTAAAATCAAGCAACACATTTTGAGAGATAATTCTGCTGTAGGTTGTTTTATTTTATTTTTTAACCTAAGTCAAAGAATCTAACAGCAATTCAACACCGGACTATTGTTGAAAGACAAGCAAGAACATATGAAATATCAAACTTTTAGGGAAACAACAATTTATTTGAATCAATACAAAAATATGAGATTCAAGATGATTTTGCAAGAACATTAACTACACAATTTAGGTTTCTGTTGCTTCTAAGCCATTTTCAAATCTCCCATGCATCAGATTCAAATAGTGGTATTAAGAACAAATTACAAATCAATTGGTATACTCTTTGTTATATTTAGGTTAAAATATTAATTCCGGAAATCAAGACAATGTTCTTTCAAGTATACTCTTGAGAAATAATTCATTTCAATGTCACCAAAGTTGGCAAACACGAATTTCGTACACAGTGATAAGTATCTCCCAAGTACAACTAAAACCAATATTGTCGCATCACGTTTGACTGCAGTTTCATACAATATAATGTACTTTATAGCAGATAGGAACTTCAGGCTATCACGAACGAGAACCAACATATGTGGCAATCGTTAACAATACAACTAAGCCAACCCCGTCTCAGCAAACAAAAAGCAGTTGACTTACGAGTAATGTAACGTTTTAAAAGCTTAATTCTCGCAATCATTAATACTGTTCATTAAAACACATTCCACCTTTTATAAAAACGGCAACCTAATTTGTTTCACTTTATATAAAAATCACGTTTCACCGCCATTACCCAATGATATGCGAAGCGCTTATGTATAACGTGATAGAACGCGTAATGGACACACTTCACAACTGGACATATAAAGTGAAGAGTAAGAGCAGTTCTAGAGTCAAGTTACGACGTTCCTACCTGCTGTTCTAGACTCTTGCCATCTTTGTTGAAATCAATCGGCATATTACAGAATAATGACCAGTTAATAAAATCTCTTCATTTGGCGAAAAACGACCAAGCAAAACGGAAGTCTCTTCTACAGCCAATAAACGACCCACGCTCATTGGATGACGCATATCACGTGATCAAAGACTCGCCTGCGAAATTTTCATAGAGCTACACATTTGCGGCGCAATTCTAGAATTATGAGACTAGACTTCGTGCACTTGCGTGGGCCTACAAATTTGAACGGTCAATATACTTCTTGTAGGAAAAACTGCAAAGCAAATGAACCAGAGTCACGGTACTCACGGAGATTCAAATTGGTACTGGTTTTCGGCTCTTCTCACATTTTCATGCCAGCGCTTGGTATCGGTTTAGGTTTTCAAATAATTCTGCGTTGTTAGCATCGGGTTGTGTTCATTGCATTGTAATTAGGCCTATAATAGGGCCTACATCAGAATTGTATTTCTTATTGATCTCCTTCTGAGTTCAGAAATACATCAATTAACGTAGGCTACACGATCATGTATGACAGAACATTGATAGCGTTGAGCATTTGTGCGTCTTGAGTGCATCGATTCACGTCAGTCAACCTGTTTAAAATATTAGTCCTACCAAAAAATTAATAATTTAGCTCACTCTCTGCCCCCCCCCCCCTTCGCTGTCTTGCGCCAGGTCTCGAATCTCGATCCTTATTGTAAGGTGGGCCGTGGGGAAATCATAATTATTGGGCTATAGGCTACAGATGGCGGATCTCAAATTGAATTAAGGTGCCGGTCCACTGTTTATTATGGACTAGGCCTATATGTATCTAGGCTAAGTGTACGTAGGCTACGTAGGTGTTGCTGATACGTTTTACTTGGGAGTTGTAGAGATCGAGGTGGTTTCCCGTTGCCTTCCTCTCGGTGTTTTTTTTCCTGGAGACACCATCGATTCACGTAGCCTACGTCAGTCAACTTGTTTAAGAAGACCTAGACAAAAACTGCTGGATGGGATGATGGAGAAGGGCAGTGGCGTAGGCAAGGGCCCCGGGGTTTCGGGGTTAAAACCCCCAGCCCCCATTGGGTCCGGGAAAAGTTTTTTAAAGGTTATTTTCCCATTTAAGTAAGAAAAAATAGCAAAAAACAGGGTTTCCGGCCATAACCCCCCCATCAAAAATTCGATCCTGGCTACGCCACTGCAGAAAGGTTACTGAGAACTTAAAGACATATATAGGCCTATGGCACAACAGCGTGAAAGATGGATCGAGACATTGGACGCTTGGACCTGCCAGCTAGAGAACCTACAGAAGAAGAAAAGTGCGCGCGCGCGCGCGCGTGTGTGTGTGATCTTAGGCATGCGCTAGTGTACTAGTGCATGACAGATCACTGCATGGTAGACCTAGGCCTACATCACCAAATTAATGAACTTGTGGCAAGCTATTAAATTGGTAGGCTACACGCAGTGGCGGCGCTAGGAGGGGCTGGGGGCTAAGCCCCCCTACAGGAGGCTAAGCCCCCCCTAAAAAATGACCATTTTAATTATTTTACATAGAAAATCCACGATTTTTGGTCAATAATTAAAAAAAAAAAAAAAAAGTCGTCAGAAATTTTGGCGGCGAAAATGGAAAATTTTCATGAGATTTTGGTCGATGACTAAAAAAAAAAAAAAAAAAAAAAAGGTCGTCAGAAATTTTGGCGGCGAAAATGGAAAATTTTTCCGCGGGCTTCAGCCCCTCCGAAACTGAAATCCTGACGCCGCCACTGGCTACACGCCTACGTTAATTGCACCTGAATGGAGGAGGGGTAGCGCATTGGGCAACACACTGCCATATGGCATGGAGATAATTAAGCGGACCAGAGTTCGAGCTCCGTAGGGCGGACGTGCTTTGTAGGCTATAATAACTATAGCGCTGTGTAGGCCTATTGCATGCTATCTGTTCTGTTCGGAATTAACATTTGTCTTCTGTCATTTGCGTTTTTGTGAATTGTTTCAATTGCATAACTGTACGTAGCCTAATTAACGCCCTAACCTACACTGTAAGTCTGTAACCGGTTGCAGTCTTTCAACCAGATTGTTCAATAAAGAAAAAAATATTATAACATGGGTTTACTTAATAGAACTGCGCTTGAACTGTGAGCTGATTGTTGGCCTTATAATTATTGTAGGCGGCAGCTAGTACTAGTAGGCCTACACATTTAGTCGTCAAGAGACTCAAGACCTAATTAAGTTTAAATACATTGGCCTGTAGCTGTAGCCTACGTAGGACAATTGAAACTTCAAAAAGTGCAGGCTATGAAACTATAATTAATATCATTATTATTGTAGACAATAATTTTATGCAGCAATATACCTAACTAAAATTGGTACGATCCAAAATGGGTAACTTAATTCACATAGGGCGGGTTATAGGCTATTATATCGCTTAAGATAGCATCGAAACAGAAATGTAGGAAATCCCGTTTTCAATAAGAGGCCTATTTATACGGTAGGCCTCTGAGTAGGCTTATAGGCCGATCTAAGAGAACGCTTTCAGTTGAGCGCAGTGGTTGCCAGATTTTCGTAGCTGATTTGAAACTCAAGAAAACACACGTTATAGGCTATATAGTTAATGGCATGCGGATATAGCATAATTATTATATGATGTGGGCAATAGGGGCCTACGCGCACACCTATAGCTGTTAAAGAATTATTATAATTATTCGCTGCCTACTCGATCAACTAGTTACGTTAGCAGGCAAGAGAGCGTGAATTAATTGATGAGCATCGTCGATCACGATAGAGTTCGGAGCCAGTTTCGTGAACAAGACGACACGAACAGTCGGCCGTTTAAACTGCAAATAAGTAAGTGGAAATTAATATCATTATGTCAAGTCCGCGTTAGCCGTTAGGCAAGGACAGTTTATACGGAGTCCTTGGCCGTTAGGTAAAGTCGAACAGGTTGCGATTTGTGGACCGTTCAAGGACGCGATCCGAAGTGCTAGGCGTACATTGGCTCTGGTCAGCTGTGCTGCCCAGTTCTGCTGTGGCAGCGTCCTGTATATTCTTCAGCGTGGCCACCTAGCCAACCCTGCTGTAATGAGTAGGCCTAGGCTACAGACTACAGTATGCCTTTGGTGGGAAGATGAGACGGCAAAGATAAAGTTATTTTGGAAGATGAGATTTCGTGTGCGAAGACTGGTCATTATGGAGATTTATATAGCACCCTTCAAGGTTACTTCTCAGATGTGCTCTCGACCCAACCTTGGCTGAGTCGTCTGCAGGATTCTTTAAATGAATTTTTAGAACTGCACATCTTCTTTCCTTTCCCATCCTCCACGCTAAAGTTTCAGTTTCCCTTTTCTGATTTTTGTGATGACTTAGTTTTGGCTTTTCACTTCTAATGACTTCTTGTTAGGCTACTTTTCACTTCTGATTACCTGTTTAATATATTAATATACATGTATTATATATGATGTTTATTCCTCCTATGAAAAAATCATATAACGTCAATAATATAACGTTTATTACTATTTATTGTTGCACACAAGTGCTTTTACAACTGCACAAATCTATTTAGAACTGCACATTTTGTCAAGAACAGCACACTAAAAAAGCACTGCTTTTCTGAAAATGGCTTTTTAACGCTGCAATAAAATGCATCTCAGCAAACCCTATAGCCATAAGGCGCATAGACAAATTTGTGTAGTGGAGGCCCATTCCATATCATGGGCTAATAACAGAAAAAGCACAGTGATGTCGAAGAGCAGTTCGTGCTCGAAGAATTAGGAGTTCTCCCTTAGTGGAAGAACGGAGAGCATGACATCCCTGTAACCTGGAGGATAGCGACAAAGCTGTTGCAAATATACAGCCTTGTATTGCATGCTGTCTGTTCTGTTAGTAGTTAAGATTGATGTTAATTAAGACAGCTGCATAACTGTAACCAGTTGTGGTCTGTCATCTGGATCGTTGAATAAGTGGAAAAAATATTAGGAGGCACCTAGCAGGCACCGCCACACAAAAGCAGAGAGACCCGGTAAACAATTAATCTGCTGCAGGATAGGGAGCCAATGCAGGAAATACTGCTAATACTTCACACTCATGGCTGCCTCAGGTATCCACCGTTGGACTCAAAAGAAGCATAATTCATGGCCTAAAAATGTATAATATGACTCTTTTGCAGATATCTGTTGGGTGGAAGCTATTGAACATCAACTTGTGTGCTGCTTTTTGGTCAGTCTGTGCGTTTATTCACCTTTACCGATACATTACATGGTCGATGCTTGTTTTCCAGGAATGGTGGAATACGTGCTGGATGATTATATCGGAGGACAGCCATTTGTTGTGGATTCTACACTTCAAAATGAAGACCGCATTAAGACTCTAGCTATTAAGTATTATCCAAAAGTTCCAGCTACTAAGTATGATCCAAAAGTTGTGAAAAGGACAGCACTGTCAGAATTGAGGAGATTGGATCGTAAAAATTATACTCTGAAGTTAGCAAAAGAACAAGAAAAGGCAAAGTCATGCCCTCTCTACCGAAAGCATGGCGTTAAGAACTTCCTGTTGCTTGATTTCGATAAATCCGTGCATGGAAAAATTACAGAAGCCGTTTTAGCCAAGGGTCTTCAATTACAACTTGATGGTAAAATTGATCGCTATAAATTTTTTGGTCATACAGCGACTCAGCTGCGTCATAAGAAATGTGTAATGTACAACAAAAGTGCTCTGAAAGTTCCTTTTGACCAGCTTATATCTGAATTTGGCGTTTTTAATATGGATAATGTCTCCAAGCGAGGAGCACGTATAGGTCTGCTGTTGTCCAGTTCAAAAGTAGCGGTACAACTTCAAGAAAATCAGATCAAGTTTATCGATGACATTGAACGTGATGGCTTCAATTTCACCGATGGTTGCGGATTTATTTCCGAAGAAATTGCTAAAGAAGTTGTGGATAAGTTACAAGTAGGTCATCATTTTAGACATCAATTACCACCTTATCCATCGGTTTACCAGATACGCATCCAGGGATGTAAAGGTGTCCTCATCCTATCAAAAGAGAGAGAGTGGAAAGGTTGCATAGCAATTAGGAAGAGCATGGTGAAATTCAAGTGGAATCCCAACTGGGAGCCGAGATCATTTGATCTTGGAATAGTGGACGATGGAAAAGGAACTTCATTTCCCAATCGCTTTGGCTTTCTAAACAGACAGTACATTCGTCTGTTGTCAGGATTAGGAGTGAAAGATGACGTGTTTTTGAAGAAGCAGAGCAACTATTTCAAAGATTTGTCTGAAATTGAATCGAACCAAGAAGTGCAATTGAGGTTGTTGTGTGCCTATGAGAAGTATGACCTTGTTGACAAGCTTCTACGGACAAGCGATGAACAGACTGATGGTGCCATAATGGCAGAATTATGCCGACTGCAACAGAAATACTGCAGCCCATTCAAAGGCAGATCTCTTTCCGAAGGCTTAAGAATCCCACTGGAAAAATCAAGGGTTGTATATGGAGTAGCAGACCCAAGTCAAATGCTAAAGGAAGGACAATGTTTTTTTCAGCCTACCATTCGTGGAAAACCAACTGTTCTGGATACAGACGTTGTTGTGGTTAGAAGCCCAACTTACTACCTCGGAGATATGCGTGTCTTGAAATGTGTACATGATGAACCATGCATTCGACAACTTCTGCATCTTGTTGATTGTATTGTATTTTCAGTTCAGGGTTTGTATTCTTCCTAAAATAGCCCCAAGAGCTCTACTAGAAGTCCATACTTGCCTGTGTTATTTACTATCTATTGATGTTGCAAATGTTTGAAGAATTATACATGATCATTGTGTAACAATGGATTCTTGGTAGGTGATCAGAAAGAATTAATCTCCATAAAGTGAGAACAACATTAAAAGAAACTTGTTAACTGGAAAAAAAGAAGTTGAGTGCTGCTGAAAGAATAAAGGTGATATAAATCACATAGGGTAGACATGAAAAGAATAAGTAACTAAGGTAGTGTACCACAGGATTTTAAATTTCAACATGCACTGTTCGTATTTAGAGAGAAACATACTGGGAATGAAAGAAAAGTTAGAAAATGTAGTGATAAAGATTTTTAAATATAATATGATGATGAGAAAGAAAAGCAACTTTGCTAACAGACAACAGAATATGATAGAAAGTGCATCTCAATGTAAGGTATCTGGAGTTGTGATGCTCAAGCATAATTAATTAAGCACATGCTATTCAGCACATGCTATTCAGCAACAGCATAATGTTTAACTGAGAGTTGCATGGCAGTTCTACAGGTTGTCATTCCTGTAATGAACAACTGGAATTCAAAACATGGACACAGTTAAACAGGCAGAGCATACCGTTAATCACACAACTGCATTTGTATTAATTGAATGAACTGAATTATTATTTTGAAAGAGAAATTTTCATTTAGGTACGCAACTAGTCATGTTGAGTATAATCATTACCTTTCTATTTCATTCTAATGCCATAGACATGGTAAGATTTAAACTAGTCTCATTTTCTATATCCAAAATTGTTGCATGACATCTCTATCTTGATTTTTATTCCAAAGGAGCAAGACCTGCAGCCAATGAAATGTCTGGTGGTGATCTTGATGGTGATAAATTCTTTGTTTGTTGGGATGAAGACCTTATTCCACCTAGAACAGAGAAACCAACATCATATCAAGGTGTTTTAAAAATTACTTTGATATTTCATTAAATATTTAATTAAGGGTGAAGTCGTCCATGGTCAATGTCATGATACCAGAACATCGTGTAAATATTGAACCCCAGGTGCACAAATAAGACAAGGTTTTCTATTAAGTGCTCCAGTCCATCACTTCCTCCTGATTTAAAAAATATAATGCACATGGCTCAGTTTAAAGCTAAATTGAAGAATTATCTATTGTTTATTGAACACATACAATAAAAATTGATTGTTGTTCATTTAGAATTATTGATGTTCCAGTTATAAATGCTATGATTTGTTTGCACTTTTGTATTTTTCTACTGCAAGGTTCTGCAGTTGCCTCAATTGTTTGACAGTGATTTAGTCCAGACAATACTGATTAGGTTTATGTACTTTTTTTTATCAAATTGATGTTTAGGCTATAATCACGTTGATTTAGCAAATTGTTTTAGCCATCTGTAACTACATGCATGGCAAAGGAACAGCTCTGAATTAGCGGCATTTTTATCCTTTAGGGTTGTCCTGTTGATGACATCTGCAGATTCATCTAGAACTTTCTGGGTCTTTTTAATTTCTAAATTTACCTGAGATTTCTGTTGTTGTTGTTACGTCAATAAACGGCTGATTGATTGTATTTTATTTGTTGATTTTTATCTTCGATCATTTCTTTCACCATGAAGAGCAGACATGACTGTAATTCAATTACACTTGCGTAATTGAATCGATGATTGTTTCAGTAAAAATAGTGATCGTAAGAATATCAGCACACAATAGACAGATTTCTCAGGCGACAACTTCTAGACGGAGCTATCAGACCTCATTGAAGGAATTTAGTTTTCTAAAGGCAAATTTGTGGCTCAGTTGATGAGGAAGAACCATTGTTGCCAAATGTTGACTTTAAAAAAATTATCTGTCATTTAATATGAGGAAGAACCATTGTTGCTAAATGTTGACTTTTAAAAAATTATCTGTCATTTAATTAACTCTCATAAGTTTGCATTTTTTGGTGTACATACAGTCGTCGTTGCTTCATAATTTTTCAATGTCAGTGTTATCGGATTAATTTTTTGTGCAGGTTCAGAAAGCAAATCTCGAGCCCGTATTGGATATAAAGATTTACAGAAGCACTTTATTGAGTATAATCCACACATACTGAGCAAACTGGATACGTTGCACTGGATGTGGGCTGATGCAAAAGGTGTTGACTGCCAAGAGTGTACATATATCGCAAAGCTATTCAATGAAGCAGTTGATAGCCCTAAAACAGGTTATTTGCATATCTTATGATTCTTACTGACTTACATGCAAAAGTAAAAGGTTTGCAAAGTACTTGTTCAGTTGATTTGATATCCTTCATTTCTGCCCAGAATGCATTTAATATATAGCCGCAGCACTCTAATTGTTCACACCTGCAAGGCTCTGGCGCATAGCCTATCGTTCATCTCCAGTATGGTAGTTAGGGCCTATGTATGGCTTTTGTATGCATATATCTGAACATTTATATAGCACTTTTTGAGAGTCCTTGGATGTACTTCTCAGTGGCATAAATTGCTGTAGTTTTTTTTAATTTGGATAAGTTATTGCAAATTGTTGATCAATTCTGGTAGGCGGTTTTTAGAAATCTGTACAAGTGGGTTTTTCAGAGAGACATGCTTATGTGATTGATTTAAAACTTTGCAATGTTACTTTTTGCTGCTTATATCTTACTTTAATTACAGACAGATATATGCCAACTCCAATAACTTTATGCCAGTGAGCAGAAAAATAGAACACTGATACATTGCATATTATATTTTCAGGAAAGGATATTAAAATTCCTGGATATCTTGAGGTGGAACCTGATCCAGCAGATCCACCATTTGTTTGGTGTACTATGCGTGAGAAAGCAGTTCAGTGGAACTTGGAATACCTAGAAAGGAAAGGAAAGGGAGATAAGACAGAGTTGCAACACCTGCGATTGGAAGACATGATTGCTGTTGTTAGTGACACGGACTGCAGGGTATCAGAATTCAGACTGTTCAACATTGCATTTAAGTGGGCTGAGAGTCAAAGGCAATACCTCTTGAAGCAGCTGCTGCAACTTATTAACTTGCAACTCATGGACGTTCAGGAAAGGGAATCCGTCTTATCTGACTTAAAAACAATTGGCTGGAGTGACAATCAGAGCTGCACTGGAATCGCACTCGCACCACAAGACCCGGATGAAAAAGCCAAGCGGGATGTTGAGGAATTTGTGGGAAAGCTTTTTTCCACAAATGCACCTGACATGGCTTCAATTTCAGAATGTTTAGTTGAAGATCTCAGTAAACTCAGGTTGGAAGGCATGAGCTATCTGCTGAAATGCAAGAGGCAGAAATTATCACAGTTTCAACTATATCAGCTATGCACAATCTGGTGTAAAAAGCAGAAGGAAGAGTGTCTTCTGGAGCTAATGAAGTGCATTGACTTTCCTCGAATGACAGTCAGCGAGAGGAAACTTGCACTTAAAGAACTAAATTCCATTAATGAGTTATACATCTCTATGGTTACCAATGCACTGTATCAGTCAGTGATACTCAGTGGTAAAGACATTGAGAAACTACAGGGCAAGGAGCAACATGAACATGAAAGATGGGTGCTACATCACAGATGCAAGGAACCCAAGGAAATCAGCTGGCATTTGCTTAATAGCATTCTGGAAATGGACATCAGTAAGCTGCTTGTGTTTAAGTTTCGAATAAGCGGAGAGTGTTGGGTGATAGCTATGACCATACAACAGCTGAGTCTCCAGCATTGCGTCAGAGTAAACAGGAAGGGTTGCACTTCCACTGCTTTTGTTTCAATTAACAACAATACAAACAACATTCGATTGGTGCCGCTTTCTCACGAATATTATATAGCGCTTGATGGAGAGCGACTTCAGATCTTTGCGAACAACAACAGAACTGAGACTTTCATCTGTCTAATGAATCTTGGTAATGGTGAAATGGGAATGAGTGTGGCCTTGAATAGGTTTGATTCCAGTTTTGCAAAAAGTCTTGGCGACAGAAGGCTGACTCAAGAGTATGTGAATTGTATCGAAGTCTTTCTGAACTCGCCATCTCCAATGACTGCACCAGCAGTGTATGGCGTTAAAAGACATTCCACTGATGTGGATGAGGAAACCACGCAGCCAAGTACTTCTGTGTCTAATGCTTCACCATATTCCTTCAGTATTTCAGACTTTCCTCTAATTGGTGAATATCCAGAGCCGGAAGTGACTGAGATCGAAAAACAGTGGAATAATATAGAACTTCAGTATTACGCACTGAAAACTAAACTAGAAATGGGACAATCAATTGAAAAGGAACTGAAGGAGTGGCTTGACTCTCCTAGAACCAACCTGGAGGTAACTATTTGTCATCATCACTGTTGTTCTGAATAATTAATTAACCAAATAAAGAACAGTATTTGTGCACTGCATTAATTTTAATTTATTTAGATCTTTCTTCAATTTAAAAAAACTTTAATTATGCAATGCCCACATTATCTATGTGTTTCCTATTTCAGTCACAGGAAGCACTTCGCATGGAGGAACTCCTTCATTGGTGCCCTGTCATGGACTCATTCGTTGCAGATGACTATGTGACACTTCTGACCATTTTAATTCAGAATTCGACATCCAGACCAAGTGTCCAAAGGTAACGTTGGACATTCTTTAAGTTTACGCAATATCAGTGACAATAGCAACAAGTAAAAATTGCTGCAATAATAATATGGTCATGGGAACCCTGAAGCGGTGGTTCAAGAAGACACAAAATCAAGTTCGTTTGCTACCTGCTTCAGAATAGTAGACGAATGGATGGATAAATTCTGACTTTTGTAATTAACTTGATGGCACAAGGACTCTCATATGCCATGAATGTCATCATCCTACACAAAAATATACACAAAATCAGCAGTACAGAATTTCATGGTAGAACCAGGGTGCGAATTGCTAGGGGGTTGGAGGGTTTCAACAACAACCCCAGTCTTTCTTAGAGCCCCATAGTAAAGTCTGTTTTTCACACCCCAATTCCAAGTGGATCATAGTCCAACCCACAGTTATTTTTTCACAATTCTTACACTGGGTAGAATTGCTATATATGGCAGAGAGTGGGACGGTTTCTGCTCTTGGTTGAGATCTATTCCATATGGCAGACTATGGAAGAGGCACTCAGTATTGCAGGTGGAAATGTAAACTCGATATGAAACGAAATTACGCGTAGAAATACTGTTAGGAGTGCAAAAGAAAGGAGTCTCCAGATTTCAGTAAAATGGTGACAGTAGAAGAAACGTTGGCAACATGGCAATCTCAATTTCTGTTAGGAATTTGTCTCTTACAGTACTGTATTGTTTTTTCAGACTAACTGAGACAATGAAAAGAAATAACAGATGTCTGACGTGTAAACACTTCTGCATATTAATCGATCACATTGTGTTTGCCTGTGCAAATCGTGAGTTTGGCATCTCGCTGTTGAAGGACTTTCGTGCCCAAGGTAAAATTGTCAACAGATAGTCCCTAAGACATAGTTCAAGCACATGCGTTATTTCAGGTTAAATTTTAAATGCAAATTTAGAGACAGTACTATAATCGTGTTGTCATGTCATTCAATGCAAAACATGTCTTACATGATATGGCAGCCATACAGTAAATATATACTTTCCTACTTCATACCACAAGTATAAGACCGGTGTGCCTTTGACATATTTAATATTCAAAATAAAGTGGCAGTATTTAGCGTTCGGCCAAACTTATTGCAAACTTATTTAAAAAATTGCTGTTCTGTAAGTATTTTAATTACTGTTTGTGTCTCCATTATTTGCAGCAAGTTCTTCAGTCAGTCACTGCTTGGTAGCTATTGCTTTAAAGTTTACTGAATGTATGGAAATAATGGTAAAATGTAGTTATTGCACTATGTGATATAAATCACTTCACATCTTTGTTATTACTTAACTTCTAAAAATGCAAGATAATGTACATAGTACACACCTGGTAAATATATCAAGCAATTTGATTAAACAACTGATAATAAGCTGACGTAAACAATGTATCTTCAACATTTTCGAAGGCTTGCCTTCAGAGGTGCCCAAAGTGCACATCATTGGGGCAGATGATGAATGTCATTGATCAGGACCTACTGGCTAAGAACAATCCCCTTACTTACTGGCAGCCAGTGCAGATTTTTGAGCACGATTGTAATGCGGTCTAATTTTTTGCAGGTAATTTACAACAAAACATCCTCAATGTTGTGGACTTTTACAGTTTGAACAGCTGTCAGTATATGATGCACTGGCTTCCAACTATCACCATTGAGTTTCTACATAAGGTGAAGGATTGTGAAAACTTGCACAGCAGAAAGACTAAGTCTGTGAGTTGCAAGCTCTCTGTCGACACAATTGAAACAACCAGAAATACCCAACGAACTGTTTACGTAAATGTCAGTGGTTCCAACCAGCCATTCAAACAAGAAGATGGGCTTATCCTGTCTTGGAGCAGATCCAAAGTGATTCTCTATGCAACGATACAAGATATGACAGGTAAAAATAAGTGTAATAGTTCAGAGTACTTATTTAGTTTGTCAATGTGCCAAATTTCTCTAGATATACTCTAAAAAATTCCTAATTAAATATTTAACTAGATCAAATTTTTTTAGTAAATAACCTGCATAGTGCATACAGTATAGTAACTGTTTCTTAGAAAGGTTTGGGTATGTAACAGGTTACTATTACTAGTAACTAATGCACTTCAAGACCACTGAAATTTTTGAAAGTAGTGTTTTAATCAGGTAATTAAAAGTATATATGATGTACATGTATATATATAATATGATTTTCAAATATTTATGAAGGAATGGTGTGGAGTGTGGATATTGTTTGGCCGGAATGTGGCATTGAACTTCTTGAGGAGCGGCTGAAAATCGACAAGGATGCCGATTGGCAGATTGAAGCCTTCCCTAATCTTGTTACGCATTATCGTCAGATTGATGCTCTAAAGACGCTTTGCATTAGAAACTTTAAGGAACCCAAACCATCGCAACTGGTTCACAAGATCGCACAGTTATCTACAACTGGTGTAGAACCAGGTCAGTCTCACTACTAATATTTTTATTCTAATATGTCATATGTAAATCTTTGAAATTCACCACACAGATGCCATGCTAGGGAGACCAGCTTATTCACTTGCGCTATATCAGATCAAGTTGGTAAATGCCAATACAATTTCTTTTTTTAAACTGATTAATAAATTTCGCATGATAATTGTGCTACAGAAGTCATTATACTTAATTGAGTGTCATTAGTAAGTGTAAGGACACGTTTTTACATGGGTAGTTTGGGTTAGTGATTTATGCTCTAGTCCACTGATCCTCGTTACAAGTTTCCATCTCCTGCTTAAGCTGTGGCACCATTAGATGACCATGTTATGTCAAGAATTGTGCTCCCATCAGCTCTCAAGTCTACAATGTACTCAGACACAAAAGGAGTCACATAGTCCCAGTCAGTAACTACAACATATGTACATGGGCGGAGACCTAGGGGGGGACGATCCCCCCCAATAAAAGTGTTGGGGGATGGCCCATGCATTTGTCCCCCCCAATCGTTGAGCGTCAAGACTAAAAAAAAGGTCATCAACTTTTTTGACTGCGAAAATAGAAAATTTCTTTGACATTTGGGCGGATGACTAAAAAAAAAAAGGTCGTCAACTTTTTTTGGCGGCGAAAATAAAAATTTTGGGGGAGATTTCGCCGGTCGTCAGAAATTTTCCGGAAAATCTCGCGTCTTTCCGTCCCCCCAATTCTCGGCCCAGGTCTCCGCCTATGCATATGTACACCAATACCAATGGCAATGCCATAATACACTGTGAAAAGGCAGACCTGTCTTATTCACAACCTTAGCGGCAGTTGCACTCATTGCATCATCTGCATAATTTTACCTGACTAAGAAACTAAATGGCAAGACCTGATTGTGATTGGCTGGTACAAGGCTACTGGATGCCTATGCTGCTGGCTTAAAATTGTGTGGGTCGTTTGTTCATCTGTAGAAGAATGTGCTCAGAGCTCTGGTGATGATACTGACCTAGACAGAAGTCTGAATGACAGTCAGCTAGCAGCGGTCAAAGATGCACTGACGAAGAAACTGACTGTAATTCAAGGTCCTCCTGGAACAGGAAAAACAAGAGTTGCAGCTACAATTGTCAAAGAATGGCTTAAAAAGCTGGCTGAATCTTGCAAAGTAAGATTTGACCCTATAATGGTATGAAAAATAGCATTATATTTGAATGTTTATCACAGGCATCATCATCAACAGTTATCATCATGCGTCATAAGAATCATCAGGTGCAGTTTTGCACTGTGTTCATCCCCTCCTCCTCCTCATCTCCTCCTCCTCACCATCACCATCCATCTTATCATTGCAACAGGAAAACAATGAATATAAGGGCTTTTGTGGTTAAGAAGACATTAATCTGTGCTAGAATTACTGATGTGGTAGAATGGTAGATTCGTCAGTAGCTATCAGTATTAGTCCAGCAGAATAGCCTACAGAGAAGATTACAGATGAAAGGCATTTTCAGTTGCGGAATTAATTATAGTCATCATCATCAGTATGAATTAGAATTCAAGAGTAATCTGATTTAAAAATGTTAAATAATGTAGAGAAAGTTCTGAGAATATCTAACATGTTATGCTTTCAGCAGAGATTAAAGTATGTTAAAACTTTTTAGATTCTAGTGACTGCACAGTCAAATGAAGCAGTCAATAATCTCTACAGGAAACTGATGGAAGTAGGGCTGAAAAGGGATCAAGTGATGAGGGTAGGAAATCCAAAGAAAATACCCCCAGAGGATCGAATGTACTGTCTCGAGGAAAAATATCTGCAACAAGCTAGTGCCAACCAGAAATGTTTTGATTACAAACTAGCAGAAAAACTTTTACAGCCTTCAAAGGTGCGTTCAACCGTCTCTTTCATGCGTAAATATTTGAGTTTCAACAAATGCTTCTTAAATAGTGAATTATTTACTGTTGACTATTTTATGTGTAAGCAGGTGCTAAATTAAAACAGTTCTGGTGTCTCCTCGATTCCTTAGTCACAAGTGCAAGAGGGTCTGTGAAAGTACATGGTATGAACAACTGGTCATGGGATGACAGCAAGTATGTAAAAGTATGAATAGATGTATAGCTCTGGTGGTTGACTATCCACGCCTCAGATTCACATTTCAGTGTGACTTTGCACACGTAAGATATTTATGTAATAATAATAATAATGTAGCAACATAACCTATGCGGTATGCATTCATGACCCAATGTGCTAGTGTGTCTACTCTTTTGACTTGGGATACATTTGTTTTGTTTTTTATCCCAATTGTGCATCACTGTGTGTGACAAATGATCTTCTGCATGTAACTCAATCTAATTGGAAATGTAGTGCAGACGGCATAGTTTCATTTCTAAGAATGGCACAGGATGGGTTGCCTTGTGCATTATGACAATGGCACTGTAGCAGTCTAGCCTAGTTGCTAATTTTAACAGAGCATTCTTGCCAGACACACAGCGCTTACATTTTGAAAATGTGTCTGTTGACAATTCAGGTTATCTGTTGCACATGCGCTGGAGCGGGTTCCGCCGTCTTGAAGTCAAGTCGTTTTCAGTACGTCTTGATAGATGAAGCCGGTCAGGCAGTGGAACCAGTGTCATTGATTCCTCTAGCTTTAGGAGCAGAGACCCTGTGCCTCATTGGGGATGAGAAACAGCTTCGTTCGTTTGTCAAGAGTCCAGATGCAGCCGAACTGAAGCAGTCGCTCTTTGACAGGTACAGTAATATCATATAGTGACACAAACTTGAGAAAAAACCATACTTTATTATCATTATCATCATCATCATTACATATATTATTATTATTATTATTATTATTATTATTGCTATTATTATGATTTCCTGTATAGTTAGTTTAATTTTTTTTTACCCCGAAGTACCGGTATTTAGAATTCCTCAGGGACTTCATTGCTTATTAATGCATAAAACCTAGTCCGGAATGACCCTACTCGTCGATTATTATTATTATTATTATTATTTACCTCTATACTAATATACATAATAAACTGTTGAAGTCCACAAATTATGCCTTAGAGGGCAACTCCTACAATTGACATGTTAAAACACTGACAGGATTTGTAGTAATCTCCAAACTTTGAAAGCACCACTTGAAAGCAAGGTCCAGGGCACCAGCTTATTCATGAGCTCCGCAACGAGTCCAAGAGGTTATTGAAAGGGCAAAAAGTCAGAAAGAACATTAGAATGGTGTCAAAAATTACTAAAATGTCAACATTTGTTTCTGTTCTTTTTCTCTTGTGTTTAAGGCTTAAGAAATGCAAGGAATTACCTTTTCACATGTTGAATGTTCAATACCGCATGCATCCAGTGTTGTCTGAATTTCCTTCAAAGATGTTTTACGAAGGTCAACTGCAAAATGGGGTTCAGGCTGAAGACAGACCATTGGTTCAGGGCTTTCCCTGGAAAGATCCGACAAAACCTGTCATATTCTACAACGTCATTGTATGTATTTAACTTTCATTACTCTCTTTTTCAATATTTCTCGATTCAAACTGTAATATATTAAACAACTACCCATAAGTACTTGCACATGGGTCAAAACAGTTGGGATGTAATAGAAGAGCGAAGATTGCACTGTATATCTTGAAACGCATGTATCATGGTATGGCAACAAACCTGTCATGGCTCAATTGATACAACCAAGACATCCTTATGTGGAGTTCGACGCTCCTCGTCGCTTGCGCTTCTGGTCTGGCACTACCGGGAGGGAGCCCCCTTGCCCCCGGATCTAGCATTCCCCGGTCTCCCGACCTTCCGCTCAGCGACAGGAACGCTTGGCCCAAGTTGAACTCCGGTGTAGTCTTCGGGGAGGCCAACGGGCGTGCTACTTCCGGTTGTTTGAGTACCCCCCCGGGTCTTACGATACGGGCCTCTCCTTCTTCAATCTCCCTATTCCCTTCCCTATCTCGGGTGGAATAACCGGCCTGGGAGGGGAACCCCAGTCTATCCAAATGAAAGTAGTCGGGCCTAGGTTTTCCCATCAACCTAGCACTCCGCCTACTGTCTGGCATAGGACCTGCGCTGGCTCCCTCTTCCTCATCTTGACAAGGTCCAGCCGAGTATGGCGCGGAAGGGCATTGCCCTACAATGGTTTCAGATTCACCACCTGGGTCCGTCTGCTCACCTCGGTCTTGCCGGCTTTCTCTCACTTCCTCTACCGCCCATCGCATCTCAGCCCGACGGTCATCTAGTTCGGCGCTCAATCTCGCCCACCTGTCCCGAACATCGTCTTGCTCGGCGAACACGACTTCCATCTCATTTGAGATATCCATTATCCTTCCTTCTATCTGTCTTTGGCGTTCATCTATCTGTCTTACTCTTCCATCCAACTGTTTCTGTCTATTATCCATACCTTCCATTCTACTGTCCACGCTCGACAGCGTTTGGCTAATACTGGATAGCATCGCCATCAATCCTGCGTCCGTCCCAATCGGTCGTTGTCCTCCTTCCTCCCTTCTTTCCATATCTCTCTCGGTCTCGTCCCCGTCGTCAGTCACAGAAACTTTAGACATGACACTTCAAATAGCAAATGCTATATTGTTTAATACAAAATACAATGAAAAGTCACAATACTAAATAGCGCAATATAATACTCAACGGCTAAAAATACATTCACTCCACATATATTCGTCTCTATAACTACAGGCAACGGCTGATCAAGGTAATTTCTGGTCTGGGTTTTTCCCTTACTAATCAAACATTCACGGCTGAAGGTCTAGTTCATAACATACCGCTGAGCTCGTAGTTTACTGTCTTCCACGATCTCGACGTTAATGTCCTCTTTCTCCGCTTGAATCACTGAATAATCCTGAGTCCTTCTCCTTGCTTCCTGCTGCAACGTAATTTAGATCCTTGTTGTCGTAATCGCAAATTCGTCCTTTCGTTTCCTCTCTTCGTCGTCGTTACTCAACCACTTCGTTCGGCTGAGTCTCTCTTCGGTCCACTTCACTTCAATAATCGCACTAATCCTTTTAACGTCGTTCTGATGTCGGCATCCAAGAAGACGGGCTTCGTTTCGCATACTTTTCGACGAACAATCCAACTTTAATCACATAATTTAGAGCGCAACTTCCACGAAGAATCCAACGTCAACAGAGCGAGCGAGAGCGAACGAACAAGCCCTGATTGCTTGCTCTCGTCCCTTTTAAACACTTTCCATGCTGAGCTAAGCAGAAATTCAGCATTTGCACGGTCTCTCTTCCTTTGACTCTTTGCCTCTGTCTGTTGTACGTGCCGCGATCCTGGTCTGTCAGCCACGCCACCACGTCTAGAAATCGCTGATGCAGCGGGTCCTGGTACAACCTCGTCAGCATGGTCTACTAAATCAGCTGTCTGCCTTCCCACATATCACCACACACATCCATACACATACACACATAGTTAACGATAATTGCTATTAAAAGGCGCTATATCAAGTGCAATCTTATAGAATCGCACACTCTCCTCTTCTCACAAAAAGACCGAGACCACGAGGTCTAATTTTAGTTAACGATGTGTCCTCAAATATTATCAAACCCTATTCTAACATCAAAATCAATGCAGTCAGCCCTATATAGCTAAGTGTAATCACAGTCCCTATTTTACTCTTAACACAATATACGTTGCAAAGTCTTCAACAATTACATGACCTTAAATAGTACTTCAATGTTCTTACAATTCAATCACATCAATCAATTCGACAATAATCCATCAATCAAGGCAGTTCATAAATCAATCAATGCCTGTTACAATCACTCAATGTTCTCTATTAATAACTGTTCACCCTATTTACTTCAGTAAACTTCTCACAGTTCATGTCACAGTTCATTTCCACTCATAATAATTCAAAGTAAACAAGAATACACATATGCATGCACTACAAATAACGACTTGGCTTTCGGATTTCTCGTTTCGGTCGTTCGACTCTCGGGTAGACTTCGTCATCGCTTCCGTCATCGTCTGCCGTCACGGTAGCTCGTTGCGGACGGTTGTCCGGGTTTCCCTCGTCGCGTCCGTAGTAAGGTTTGAGTTTATCGACGTACTCAATCCTGGCTTGACTACGCGGCGTCTTCCGGATCAGGTACAGCACTGGTCCAAGCTGTTTCTCCACAAGGTAAGGGCCCTGGTATAGTGAGGTCCATTTCTTTTGCAGCCCTTGACGATATCTTGGATAGTAGAACCAGACCAACTGTCCTACAGCGTATTTTGCTGGTCTCGATCGCAGATTGTACCGGTATGCTCGCACTTCCGCCTGTCGTTTCATCGTCTCTCTCGCCAGTGCGAAATTCGCTTGAAACCGTTGACCTTGCTCGTAGACGAAACTCTGGTAGTCAGGTATTTCTTCCTTCAGAAAGCAGTCGCCCAAAACCAAGTCAATCGGCTGACACACCTCGCGTCCCAGAAAAAGCTGATTCGGCGTGAACATTGTACCGCTGTGTACACTAGCCCGATACGCAGCCATCAGTAATGGTAGTTGACGGTGCCAGTCTCTTTGATTCTGCTGTACGGCCTTCGCGAGCATAGCGTTCATTGTCTTGTGAAAGCGTTCAAGTAGCCCGTTTGAGGACGGCTTATAGGCGGAGGTCCTGACCTTGTCGACTCCTAGCAGACGACAGAGTTCCTGGAAAAGGGTTGATTCGAAGCAAGCCCCTTGGTCGCTGATCACCTGGACAGGACAACCATAATGTGCGATCCATTGTTCCACTAGAACCTTGGCTACTGTAACCGCCTCTTGGTTACGCACTGGAATAGCCTCCGCAAAACGACTGAAGTGATCCATGATGGTCAAAATGTACCGATGTCCTCCGGTTGAAATAGGATGCGGTCCCGTCAGGTCTAACGCCACCACTTCTCCGATCGCACCCACCACCATATTCTGTAGCTTTCCTTGATGCGGTAACTTTCCTCGAAAATACCGAGCACACTGTTCACAGTGACGTAGCTCCAGTCGCACGTCTTCCCTCCATCCTGGCCAATAAGCACGTTTCTGTACTTGTGCTAGCGTTCGGCGTAGCCCCAAGTGTCCTCCCGAAATCCCTTCGTGTGCCAAGCGGGTCATTGCACTCCGTCTCGCCTGTGGAAGCACAATCTGCTGCCATCTGGTGTGTACGTCCTCCGTACTTAACCAACTTCTCGAGAGCAACCCGTTGTTTACATTCAACTGCGGCCATTGCGCAGCTAATTTCTTCACATAGGCACTCTTGCTTCTCAAATCTTCTGAACTCGGCATTTCCGACGACTCCCGTCGTTTCTCAATTATCCACTTCAAATCCTCCTCTTTTCCTTGTTCTGCAGCTATCGTTGCACTGCTCCAATCGTCCATTGTTCCAATTGACTCGCAAGGCGGCGCTGCTGAGCCATGAATTGCGTTCACGATGTCTGGTCGGCGCGATAAAGCATCTGCATTTCCATGTAATCGTCCCGGTCTATGCTGTACATCGAAGTCAAACTCCTCCATTACCGTTAACCACCTCGCTTGTTGTCCGATTGGTGTAGGTGTTTTTCTCAGCCATTGCAGAGCGGAGTGATCAGTCCTCAGCAGAAACTTTCGCCCTAACAGATAAGGTCTGAATACCTTCAAAAAATGGATAATGGCCAGCAATTCTCTTCGTGTCACATCGTAGTTTTTCTCGGCGTCTGAGCATACACGGCTTCCGTAGCAAATCACTCTCTCTTCGTTCTCCTGTATTTGAGACAGAACCGACCCGATACATTCTCCTGAAGCGTCTGTATCAAGAATGTACATACCCTCATCGTTCGGTAGGGCGAGAATCGGCGCTTCTGTTAATGCTTTCTTTAGTTCCTCGAATTTTTCCTGGCATTCTGGCGTCCAAGTAAATCGCGTCCCTTTCTTTGTCAGCTCGTGCAGTGGCTTAGCAGTCTTGGCGAATTGAAAAACGAACCGTCTATAATACGAGCACAATCCTAAGAACGATCGAACGTCCTTCAACTTCGTTGGTACAGGCCAATCTTTCACGGCCGCAATCTTTGTTTTGTCTGTTGCCACTCCTTCTCCGCTCACCACGTGACCCAAGAATACCACACTCTGCTTTAATATATGGCATTTTGAAGGCTTTAACTTCAGATTAGCTTTTCCCAGCCTGTCCAATACTTCCACCAGTCGCTCCAAGTGCGTCTCCAGGTCAGATGCAAAAACGATAATGTCATCCAAGTAAATTAAACAGATGGCGAAGTTCAATCCTGACATTACTAAGTTCATCATCCGGCTAAAAGATGCGGGGGCGCAACATAGCCCAAAAGGTAGTACCCGGAACTGGAAAGTACCTCGACGTGTCACGAACGTAGTTTTGTGACGATCCTCTGCATGCATTTCCACCTGATGGTAGCCTGAAGTTAGATCGAACGTGCTAAACCATTTAGCGCCTCCTAATGCGTCGAGACATTCACTGATGAGAGGCAGCGGGTACGAATCCTTTTTGGACTTCCGGTTGAGCTGGCGGTAATCCAGGCAAAATCTCGCTTGTCCATTTGGCTTGGTAACCATGACAACATTTGACGCCCACTCCGAACATGATGGTTCTATAAGTCCCTGTTCCAGCATTCGATTCACTTGTTCATCAATTACCGGTAGCAGCGTCAATGGTTGTCTTCGTAGCGCTTGTCTCACAGGGGCCTCCGATCCAGTGTCGATCCGATGCTGCCACACGCTGGTAAACCCTAAGTCCCACTCACTCAAGGAAAACACGTGCTGTCGTTCGATCAGAATTTTTCTCAACTTATGCCGAATCTCTTCCGGTACGTCGTCCGCTATGTTTTCCCAAAGTGGTCTCAATACGTCTTCAGCATCCGTTGCGCTGACTCTCGCGTCCTGTATCGCTGAACACTTCGATGTTGTTCCTGCACTGTCTCCCTGTTCCACTATAGTCACTGCTTCCGCATCGCATCTGACTCCTTTCTTCAGCCTGATCTCTCGATCTGTCGGGTTTAGCACACGAAGCGTCAGATCTGTTGCTCGTTCTGCCAGTAGAGTCCCTGCTACTAAAAGTCCTGACCCCAATATGGTCGGCTGGGTGGCCCACTGTCCCACCGTTTCATCCAGGTTTGGCAGAATTGCGTACGCTCCCACGTTAAGCTCGCTGAATGGTGGCACTATGACGTCATACGCGGCGGCTACTCTTCTGCATCTAGGCTCCTCCTGCAGCATGTGAAGATTCACTTTGCGTCCTCGAATTTCTATCCATTTTTCTTTCAAATTCCAAATAGCACTCTGTTCCGTCATCCATTCGTAACCTAGCAAAATCTTGTCAACCTGGGGAGTAACTAGAGCATTCACGAAGAAGTTTTGTCCATCCATCTGTAATTTCAGTCTCGTTTTCCCTAGCACGATAATTTGAGAATTGTTCGCTGCAACGAGCGTTTGTTGCGACGGCCTAATGTCTGCCTTCCTGACCAGTTTTGCTGGCGCTAGAGAAATGTGTGCGCCCGAATCTAATAAACAATTTTCCCATCGTCCATGTAGCTTCATCTTCAAATATGGACTAACTGAATTCGGTACAAAGCGTACATTGTGCGTCTGTGGTTCCTGCTCAAAGTATTGTTGTTCGTTTCTCCAATTTCCGTTTGCATTTCTCTCGTTTTGCATCCTGTGTGGACAAAATCTTATCAAATGTCGGCCCTGACAAAAAAAACAGCGACGTGTGTCGTAGTGAGGCTCTTGCTGATGATGGTATCTCTGTTGTTGATAATTCCTATGTTGATTATTATTGTAGCGTGGCGCGTAGTACATATCATTATCGTTCCTCGGAGGTCGCATCGCTCTGACGTCATTCCTTCTCTGATTTGTTTGGCCGAAATTTCTCTGTCTATTTCGGTTCCAATTATTGTTGTAGCGCCGTCCGTTGTCTCTTTCTGAATCCTCGTCATTTTCTGTTAACCTTCTCACGCGATCATTTCCTCTGTTTCCGTTTCCCCAATTTCCATTTCTTTCCGCTTGCTTGTAACTGTGTAGCCTCAACGCTATCTTCACAGCTTCCGTCAATTTCTGTGGCTCTTTTTCTTGTACCTTAAGCGATAATTGTCTGTCCTCCATGGCGTCTAGAAAAGCTTTTACGGCTATCATGTCTCCCTGAGCTGACGGTTTTCCTGGATACGCTAGCATCATCAGTCTACCTATTTCAGTTCCGAGTTGGCCCAAATCTTCATTTTGTTTTTGTCTCTTGGAGTTTAGTTGAACTTGGTACATTACTTGTTGATCTCTGGTACCATACCTGGCTTCAAGGTGTTTTAAAAGTTCCTCTGCAGAATCCAACTCTTCGATCTCTCCGTCCGGAATCACATAAGCTGCTTCGTCTATCAGAGCGCACGTCAAATGATTCAAACTGTCCATTGCTGTCCATCCATTCTGACGTCGACACACATGGAAACGGCGTAGAAAAGTAGCCCAATCTGTTTTTCCATTGTAGTAACCTAGTTTGATCTGACTGTTCTTGCTTGTAGAGCAGTTGTGTGCCTTTTCAACGACAGGTTTCGAAACTGTTTCTGTAGTAGGCCTAGTCCTATTGTTGATTTCGCTTGCTGTAGTCTGCGTTGCAATCGAAATTTTCGGAGTGAAGGTGTAGGTTTGAGATGCTGGTTGATATAGTTGTGCAGCCATGTTATTCAGTCGTAATGGTATTGTACTTGGATAGACACAGTTCCTTGAACTCGTCGTCGTCGTTCCAGTTGTCAAACACGATCCATATAAATTGTGTGTTTGTGAAGGCAACAAATACTCATTTCGCCCCCTGGTGAATGCATTGGAAACATTCGCCATATTGCTCGTTGGGATGCCAAAATGATTTTCCAAATTTTGATTAAGTTGCCCATAGTTAACGTTACGTTCAACACCATCAAAAACAACATCATCATAGTTCTCATACATCCGTTCATCAAATCTTAATTGTCTTCTGTCTTCTCGTCTGTTCGTCGTATAATTTCCTCGTCTGTTTTCATTACAGTCGAAAATCATTCTTAATCGTTCTGTCTCTTCATCAAATTCATCTATCCCTCCCTCTCTATTCCTTATTTCTCTTTCGTTTCTTCCTTCTCTCCTTCCTAAATCTTGATCGACATCCTCGCCGCCATTGTGGAGTTCGACGCTCCTCGTCGCTTGCGCTTCTGGTCTGGCACTACCGGGAGGGAGCCCCCTTGCCCCCGGATCTAGCATTCCCCGGTCTCCCGACCTTCCGCTCAGCGACAGGAACGCTTGGCCCAAGTTGAACTCCGGTGTAGTCTTCGGGGAGGCCAACGGGCGTGCTACTTCCGGTTGTTTGAGTACCCCCCCGGGTCTTACGATACGGGCCTCTCCTTCTTCAATCTCCCTATTCCCTTCCCTATCTCGGGTGGAATAACCGGCCTGGGAGGGGAACCCCAGTCTATCCAAATGAAAGTAGTCGGGCCTAGGTTTTCCCATCAACCTAGCACTCCGCCTACTGTCTGGCATAGGACCTGCGCTGGCTCCCTCTTCCTCATCTTGACAAGGTCCAGCCGAGTATGGCGCGGAAGGGCATTGCCCTACAATGGTTTCAGATTCACCACCTGGGTCCGTCTGCTCACCTCGGTCTTGCCGGCTTTCTCTCACTTCCTCTACCGCCCATCGCATCTCAGCCCGACGGTCATCTAGTTCGGCGCTCAATCTCGCCCACCTGTCCCGAACATCGTCTTGCTCGGCGAACACGACTTCCATCTCATTTGAGATATCCATTATCCTTCCTTCTATCTGTCTTTGGCGTTCATCTATCTGTCTTACTCTTCCATCCAACTGTTTCTGTCTATTATCCATACCTTCCATTCTACTGTCCACGCTCGACAGCGTTTGGCTAATACTGGATAGCATCGCCATCAATCCTGCGTCCGTCCCAATCGGTCGTTGTCCTCCTTCCTCCCTTCTTTCCATATCTCTCTCGGTCTCGTCCCCGTCGTCAGTCACAGAAACTTTAGACATGACACTTCAAATAGCAAATGCTATATTGTTTAATACAAAATACAATGAAAAGTCACAATACTAAATAGCGCAATATAATACTCAACGGCTAAAAATACATTCACTCCACATATATTCGTCTCTATAACTACAGGCAACGGCTGATCAAGGTAATTTCTGGTCTGGGTTTTTCCCTTACTAATCAAACATTCACGGCTGAAGGTCTAGTTCATAACATACCGCTGAGCTCGTAGTTTACTGTCTTCCACGATCTCGACGTTAATGTCCTCTTTCTCCGCTTGAATCACTGAATAATCCTGAGTCCTTCTCCTTGCTTCCTGCTGCAACGTAATTTAGATCCTTGTTGTCGTAATCGCAAATTCGTCCTTTCGTTTCCTCTCTTCGTCGTCGTTACTCAACCACTTCGTTCGGCTGAGTCTCTCTTCGGTCCACTTCACTTCAATAATCGCACTAATCCTTTTAACGTCGTTCTGATGTCGGCATCCAAGAAGACGGGCTTCGTTTCGCATACTTTTCGACGAACAATCCAACTTTAATCACATAATTTAGAGCGCAACTTCCACGAAGAATCCAACGTCAACAGAGCGAGCGAGAGCGAACGAACAAGCCCTGATTGCTTGCTCTCGTCCCTTTTAAACACTTTCCATGCTGAGCTAAGCAGAAATTCAGCATTTGCACGGTCTCTCTTCCTTTGACTCTTTGCCTCTGTCTGTTGTACGTGCCGCGATCCTGGTCTGTCAGCCACGCCACCACGTCTAGAAATCGCTGATGCAGCGGGTCCTGGTACAACCTCGTCAGCATGGTCTACTAAATCAGCTGTCTGCCTTCCCACATATCACCACACACATCCATACACATACACACATAGTTAACGATAATTGCTATTAAAAGGCGCTATATCAAGTGCAATCTTATAGAATCGCACACTTATAATAACAAAGGGTATCTATAGTGCGATTAAGCAAGTGATAAGTTTGAGCAAAGTTAAATAAATATTTGACTAAAATATTGACAGAATATGTGCTAGAATACAGTTTTCTTCAAGTAAAACCATTGGCAAAAAGTTCTTACTTACTGCTACACTGTTGTAGTGGCTTTCAAAGAATTGTGGGTAAACATAAGTAAAGAAATAAACTGCTAGCACTCACATTTTCCTGTATGAGGCATGGTCTCCTCTATCTTCTCTGTGTGATCCCCTGGTAACCATAATTGTATCTCCACTGCACATCACTGAATAATGTAGCACTTGTGAAGCTTACGGAGATTAACACTGGACTGTATGCTGTCCTATTGCAAGTGAATAGTCATGTATAATGGTATATTATTATTATGTATACAGCTTCTTGTTGCTAAATCACAAACAAACATCACAACTACCTCACATGATATACAGATTATGAATGTATTGTCACAGCATAGGATGCACACTTGCACATCACTTTCTGTATAAATATTATAAAGCTATAAAGGCATCTTTTATATTTATTCACTAAGGGTCACATTTTGTGGCTTTATGATTTGGCTAATTCATAATTGCTAAGTTGAAATTATACCTATACCTCCTGCCTTCTTGTGGTTTTAGAACGCCAAAGAAGACTACCAAAGCAGACCTGGTTCTGTGTTCAATGATCTAGAAGGTGAAAAAGTTTTGCAAGTTGTGACACAGTTGAGGTCTTTCTCATTGACAGACATTGGTATCATAACACCATACAAAGCTCAGGTAGGTATGCATAACTGCATAATGAATATGAAAAATGGGTGTGCCATTTCAGTACCCTTTACAAGACTCAAAAGTATGCCTCTGTTGACCAAATAAAATGATGCTTGCCTTCCAGAAGAAGGTCTCTCCTGAAAGTTCTTATTAGACAGTCTGATGCATCCAGGTTTGACAGAAGCCCTGTATCGAATCTGCAACAAAAAAGAAATGAACAAAGTACCATTCCCAGGAGTGGTACTTGTTGTAACTACAACTAAACCACTTGGTTCTCCGTCTGCCATTCCTTCTATTTATGAACTACTCACCTCCTGGAATGTTCATTCTCTTTCCGATAAGTTTGTGCTCGGATTAAATTATAAGATGAAACATAGACTAGCATGTCCTATCTAATTATATCCATACTACAAAAGTTCATATCTAGTAAGGTAAAGCTGCTGCCAAATCTCATGGTGAACATAAGGTGGCATCATTAGCTAACCAAATAGACAGGTTCGAATCATTTATAGCTGCCGCTTGATGTTCAATTTTTTAAAATTCTAATTCAAATTGACGAGTAATTATAGCTAATTCAAATATTAAAACAATTAGCTATTCGATTAGATAGACTTTTCTCTACAATGTCTACATGCTTCTCACAATGGCTGACGATAAAAATTATCCAGAATTTGCTAACATTTAAATTGTACTGGGATAAATGTGGAATCAAAAGGAATAGGAAAAGTAACAGGGGTAGTACAACAGATGCAGTAAAATAACAATGCCAAGTGGAAACCAGTTTATGAATCATCATATTTTGTTAGTCATGTTAAGATGCAGTTCAGGCTAACAAACAAATTGTGGATCGACTGCATGTAGCAATTCACGTAATTATAATTGATTAGCTGCTGTTAATTCTAATGCTAATCGATTAATTAGTGACAAGATTTTCTAAATCTAATTGATTAGCAAATTTTAGTAGCTAATTATTAATTTTTAATTCTAATAATTAGCCATTAATTCCAATAATTAGCCATTTAACTGACAGTGCTGTGCGAAGTGGAACTCATAACAGTGCACCCACTAAGATTCTGATTCATTACAAGGTGGGTCAAGTAGGGCCCTTGGACTACCTGGAATGTGATTGTAACTGCCTTTTATTCTGCCTCACATGACCAACTCGATGTTCATCCGTCCACAGGTCAGTCAAGCAAGGCCATGACAACGGAACCTGTGTTTCGGAATGAAATTGCCACAAAACTCCTACTAAAAATTACCAACTAAGATCTGTAATTAATACTTGATTGACTGACATTTTTTGTTGAACAGGTCGAACATTTGAGGGAGAAGCTGAAGGCTGCATCTTGTGAGGGCGATGTACGCACTGTGGATGGCTTCCAAGGCCAAGAACGTGACATCATCATTGTATCTACAGTCAGAGCCAACGGCCAAAAGCAGGACAGGCAGATCGGATTCTTAGATGATCCCAATCGAATGAATGTTCTTCTTACGCGTGCCAAACGGGCGTTGATTGTCGTTGGAAATCGTGCCACACTTGAGTCAAATGAACTGTGGAAAAAATGGATCAAATTCATGGAAGAGTTAAATCTCGTAATGGATGAAAAATAAGTGTCAACTATTAAAAAATTCTATGAACAAGAATACTGTACACAGCGTACAGGCAACCAGTCTGTATTTATACAAGTGCAGTAAAGACACATGAAATGAGCATAAATATAGCAGTGGAAAAGTTTTATTCTGCACATTTTGTGTAGTGAAGCCAATGACAAATGAGACTATTTATTTGAACTAAACTCTGTCTATGAGAAAGTACAACTGTATTCAGATTTCATAATCATAATCTCCAAAAGTACCTTTCAAAATGCAAGAGCAAGGTGCAAGCTTATTCATGATTGCTGCACAGAGTCAGAGAGCTATGACTTTAAGAGCAGGCTTAGTCTTCAGAATGTCAAAGTTTGGTTGCTTGAATGGTTTGACAAGTTCTGTCAGTTGAAGCATAATTCATCTACCTTTCAGCACTCTTGAATACGCTGGTTCCTTGGCTTTTGAGTGGCGCTTTTGAAGCTTTGGAGTTTAAGACTATAATAACTGTTTTAGAAGTCACGTTTGACATTACTTGTGTTTAGTCAACATAGTGCAGTTCTAAATTCTGAATACTTTTGCCAAGACTGCAACTATGTTGTTATCATCCAATTTTTTCTCCAGTTTTATACATTTTGGCAGATGAACAACTTCATTTTTTGCCTCCTGCCATTTCTATACTTAAGCTTAGGTTTCAGCTGTGGTCTTGTGGACTCAAATGCAGTACAATCAGTACATTCAGTGCCAGCAACTGCTGCGCTGACAACAGTATTTGGCAGCTTATTGGAGCATGCAGATCTTTTAATTACCTTATGCTTTCTACATGATACATTTTCAGTTCTAAATAGCATGTGCTAGTCGCCAGACTGTGAGGTGCACAATTCACGATGTTGCTGTATACTGGTGACCTCTATTCGTATATAAATATAGACGCATGTTATGTTCTTGCTGTTGCCAGTTTCTTATTAGTTCAAGCTGTTTATTAGTTGTTTTGTCATATCTGAATAGAATAATTTATGCTCTGTATAAATTATGTCACTAAAATAATGAGCAGCTGCCACATGATTTCTAATAGTTCCAGTCAGTGTCAGTAGGCTATAAACACAAATAAAGGTTAACTTTTCCAGGTATATAGTCAAGTAGCTTAGCTTCAGAAATTAAATTATTAAGGTGTGTTTGTGTGAGCAATGAGCATAATCCATTCAGTGGTGTAGCCAAGAATTAATGATGGGAATGGGCCCGGTGGGGGTTTTCTGGCCTGGCCGGATGCCCTTTCTGACACCAACCCAACAGTATTACAGTAAATAAAAAGGAAATAAAGTAACAAAGGGAATAAAGTAAGAAAAACAATTGTTACTACAATTGTTTTGTTTTTTCTTATTTAAGTGGATAAATAACCTTTAAAAAAACCTTTCTCTTTGGCAAATGGGGGTTTTAACCTCTGAAACCCCCCTTGTCTACGCCACTGAATCCATTACTTTCATTCGCTGCTTGAAACAGACAGAAAACTAAAGAAGACAATGGTGTGGGGTTGTTTGTGCTAACAGGGCCGTCCTCTGACCAGCCTTTGGACAAACCCTTCAAACTTCAAAGACTCGGCGCTTTCAGCAGCGCTTGGGAACATCTGTACTGGTGCCCTTCGCTTGGCTTCCGAGTTTGTAGATTACGATTATGACTGCTTGTGTGTTGCTATTGAAATCCACCGCCTCCCACAGGATAGGCCAATAATGATGTTCTAAAGTCTGAAGCCATGCACGTACAATGTGTACTGGCGACCAATATCAGAAACAACCATTAGCTACAGGTCTGCCTATAATTATTAGACACCGTACTATGAGCTACTCTGGTCCAAATCGCTTTTGATCCTCGCCACTCGACATTTACAGATCTCCGTGAATACAAGAATCATAAACTCGTAAACTGTGCCCGCGTCTATAGGCTCCGCCGCTGAGCACTGTTCCTCGCGCACTGACTCATACCGTCGGGCTTAGAAAATGGGATAGGAACCGAAGTGCATGACACGCATCAAACGAGGTTAGCACGAAACCATCTATATTGGTGCGACAACGGTCTCCATGACAGCGGGTGGCTGTAGGAAGGGGCGGAAGACCTGGAACACGCAAGAAGCAGAGACAGACAGACAGAAACAGCTAGAGACAGACAAAGTCAGACAGACAGAGGATAGACCGAGAATAATTGTGTGTGCCCCTTCCCTTTCATCGATTAAAGCAGACATCGTATTATTATTATAGCCGCAACGTAAAGCGTTGAAGCGTTCCACAAAGTCTCTGTTTAGACCGACGACGTTGCCAACTAAAGACTATTCAGATGGATTTATAACGCCCGAAGCGCACTTACTTTGTCGTTTAAGGTTCGTAAAAAGTTATTCGAAGGCACCATCGCGTCTTTCGGTTCACCATTTAACCCAGAGTATATAGAGTAAACGGAGGCAGAAGAAGACCTACCGTGACTCCTTCTGTCGACGGCATCGGTCGACAAGAATCGCCAGATGCAATCGGTCAATCGCGACATCATGCATCTCGAGGTGTACTTTTGTACTTGTTGTATATCATGGATAATCTGGACTGCTAGCGGATTGCAGGTGAATGGAATAACACTGGCGCCCATCTACTGGAACTCGTCAAATCCAATGTAAGTGCCATTGCTGTTGGCATCAATTTTTGTTTTTGTCTGATGTTTTTAACTGTAGCCTATGCCTATTGGTGGGTTTCATAAGTGCACCAAAATCATAGTATTGCAGTAGTCTAGACACTAGACTCTAGGACCAGTTTGCTGAGAAATGAGCAGGGTCGAGGCCATTCGGTCGCTTTATAAAATCGAATTCATTTACATTTAAGATATTTGATTCCACTGCTTGTTAGCTACGCATGTAGAAATGTCAGGCCTTAATTTTTGTTTTCTTTCTTTAGAAGCATTTTATTTAAATAGATTTTCTACAGCTTTGCCTCATCATGAGGTTGATGGTACTATCCTGGCTAATTCAGGCTGTCTAACTATTTTAAAATAGGTCTATGTACTGTTTTATAGCCAATTTGCCTGCAATTCCTTTATCACATCAACTAATTGGGACAAAACATTAGTACCCAAACCCAAGTGAGTGACAAGATATTATCCTAAACTATAATGTAATATTCCTTTATTGAAACAATCCGGTTGACAGACCGCAACCAGTTGCAGTGTACAGTTATGCAATTGAAAAAATCACAACAACACAAATCACAGAAGATCAGTGGTGTAGCCAGGAATTTATGATGAGGTGGGGTTATGGCCTGGCCGGATGCCCTTCCTGACACCAACCCAACAGTATTACAATAAATAAAAAGGGAATAAAGTAACAAAGGGAATACAGTAAGAAAAAACAATTGTTACTACAAACAATTGTTTTGTTTTTCTTATTTAAGTGGTTAAATAACCTTTTAAAAAACTTTTTCATAAGCCAAGTGGGGGGAGGTTTAACCCCCCTAAACTCCCTTGTCTACGCCACTGCAGAAGACATAAATCTTAATTGCTAGCAGAACAGACAGCCTGCAATACAGTGCTCTAAGAGCAGCCTACAATGCACATCTATCCTACTGTGTTCGAGTTCGGGTTCCACCAATAGCATCAGTTATAAACTTGTCGTCGGTTTTGTTTGGTTCCTATTTAACATGTCACCGAAGAGGCTGTATACGATCAAAGTGGATGGGAAACCAATGCAGCTTGTCATTAAAGTGTAAAAGGAATCGTGTAATCAGCAGATTAATTAATGAACAGAGGCTGCTGAATGATTGTATAATGTATTATTTATATTGCATTATTTATATGCTGCCTTGACTTGATGTCATGCAACATTTTACTTTTCAGTGGGCTAGTAATTGCACCATTGGTCTGGAATGCCTTTATCTTGATCACTCTTTGTTATCTTGTTGCAATGTTCAAGAGAAAGTGGTGCCTTCTGCCTGATCAGCTCAAGGTAGATAGAATAACACTGGCAACCATCTTTAAGAGGCATTGAGAATGTGCTCATTCTGAGATGGTGGATTTAAAAAGTTTGCAAATCTAACATCTATAGGTTTTTGGAAGATATATATTTATAACTGATATTATTCGCCATTTTGATTAAATGTAAAATGTGCAAAACATGACATATACTATACAGACGGGTATACACATTAAAGAGAATTTGTTTCAGAAGAGAATTCAAAGGAAACTAGGGTTTTCAGTCACATAATATGCAGAATGAATAATGATTGAAAGGTCAAGATATTAAGTGTTTGAAGAGATGGACGAACCAAACAAATGTCACCATAAAGAATGGATAGAGGACATAGTTGAGTGGTGCAGATCATCACTCCAGGAACTGAGCCACATTGCTCTGGACAGACAACAGTGGAATAACTTAGTGAAAATGGCATCGGACACTTGCAGGCGATGAGCCCATGGTTTATGATGATGATGATGATCTCATAGTTAGGTGACGGATAACAATTTTGGTGGGATCGAGCTGATATGACTGTATATAGATGACATTAGGATGCATCACAATCTGTTTGAAGAAGCAACCTGTGTGGGTTGCATGGGTCCTGTTTGACTAGGTCATTGAGTTTCCTAAGCGCCCTATTAGCGACATGTGCTGTGTTAGAGTGCTGTAAATATCGTCAGAGTCATCCTTATGTACCAATGAATTCTCACGAACAAGCCCACGCCAATGACTATGAAGAATTTTCACTTTATTATTATTACTAGCTGGGTACCCGGTGTTGCCCGGGAAATTTAGGATTCACACACTCCCGACCAATTCCTTAATTCCCCAGCCTCACTGCCGGCTCCCCAACCCGCCCCAACCCTTCCAATCCTCACCCCACTCCACCCAACCCAACGTTTCAGGTGAAAAACTGTGAAAGTATGGCAACGGAATGGATATTTATAGTAAAAATTAGAGTTTTCGCTCCTCCCCACCCTGGCTCCCATGGTGGTAGAGATTCGCCAACCCCTCCAACGGGTGTCCCATGCCCACACAAACAGCAGTGAAGGTTTGGAGAGAAAAGCTAAAAACCTGTGGAAATGCATCCCAGTGAAACAGGGACAATGAGGTTTTCGCCCCCCCTCGCCCCTTGGTGGTAGAGATTCGCCACCCCTCCACTGGGTGGTTCTGTTGGCCCTCTGTCTAGGCAAAGTTCCAGATGAATGGCTGTGTTTTATATAAAATAATTTTTGGGGTTTTGCCCCCTCCCCCATACTGGTCCCATGGTGGGAGAAATTCGCCAACCCATCCACGGAAGGTCCCATGCTTAGACCGACACAGTAGTGAAGGTTTGGAGTGAAAAGCTCAAAAACTGTGGAAATGCATCCTGGTCAAACAGAGACACACACAGACAGACTCTTCTCTTTACTTATATAGACTATTGCTGATGTTTTTATACTCATAGTGAATGAAAGCAAGGGATGATGTTAACAGCATTGAGATTTAAAATCCCTCATTCAAAGTGTCTGAAAGAATTAATTAAGTCAGTCTTATATAAAAACTTGAGTGCATAGATCTATATTTAAAATGGTTGGCATTAATGCTGTGGCTGAAATGAGTGTTGTGTTACCATTTGATTTAAATTATGAGTTCATGATGATTAATCAAACCCAACACAGAGAATATTTTATTCTGCTGTCACCTGATGCTGTCCCCAGATCATTAGCTCTGCTACGGTTATAGGTCTGTATTTATTGAACTTTAATCCTTCCGTCCATGAGTTTTTGTTTGGTCAAGGTATCGTTTTTCATCCGGCTCTCACTTAGCAGATGCTGAAACATGCACCTTCATTCTTAGGGTAACTGTATCTGCCAGTGTTTCTGTGCAGTACTCTCTGCACTCATGAATCTCATTAAGAAGAATGATGATTGATAGATGAAACACGATTGCATTAATTATATACCAGGAACAGAGATGTAGACATGTTTGACTCCTTACCTGTTCTGCTTATTTCAATGAGGGGGGGGGTTGGCCTCCCTGAATGTTTTTAGCAGTGAATTAGGATCGAAGGATAGCTAATATACAGTGTCTTCAACCCAGAAACAACCCCGATGACTTGTTTACTGAATTCTTATCTAAATGAAAGCAAAACTACTACTACACTGAGAAATACTATCTTGTAAAAGAGATTAATGTAGGCAGTATGCTCACAGAGGTGAACTGTCAGGTATTAAGGCACAACACCTGTTGCCTGGAGCGCTTAGGACGAGAAGAAAGAACAGCCTGGCATTTGATCGGAATGACTCGAGGGCATGGTAACTGGGAGGGATTAGGCACCGTGTGTTGTGATTACGTGGAGAAAGATTAAGGGCAATTCATGAGTCTTTTTTAGGTGGAAAGAAATATTCAAAGCGAACATTATCCTAAAGGTGAAAAGGAGAACTTTGATTTTGAGGGGAAAATGGAAGTTGGAAGTAGGCCTACCTGGTAGTTCATTAATTAATGGTTATTAAAAGTTGTAAAGTATTGATAGTGGAAAGTAATTGTGCAATGCTCATAGGTGACCAAAGAAATGAAAATTCATTCTCAACTTGTTGCCTCAACCTGGGATCTGTCAGTGTTTTTAAGAGCTGTTAACACTTTCCGTGTGAGGAGAGAATGAATCATTGGTCTTGAGGGTATAGATGCACAAGACATATTGTGTTGTGGCTGCTCCCAGACATCGGTTTTAACAACAGGACTTTGTGTGAGAAGTCTCACACTTGAGTCCTGTTTCCGCAAGGCGCTTCACAAACTGCTCACCAGCTAACTGAGTGATCAATTCAAGTAACCGACTCTCATATTCGTTTTAATTATTTGTACGTATCGTAAATGATCGATTTCTTTTCCTCTGATGCCTTCAGTCAGTTTGCAATTTATCTTATTTTAGTTTGGTGTTTAGCTTAGTGCCGTTGGTGACCATAAATAAAGACTGTAGAGTGTAGACGTGCATCTGTCATTGACTGCAACATTTCTCCATGTTTAAGAACCACGGATGATGAATTTATTTGGGTCGCTATCTCACTCATCTTCTCCTACTATACTTGTTGCCATTAAGTCTGATTGAACCATTAAAGATTAAATATGATTTACAACCTCGCTTGACCTTCGTACATAAATCGACTACAGTAGTTCAGTCTCTCAAGTATTTCATTTAACAGTGTTTGAAATTTTCATATAAATTTCATTGGCCTCAGTTTACCTCTAAGTTCGTTAAATTTTTCTCGCCTTCGTGCATGTCTTCACTGAAGGACAAAATTTTTTTCTCATAAATTTACAGCTTCAGTTGCTCTTTAACCTGAATGTCACCTGCCAGTGTTATTTTCACTTTTGGATAGATCTATTACTGCTGATAGCCAAAGCTTTCAATGTCTTATGCGCAGTAAATTTATTACGCATATAAGCATTTTACAAAATCAAGAAGGGATGCCATGTTTGGCCCCTAGTCAGTTGACCTGGAGACGCTTTGACTAGAAATGGGGAAGTCTGAAAATGGGAAGCCACCCAGACAGTAGTAGATTGTGACTCCTCCTCAAGGAGATCAGTCATGCTTCCAGACATCCTGCACTTCTATTTCAGCCTGAGTGGCCCACGGTGAGACTTCTTAAATAATTAGATTGTTCACCAGATTGTTTAACACCTGAATCTTTGCCCATTCTATCCTCTTCTGAAGCATGCAGGTAGGTATTTTGATCTTGACACTACAGGTCTGCTATCCTTAAGGCTTAATGTGTGGGGTTTGACGAGAAGGAGCCTGTAAGTGATCTGCAAAGAGAGTGTTAATTGCTGTCTGACCCTATGCACTCACATTGACCTTTGATCTCTTGTGATCTGTTCTTCCTAATTGACCTTTAAATCTCTCTGTGCAATTGCTCTGATAATGTTTCCTCAAGGGTTTGCTTACTAGCAAACTTTTCTCATATAATTATGATCATGTAGTTTCCCTCTCTTCACCTTAAAAACTTAGGCTATAACTTAAAAATGACTGATTGCTGCACATTGGTTTGAGAACAATCTTCCTTGCATGACATTAGCTATCTACTCATTGATGACAGGCAACGACTCTGATCTTTGAAGACTCTGATCTTTGAAGTAAGCCTATATTTTAATAAATGTATCATATTTCGTGTTGGTAGTTAAGGAACAACTTATGCAGGGATGGGCAAATTACAGGGCAGCATTAATTCAATTACAAATTACCAATTACTGGAGAAAATGTAATTGAATTACAAATTACAAATTACTTTTGACTCAGAGCCTCAAATTACAAATTACAAATTACGTAATTTCAATTACATCAATTACAAATTACTTTGGGGCTTAAATCATTGGAATAAAAATCTTAGGCAGGAAGTGCATGCCTTTTCCATTATTTCTATGTGTATCATTATTTATTGTGTAGCTTTCTTTTAGAAGCAGCAGCCGTTCAAACAAGTTAGGCCTATCTGATCGTTTGTTATGCCTTGCAATCATGCCTGTAAAACTAAAGAGCCTAGCCTATATCTATCAACTGGTGCAGACAAAGGCAGGGCATCATTAAATTGTATTTAAAGAATTTGTTAGTAGTTGTAGAGCTATGAGGCATTATTAGTTCCCTTTTCTGTCATATTCCATATGCTGCAAGATTTCTAAATCGTGTTTGTTTCTGCTAGTCGACTTAATTTATGGTAACTAACACGCTGCACATTAAAACCATTAAATTCTTCCTCTTCATCTTCTTCTTTATGACCACTATATAGATGCTCAGTATTTTGTTCACTACCGGTGGTATATTCAGATGTTGTTACTAGCAACTCATGTATTCTTTTAGTTTGGTCTGCAAACTCTGCAGGTAGCCACATAACTTTAAATACGGATGATTCACTGTTGCAAGGATCGCATGATTCATCAAAGAATTTTGATATAGGCCATTCAAAGTAATTTGATTTTGCAGAATGTAATTGAAATTACAAATTACAGGAAGAAATGTAATTGAATTACAAATTAGAAATTACTTTGATGCAGAGCATCAAATTACAAATTACCAATTACAATTGTAATTTAAATTACGTAATTTCAATTACTCAATTAAATTACTGCCCATCCCTGAACTTATGTTCATTCATTCATTCATTCATTCATTCATTCATTCATTCATTCATTCATTCATTAAGTGATTTGTATAGTGCTTATTCAGAGGTGCTCCTAATCTCTGTATGGCCAAAGAAAGCAGTCTTAAGTTGTGTGTGAATCAGACAAGGGCAGTGGCGGTGCCAGACACTTTTTGTAGCCAGGGCATAGCCAGGGCAGTCATACATGTAACCAGGTCAGAGACTCAGAGGGCGAGTCATGTGCTGGGTAGTACGTGCTTACATAGACCTATTATTTGGCGCTACCATGCTCGCCGTCAGTCAAAATTACCCACCATACACTAGTAGGGTTGGCTGGTCAGAGGTTCAGATGGGCAAAGCCATAAAACTGAACACTTTTTTACAATTGCAAAGCAAATCTTATAAATTTTATAGACTAATCTCAGTGACTTAGTGAAGCATTGCAAAATCCTCTTTCGAGTAGCATTTCGAAAGCAAAAAGTTCATCAAATAAAGCAACTGAGTCAGGAATATAAATAGGTCTGCTGTTTGCGCACATACTTACGATTCATTTGAGAAACAATAAAGCGGCGGTTAGGTCTACATGCTGTTGTGTAGCCTACTTACGGTAATGTGGATAAACAGCCACAGTTTTTCCCTGCCAGAACTTTTTCCCTGCAAGAATTTTTCCCTGCCAGAATATTTACCCTACCAGAATTTTTGTCTTTTAGAACTTTTTCAAAATTTTGCTCTACAAGAATTTTCGCCTATCAGAACTTTGGTCTGCCAGAATTTTTCCATGCCAGAATTTTTTGCCCTTCCAGAACTTTAGGCTACTCTGAAAGAATTTTCCCCTACCAGAATGTTTGTCCTGCCAGAATTTTTTCCTGCCATAACTTTTCCTTGCCAGAATTTTGCCCTAGAACTTTGCCCTGTCAGAATTTTTGCCATGTCAGAGGACGGACGGACGGACGTGAATAGTAAGAAACAATATGCCTGGCAGGGCAAAATTTCTCGCAGGGCAACGATCGGGGCAAAGGCAGGGCATTTGCCTTGCCATGTCCTGGCATAGCGCCGCCACTGGACAAGGGTTTCAGTTCCATCTGCTGATATCACTTTATTTTGCTTCAGTGTAGTACTTTTGGCTAAGCTTACAGAATGAAAATATAAGAAATTATAATTTGACTGAAAGACTGAAACCAGTTTGTGCAATTTGTTTATGCAAATTGTTATGTGATCTAGTATGGTTTAGGGGAAATTATAGAGGCTATGATTGAGGTATTCTCTGTGAAAAGAATGTTGTACCTTTCTTCCCTCCAATTTCACTTCTTTGTACTTGTTTTTGTTGTTGTCAAGGAATCTTAATTGGCTGATTTGTTCATTTCTTGGTGTGTCCTTGCTATGTGAATGTGTTAATTATTGTTCAGCTGAAGAGAAGGTTTAGACTTTGAAGTATTAGCAGGGCATCTGAACCTGCATCTCTATAATTATCTGAACATTTCAGCTTGATTTCATAAATGAAATTAGTGTGTAACTGTGTATAAAATTATATATGTAAATCGATATTATTAATTTGTCTTAAGTTTAAGATTATATGACTAATTATACCTATTACCAATTGTGCGTGAAAGTGAAATAAGGAGACCAATATTTATGAAAAGCCACTAAAAGTCTATGTTGCACAACATCTGGTTGCCAGGGTGCCATAGAGAGTTAAGGAGAGGATTGTGTTTGGGTTGAGGTAAATGGGAAGGCAGAGGATTGGATGTATTATGCAGTAACACATCCTTTTTATCCTTATTAAGAAGCTCCTTAAAGGTAACTATTTAATGACCTACAGTAATCAAAATCACATAGATTTTCCTTCTGTGACAACTGCTGCTATAGAGAAGCAGTTTCTGACTTACCTGGGTAATCACTTTATTAAGAAAAAGATTTAATCATTGCGTTGGTTCTTTTCCCCCAGCATTAGGATTGCACCTGGATAAACTTTCTTAAGTAGTTGGCCTAGTCTGCTTTGAATATGGTATTGGGGGATGGGGGGGGTAAGTCGGAACAGGTGGAAGTGATGGAAAGATGGTGCAAGTGGCTTTCTTATAACCCAAGGCTTTCATGCAGGTGTTATAATGATTCCTAACAATTTCCTGTTAAGAGTGAGCAGCTGCGTGCATGCATTACATGACCTGTCATGACCTTTCAAATGGATGCTCTTCAGAGTTAAGTGCAGTTAACCCCTCACTCCAGCAACACGATGGGTAGAGTTGAGCAACATGCCTTAAGTAGCCTCAGCTACAACAGTGTACCATTACCTTCTTAGGACTCGCTAATACGGTATTACAGCTTTTACAGGTTCTATAATTTAGCCATTAAAGTTAAGCTAAACATGACAGCCATTATTATTCTGTCTGTCCATTTGCAATTTTGCACATCTGCCTGCCTCCATGCTGTTTATTTTTGTAATATTTATTGTTTTCTCATACATGCTAATTTGCGCATGTTCCAAAATTTGATCCTTTTAATTGTGTGTTTCCTGTCTTGTTCCATTTGAACATTTTAGCAATAAGAGTGTTCTAAAAATGGTTGAGTGACCATTGCAACCTGTGGGCCTACATTTTAGGCGTTTAGAAAACCTTTAAGTATTGTAGATCAGTGTGTTTGCATAACCTGTCAAAAATTTATCATCTATAATAAATTTCTGCAGGTTGTTCAAACACGTTCAAAAAGATTCTAAAATTTAAGTGTTACCTTTAAACACTTTAATTTTGCAGAAAATCCCAGGTTTATGCACAGTTAAAATCTGATGCACTATATTTTTCTGGCTTGCATAGGATTTGCACTCGAATTACTAAACAAGTAAATTTGCTTGAGTTTAATATACTCTTATTTAATTGGCCTGGAATAACATTTGTTTTCTTTTGTTAGGTTCAAGATCAGCAACAATGGTCACATTATTGAAGTTAATCTCTACGATGAAATTGATTTTGTTTGTCCATATTTCTCCATGACGTCCGACAACTCGTCATATGAATACTACATTATCCATCAGGTAGGTTGCTGATAAAAGTCTTTATTTTATGAGTCAAAGCTGTAAGTATAAGTATGAGCTCTGAGTACGATAGTCCAGACAGTATGGTTGTGGTCGTTAGTGCAATTTAAAGTTTTTGGATGTACACATTGGTTGAGTTTCCGGTACTCAAAATTAACCATTTCTTGCGTAGCCAGGCTATGAAGATGCATCATGCTTAATTGTTATAACCTTAGCAGTCATGGACTCTAAAGAACCATCTAGTCATTGAGTGTAGCAACTTTGATTTCCTCTTTTACACCTTAATAACGAGCATGTACTAAAAATGACTTAGAAAAGTGAAAACAATGTAGCTCATCTAGTAATCATCTGGTAAGTGTAAAACTTTATGGTTATCCGTGAATACTCCAGGGTGAGAATTCCTGGGGTTGTGGGTGGGGATTCAACCCACAAGTGTTTCCTAATATATCATAGTAAAGTCCTCATTGCACACCCAAGGCAACATATATCAATGTCTCAACCCCCTGCCAGTTATTTTTCTGCAATCCTCATACTGGTATGCTCTGATATTAAGCTCATAAAGTTTCTAATGCTGCAGAAATTAATGAACTCACCAGAGCCTTTAAGCAAATATTTTCTATTGAGAATTGTTCTTGAACTTGCGTAGGTCACAAAGGAGGCGTACGAAGACTGTGACTTGCATGCAGACAATGGAGCCGTGATGATCGTTAACTGTAGCAATCCGAACCATCGCAAGAGATTCACAATGCTCATCGAGACATTCCAGGCGATTCCAAAAGTGCCCGAGTTTAACGCCGGTCACACTTACTACTATATTTGTAAGTGGCATTTTATATTCTCATCCATCTTCTCCAGTAGAAGGATTGAGAGCGATGAGTCGTTCTTTAGGTGGAAAGGGGCCTTCAGGCAGTCATCATGGTGGCTCTTCTGAAGCAGCTTACGAAAGGATTTATACTAGCATGGCAAAATCCATCAACTTATCAACTGAGTGTTGAAAGTTATAGGATGGTGGTGCTAATAAATTGGATATCCCTAGTTGAAGATAACCGACAATGCTTGTCAATAGTCGTCAATTTGGTTATTTCTTGGAACATTTGCCAATTGCATATTATCTTCAGCATTATAATTTTTCTTAATATCTACGCGATAAGAGAGGACATCGTTTCATGCTGCCTCTCGTTAAATCAAATTTCTTTAAATATAGTTTTATCAACAGATGCATTTTCAGTTATATTTAGCTATCCATGAGTGCCCTTAAAATATGCTGTCGTCTATCATAGTTATTTTTAAATGTATGTAATCGTTGTATACAATACAATGTAATGCATGTCAGATGCAAATATTAGCTACCTACTTACTTATAAATTGGTAATTTGTAATCGTTGAAATTGATTCAGCTGTCATCTTCTCTAGCTACTGTAAGTTTTCTATCATTCTATGTTGGGGAGATAATCTGCTAATTTAGTTGGAAGTTAGTTAGTACTGCAACTAGCTATAATTATGACTTGGTTTTTAATATTTTTGGCAGCAACATCATCCGGGTCAAAGGATGGTCTGCTGAACATCTATGGAGGAGCATGTCTCCATCATAACATGAAAATGTTAGTCAAAGTCTGTTGCGACGACGCAATGAGTAAGTAAGAATAATGCAGGAAGACATTTCATATTTTATATGGACATTGTCCAGAAATAGTTTGGTTATCCTACTATGAATTCAGCAAGTCCTGCTCTTTCATATAATTATTATGGATTGTCACTTTTCATTCTTCATCATCCTCTTAGAATTTGATATATTCAGCTGGTTTCCCATCAGATATTCACTCAGCATAACAGAGGTCAGATTCCAGATCACTGGTTGGTGAGTCCCAGCAGCAGAGAGGTGGAAATGTAATAATGTGCTGCAAGAAAGGTCACTGCAGGAGTGCCCACTATGTTGCTCGGTTTCTGCAGATGAGCACTGATGAAGAAGGTCAGTGAGTGGGAGTGGATTTATGGTCCACTTGGAGTATAGGATTGGCCAATCAACATACTTTGTCTTCTGCTTGGCTTTGGATGGCTTTACAGAAGGGTTCACCCAGTACATGTCGAATGCACTGTGAATTATTGTCCAATTGAGCAAATTTATGGCCAGATCTATGGGCTGCTGCTGCTGCTTCTGCGGAGGCTGGTGAGTGCTCTGAAGACACAATTGCATCCTGCCTTTGTCATGCTAAGTGACCTGCACTGCAAGACACAATGGCACCAAATTGTCTCTCTCCAGGATTTAATGTTCTTGCATGTCATCAGTCCTGCTCTTGGAGGAAAGAATTTCTCTGTATAAAGTTAGGTCTGAACTGAAATGAGTCATATACTGATTGATCAGAGCTGCACTTGTTTCTGGGTGATGTTTTGGATCACCAGATTTTGTTATGATACAAAAGTGTTGATTAAGACAACTGATAAGAAACCATATGCATCTGGTCATTATGTTTCCTACCCCAAATTTTACGCTTTAATAATGAAGAATGAAAGTCTTGTGCCATATTTAGGCAGAATTGCTGGAAGTCACTGTAAGAAATAGATTAGAAAGATATTTCTCAACAGTGTTCATATGAAATGAACAAACCAGAGATGTGAATCGTGATCAACCAAGATATAATAAATTATGGCCAACTGACAAAACCAGATAATGACAGGAACAGCCAGGCAGCTACACGGTCACATGGATGTCAAGCATGTTCATAATTTACTTTGACTTTATTTTCTGTATTAAGTTTCAGTTGCAATTAATGTTTTATTTTTCATTTTATTTGTTGTTTTGTTTGTTATTTTCTGTGTTACATATATTTATTTAGTTGAGTTTTTCTTTCAAATTATTCAGCTAAATCTACTAATATTTTGACTCAAGCGCTGTCCTCTACAACGACCAATCAGATTGGCCAGCGGTCTTTTGAGTTTCGTCCTTCAGTCTATCCTGAAATTAAACCTGTAACTCATCGGACTTTTTTAAAAGGTATTTTGAACTTACCTTGTTTTATAATTTGTTTATGTGTATTGTTATTTATAAGTTACTCTAAGTTTCAGATTTCAGTTAAAATATGCTCTCTGCCAATAACTAGGATGCACGTGGGATTACGGTGGGATCACTGCTTCCAGCAACTGAACAACAAATGCTTAAATTAAAGGTATCATATTTATTTAGAATAGTGTGCTACAACATTGTCAAGATCCTTCAACGTCCTGTGTCTTAGTCTGAGCACAAGATGTTACCGGTAATTGAAAAATATATGTAATTGTAGTCTTCCAAACTTCTACAGTGCCACTAGAAGACCAAGTGCAAGGAACCATCTCATTAAAGAGCATTAGCACCGGCTTATTTACATGAATACTAGTCACATTTCAAAATGAAAATTATATTAAATACACCGAATTAGTTGCTTGCAGACTACTTTGAATGTTGCTATTAGAATGACTGGTATACATGTACAATTCTGAACTTCTGATCCTATTATAATAAACGTATTAATCTGATAGATGAGAGGCTGAGAGCTGGTCTGTTAGCCTATGGCTAACCAGAGATACTGGAGTCAGATGTCACAAACCTTCCCAGTTGAATGACTAGAAAGAGAACTCAAAACTTATGACTCCTTGATATATATATATATATATATATATATATATATATATATATATATATATATATATATATATATATATATATATATATGCTCCCATTGCGCCAGCATATAGGTACATATGCCCACCAACATATACATATGCATGTCTCAGTTCAGTTATATCATTAATTCATTTCAAGAATTTATATAACACCTCTTCAAGAACTCCACTCAGAGGCGCTCCCAGTCCAACCATGGTAATACCAATAGATCTTAATGGTCTGTAAAGCACTGATGAGTCAACCCTAGGTAACAAGCGTATCTTGGAGACTATTCCAGACAGATGGACATACAACTACATCATGCATTATTGTTGCCTTGTGGTTGTAACTCTCTCTCTCTCTTAACATCTGCTCTTGGTGGTGCTAATGGGAGTGTGGTGCTAATGGGAGTGTGGTGATAATGGGAGTGTGGTGCTAATGGGAGTGTGGTGATAATGGGAGTGTGGTGCTAATGGGAGTGTGGTGATAATGGGGGTGTGGTGATAATGGGAGTGTGGTGCTAATGGGAGTGTGGTGATAATGGGGGTGTGGTGATAATGGGAGTGTGGAGCTAATGGGAGTGTGGTGATAATGAGAGTGTGGTGATAATTGGAGTGTGGTGCTAATGGGAGTGTAGTGCTAATGGGAGTGTGGTGATAATGGAACTTCCATTATCACCACACTCCCATTATGGAAGTGTGGTGATAATGGTGGTGATTCATGAGTCAGAACATTGATGACTATTAATTGGTACACACTTCTGATTGCTCACTGGTAGTCATGAAAATATTTTAAATTGAGTCATTGACCAGTTGGCCAGTGACCTCACTCCATTATATCAACACATTTAGGAACAAACTGTCGGAGCTGAAACTTGACTTTTTTACATGCTGTTCTACACAAAATGTGCAGTTGTAAATGAATTTGTACAGTTGTAAAAGTAGTTATGTGCATTGGAAATCATTAGAAAAAGGCAATTAGTGAAAGATAAACAGGAAGGTCAAACTTAGGATAAATTTCTGAACTAACGACTAAAAAGTCATCAGTTTTTTTCGTCGCCAACTTGCGACATTTCTTTGGGAAAATTTTCGCCAAACAAGGCCGCACTAAGAAAACTTCCTGGTTGTGCAGTTCTACAAATTTCTTTAAAATCGCCTTGAGCTGAAATACAATTTAGCTACGAGATTTCTATCTGCTGTTTGTTACAAGTTATGTGCTTGCCACATATAAACGAAATTAATTATTGTTTTCTATCCTTCAGTTAACATGAATTTCATTAAATGATTTGTAGATGGTCATCATGTGGATAAGACGAACGGGGAACATTTATCAGAAAAGATACAAAAGACTTCAACATTACAGGAAAATAACATTTATCTCGCACACAAAGGACTGAGAAACAATGTTCATTTGATGTTACCATTGCCTATTGTTGTTCTGTCTACTCAGTTGTTTGCGTTTCCAATGGTAGTACACATTGTTTTATCTACAAGGTAGCACAATAATTGTTAACCTTCATCTATCAGTGAAGGCATCATTTTATGATACGCAGGGAGTAAGTGAAGTGAAAATATAAGTGAAAACATACAGCGCATGCAAAAATTCCTTCTCTATCACTCTGTGTTTAGATACTTAGGACGAAGTGCAGGAGAATCATGTTGATTTGAATTTACTGGAAGCTAGTTTAATTTTTTGCTTATGGAAAAATATAGAGCCTGCTGTCTTCCATCATAATGTCCTGGAATGGATTTCCAGTGGACATCTGAAGTGAATTTGTCTAAAAAATCTGAATACATCATTGCTTGAACTGTGTAAATGTATATGACTAAGTTTTTTTAATAGGGATGCAATTTAAAACTAGCCGTCTGTGATTTCTGTCCTTGTTGAGGCGAGTTGTAAAATCGGCTAGCGTCCAACAAACTTGGCTATACACTGGGTACAATGAATGTATATTGTCAACAGTTAGAGAAGAATGCTGGCTTGTCTTACATTTCTGCTGTGCCAAACCAGATAAAATGAATCTGCCAAAGGTTAAATATTTGCAGTCTTCTAAAAGATCGACACATTCTTACCGCATGTAATAAACGCCAGTAGATTATTGAAGATTATCATGAGACTGCTCCTCTGTTTTCTTCTACCTCAAATATTATGTACTGAGTTAGTCTAACAGTAAATGACCCTGATATGCAGCTACTGCAGCACTTCTGCTGTGGCATAAATGATACGACACACAAGCGCCTGCGTGTCAGTTTGCTCCAGGATTTTGAGAGGTCACAGCAGTGGCGGCGCTAGGGGGATGGGGGGGCTAAGCCCCCCCTATAAGAGGCTCAGCCCCCCCCCTAAAAAAAGGCCATCCAAAATTTTTACAGTGAAATATCCACAATTTTGGGGTGACAACAAAACAAAAAAAAGTTGTCAGAAATTTTGGCGGCGAAAATGGAAAATTTTCATGAGATTTCGGTCGAGGCTTCAGCCCCCCGAAACTGAAATCCTGGCGCCGCCACTGGGTCGCAGATGGCCTGTTATTGTACACGTACATATCACAACCATACCAGGGTTAACTTTTAAGAACGTCTTTTTAATTCACGATCTGCTCTATGTAATGAACGAAGAAAGAAGGATCTTTATTTTGTGTTTGTGGAATCAGATCTATCGGATTAATTAATTTTTAGCTGCAGATGATTTTGAATGTTTTGAAAGCAATAAAATTATCAATTTTAGCTGCTTGAGGGTAGTGGAAATTGGTAGTTGAAGCATTTAATATCAAATAACAGCTTTCAAATCTTGCCGGTAAGGGACCAACGATTATTTAAGATGAAGTCAGTTTACCTAAAATATGAATGGTATTTTCTTATGACATTTTTAAATATGTTGCGTAATTATTGATTTTAACTTAATTGTAAATATTTTAAAACGTAATAATTCTGTAAATTACGCATGTTTCGTGTTTCTGAAGATGTTCGATATGTCTGCAATAAATGGAAAATATATGAAAGCATCAATGAATATTTTAGGAAGTTTTTTTATTGTGTCGTAAATTTCTGTAAGTAAAGGTGCACATTTGCAGTGCTTTAGAATGCTCTGGTTATCATTTCATCTTCCTAATTAATGTAAGTAAACCCTCAGCAGATAGCTAAAAGAGTAATTCCTAAACAGTTCATTTGAGTTTTAAATTCTATCATAACCTAGTGGGCATCATGCTGGGCAATCCCGAGGTTCAAAACTCTGCTACAGCAGTGAGATTTTTCAGCATTTCTGCTGTGAACTGAACTATAAACACGTACACTAAACCAGTGAACTGAGCTATAAACACGAATATGTATAGTTGTATACTAACTGTGCAATGTTGATGCGAAGATCTGTAGCCGGGAGGAAACTCGTCCAGACCCATAATTATGCCAGGGCCTAGAAAATGGAATCAATAATTTTCTAATCTGATCTAATGAGTTTTGTAGCACTACTGTCATAAAGTCCAACACATTGACCAATGGTCAATGGTCACTTTACCAGTAAATGATGTTTGATATCAAAATAGCCAATAATACTGCCTTCCAGTGACCTTGGCTACTCCATTCCTATTCATGAGTCACATGAGTGATATCCTTGAACTACATTGTTTAATCCAACCAAATATCAACTGAAGCAAAGACCTTTACAGTCAGCTGTCACTTGGCCTCTGTAGTTTAATGAACAAAGAAACTGCTCCAGTTCCATTTGTACAAGAACAGATAAATCCTCTAACCTACCTCAATAGACTATCAGTGTCGTACACAGGACATTGCTGTTTATGTACAGATGAGGCATCTAATTTGTGGCAGTACATCTCTAATTAGTATATGCACTCAAACAGTACAATAAAAAGTGTAAAATATATAAATGCAATATTGCTGATGAACAAAACAATTGTCGTCTGCCAAAGATAACTTACTTTCTATCCGCAATTCCGCATGCAATTCTAAACCATTCTAATAAATGCCATTAACTTCCTAGCCCTGCTGCAAATACCAGCCTTCCTAACTCTAAAATACTGAATGTCTACAACATCATTCTCGTACATTTCAGAACAACGAAGGTTAAAACAGAACTAGCGGATCAATGAAAATGCACTCGTCGATTACACTTATTTACCAGTCGAGCTGTCACAGAAGTAGTAAAAGGTGCTAAATAAATATACAAATAGAAGTGAAATGGATGAAAATGCCTTTGTGCAAATGAAAAACACCTGAAAGAATTCCAACAAGATGTAACCAGCAGTAAAAATATCAATTTTCTTAGTTCTTAATATTCCTCTTCAGTCAGCTGTTACTTAACCTAACTTTCTGAAAGAAAGAAGTTCCATTCTATGCAGTGTCTGCCCAAGAATACAGAAAAGGAGCGATTGGTAGAGTAACAGTGAGTTGACCCAAAGTCTCGGGTTAAGTCAACAACATATGTTGTATCATTAGCAGTCTGTTTTGTTGAGTTATACATTAATATCAATTAGCAAGCCTTTCCAGCCATCTGGACTTGGAAGCAATTAGACAATTCTACCTCACCAGTATTGTTTTGGACTGAGTGGCTGAAAGTTTAGCTGATTCTCATGACTTAATAGTGTTGACGACAAGAAATCAGGAGACTAAATGCAATCTAGAGTTCCATGTAATTCTAAAAGGTCAGGTAATCACCCAGTTTCTATTTCCACTGAATTTTTTTACAAACAATGATTAGTACAAACTACAGTACTTCAAAATAAACATACCAGATACGATAAACACTTCTAGCAGTTAAATGCATAAAATAGTCAGTGACACAACTTGTGGCTAATTACCACGAACAGAAAACAAAGACCTTCATAAAAAGTGATTTTATGAATTAGCGAACTTTCACACACAAGGCATTCGGTTGTTTGTATATGTAATATCATTTTTCTTAACATGGTCTATATAATTATTGCGTTAAATCAGTCCAAGACAGACTTCTAGAATTCGTCGTGTCTTCGAAGTGCTTCTCCAAAGTCTGTTGCTTGGCTGCCAACAAACAGGTCGTACTTCTCAAGCACTTCTTCCTTTGACAACCTTTCATCCTATCAGCAAAATACAAAATGAATTTAAAGTAAAAGATAAGTGGAGGATAGCAATCAATAGCATCTGTTCCAGAGCAGATCATCTGCAGACACAATACTACCAGGTAGTAAATATTTCCAAGTGCAACATGTATCAAGTATATGAAGTGTTTCAAATTATCCACTGAAAAAAGTCATAAAGGTAAAGCTATAGAAATAAATGTAATAACATATATAATTAATCATACATTTAAGTGTCTTTTGAGACGCTCTTTAGAGGCACTTGTAAATGCTGCATTACAATTTTTAAAAATTGGTAATTCTTAATATCTTACTTCTGATACATTATGTGTGTATATATATATATACATATATATACATTGATACGATGTTACAGTGCTGAATAATTCATTTATCTATCTATCAATGAAATTTATATAGCACCCATACAAGATAACTACTCCGAGGTGTATCCGACTCAAACCCAGTCAAAGGGGAAGTCTTTAGCTTATATAAAGACCCAGAGTTGTCTTGTGGTCTCATGCTACACCTCATTTTCCAATCAGGCTATGAAGCCCTGAGATGAGAAGTTCTCACCACTGGCAGAGAGATACTCAAGAGTCAGATGTAGCAAGATTCAAGAATATGGTTTCTTCTCTGAGTAACAATGTGTTACATGCAAAATCACATGATTAACTTAAGAGGAGAAGCGTTTGTGATCTAATCCGATAACTTCTACAGTGCCAAAATATCATAATGCACAAGATTTCAATTGATGGTCACTTCATGTTACATTAAATTTAAAATACTGTTATCTTTAAAAGAAGTCCAGTTAAAAACCAGTATATCAGGGACTCGGCAGACACTCTGCTGTTGGAAAGCAGGCTGAAATGACATAACAACTGGCAAGACGGCACAAAATACAAGGATTGCACACCTTTGGAAGAGCCAACAAGAAACCAAAGAATCCAACGATGCATAAAAATGAGGCATAAAAGTCTCAGTGTCCCAGGACAGCTGAAATCTGCCTCGTATTCCTCAAAAAGGAAGCGATGCACCAGTCACATTTGATCTCAAACCCACTGTAATAGAATCACATTCACTGCTTCGCCAAAGCAATTACATACTATGTGACCAAACGAATTTCATGTTCAGTGTTCAATCTGCAATTTACTGGCTATGGAGTCTTTCAGTTTTGGAGGCGTAAGAGCTTTTCAGTCAATCTTGCCACAAAATTTAATAACTCCGTTACCTTGTTTGCATCAGCATTGTAGACAAGGTGCTTGGCCTCGGCACGGGTGTGGTCATAGTCTGGTGGAATGATCCAGTCCCTGACTTCATTCCGGTTCATGAATCCATCCTTGTCTTGATCACGGTATGCGCTAAACTGTTCTTTTTCAGTCTTCAGCCATTCTGGTTCCTCTTCATTGTCTGATCCTCGTGGCCACAAGTCAGCTAAAGAAATAAAAGATCCATTGTCACTCACATAAAAATTGCATAATTAAAACATCCAAAAACTGAACTTTTTACACATGCCCATATTGACCTACTCTTTCCCTGCTCCATGTGCATCTATGATTTAATTGTTTGCTTACAAACTTATGGCACTTCAATATCTACGTATTACTAGTAGTATTAGTGGTGAACTGCTTGCCAAATAACTGAAAAGCGTCAGCATATTCCACAAAATTTATGGGCTTTATAGTGAGTGAATTAAATTCATACTGTGAGCACCGAACCTGTTATGCTAAGCTAGCAAATACAAGGATTAATGCTGGATTTATGTACAGCATCAGCAATATTGTTGTAACTGTCAACCACAACAAAAGAGCTGCAGATTATTATCACAACAACATGCAACATTGTCTGCTATGTATGATTCCTCTCAAACTACTCCAACCAAACCAAAATCATAACCCAATCAAAATAGGATTCTCAGCTTTTAATTAAATCTGTTCTGTTCATTATGACACAAGTAAAACATGATGTAATTTTACATTTCAATATTGATGTACTATCGCACGCAACAGAGTCTAAGGATGACTAAGGAATGTAAAGAGAATCGATCGTATGTCTCTGCAGCCTAATAGACAAGAAGGTGTCTGCACTCACTGATGTATTCTTCCAAGCTTAACACTCCATCATTATTCTTGTCCAGATCTTCAATAGTTTCCTATTCAAAATTCAACTCGCAGTGATCGTCATACAGAAAAAACCATTGAGAATCAATAAAGTAGTCAGCAGGTCATCATGCATATTTCATTTCACAGCTATCTGTTCATCCAATCACACACTCTCATCAATGAAGTCATCATAAAAAACTGATTGGATCAGTGATGATGATGACTATCATCTGATTTAATTAACCACCTGTTCGGTTGATACAGAACAACTCACTTAAAATATACAATTCTGTTCTTTCCAACTCTAAAGACACAACAAAATATTGGCAGCATATTTTAAGTATAATAATAGCAAAGAGAACTTTGATTCTTCTAGTATGATCACATGAGAATAATAAAACAAAACATGTCTTCCCACCCACCCCGAGTTCTGAATAGTCACTCTGCTGCACTCTGTAAGAGGTGCTGTATACATGTGCAAGTACAATACAATACAATAAGAAAGCAAAATATTAACAGGAAACTACTTAATTTTATTCTGTTTCAGCACTCAGTGGAAGTTGTGTGTGTGTGTGTGTGTGTGTGTGTGTGTGTGTGTGTGTGTGTGTGTGTGTGTGTGTGTGTGTGTGTGTGTGTGTGTGTGTGTGTGTGTGTATGGGTATGATTCTTTCGGACTTACATCGACAATGATGTCTCTCATGTGCTTCGATTCTTCTGGATGCAGAAAGTCAGTGAATTCCTCTTTTGTGAGTGCGCCATCACCATTCTGGTCCGCCCTTCCCCACCTTCGGAAATCGCGTCTCATCATTTCATGGTAATTTTTGCTGATGTCGCCTTCACTCAGTTTCTTATCTGAAGAATGTGTAGCTTAATTAATTTCCTCAAAGTTTTCTCTATGATAAAATGAATTATTTCCTTAAAGATGCTCAAATATTTGAAAAGTAAAATGAGTAAAAAATTGCAATACATAAAATAATTAATTGTTAACCCTTTTATCGACGAGTGTGTACTAAAATAGAAGGGAAACAATGCAACTCTTCATTAAAGGGTCAAAGAATTTTTGGCACAATAAAACCAAAATATTCTGCGCAATGTAATCTACGAATCCTGGCATCTTCAACAATTTATTCTGCATGACAAATAACTGAAAATAAATATATGCCCTGGAACAAAATTTCCGAGGTTAGATGCCTACTTGCACCCTTGCAGACCTTAAACATGTCTCGCTTGAAATTTTCCTCGATCCTTAGTTTTACATGTAACTGTTCAGAAGGCAACAGAAATTTGCTTGTTTGTAATTCGATAATCAGAAGATTTCTTTTACATTGCACAAGTATCTACACGTAATTTATGCAGCATCGTTAACCCATAAGTCAGAGATAAAAATAACCTGCCAAAAAAGAAAGGTAATCATCCTAGAAACTAAGTATGTTGGAATCTAAATCATCGATGTAAAACAATCAGTTGACAATAGAAATGACCAATCACATCCATATGTATATAACAATCACATTCATATGTATATAACAATCACATCCATATGTATATAACAATCACATCCATATGTATATAACAATCACATCCATATGTATATAACAATCACATCCAGGTGCATGTAAATGACAACTAAGAGCGATCTTAAAAAAGAAGTCTCTCTACAGGATTTCTTTTAGAGCAGAATCTGCTTATACCTGCAAGGTGACCATAGGTTCTTTCTTTGTATGTGTCCCATGAAATCGACACATTGTCTCCCAGTTGGAAGTTGGTCCACAGACGGTCTGTGTCTGTTCTGATGTATCGCGCCTGGACGTACTGAATCCAGTCGGTCAGCTCATCCTCCGTCAACAGACTGTCTCGGTCTTTATCAATCTTCTCGAATAGAATCCTTAGAACGTTTCATTTATAAGTAGTGACTATGTATTTAGCATCAGCGATACATGGATATAAATGTATTTCTAAATTCAAAAGACAAAGTAATTCGATGTGGTTAAATCACAAGTGGTAGCATTTCAAGGACAATTTCACAAATAGACGAAGAAGAGCAGCCTCAGACCTACTATAGCAGCAATGGTTATGAAGTGTTAGCGACTTCATTTTCTTAGCCTCAGCATACAGGGCCGGATCCAGGGCGCCAATCCGGCCATGGCCCCCACCATTTAGAAATTTCTTTATTTTTGACCAGCTATTTTGGCTCCGAAAGTTGACGTGCCCCCCTATGAGTAGTTACGCAGGCCCCTGTATCCACCCTTGTCAGCATATGAGGAGGGTGGATGCCCAGTCCTCTACCTTGTCATCTTATCTTCCCACTGATTGTATGGTCAATGTGCTGAGGGTCGGATGCATGTGGAGGAGAAATTTCGATCCATATTTCTCTGTCTTGACGAGGATTTGAACCACTGACTTTTTGATCGACAATCCAGCACGCTAAACACTATCGAGCATCCGAAATATCACATGACAGAACATAAATCACTCGTGCAACGTCAGAAGAATGACACGTTACCAAACATTACCATAAAACATGTGTACAGGTGGTAGGAATTGAACAGATAGACCAATAAAACCTTAGAGGATGAATCATAATAGAATCATATTTTTCATTCTATTCTAACCTAATGGTCCATTTATAATGAATTCCAATATCACTATCATCATCATTACGTATCATCCCATCATTTTAATGATCATAATTAGCAGCAATATCATCACTGATATTCCTTATAATCAAAATGACCATCATAAGCATTAGCAGACGATGATAATGAATGACAACGACTGGAAAAATATGACAACAATGACAATGGCATGATGGTGACGGTGACGATGATGATGATAACTATGATGACAACGACGACTATGGACGAGATGTTGAAACTTACGACAGGCGATCTTTGCTTTCCTCTGGTGTCAGTTGGTCAAATGTCTTTGCTTCATCTTTTCCAAGAAATGCTTCATGGTCAAACTCCTTGTTGTGCACCTCATTTGAGAAATGCTCTTCATCACTAAGAGGCTGACGTCAATAATATTAAAACAAGAAATAACAGATGGCTTGCTCCATCACCAATCAAAGACTCATCATTTAGAAATTCAAACCTCCAATACTTATCTGCAAGTTAAATGAATGACTCAGAAGCTCTTAACTACGTCTGATGCATCAATTATGCAAAGCTAACTGAACAGACACAAGTCACAGAGTAAGAATGCTCGTTTAGGGAACTGAAGGTACCAAAACCACTTGAAAATAATGCCGAGATTAACATTAGATAATTTCACGACAGTAATTTGTCATTTAATTTTGAATTGGCAATTATTCCTCAGCCTCTTGTTGACTAAAACACTTCTCTGATGAGGGAGCGCAGCAAAAAATTAGACCATAAGAACAAGTACAAACTTCATCTGTGAGATCTTTAGGTCAACTCAGCAAAAACTGAAAATAGACTACACCCAAACTGAAGCCATGCAAACTTAAATAAATTAAAAATCAAAAGAAAACTGAAACCCTCAAGCAAACAAACACAGTAAAAACAGAGTAAAACTGGGAAAAAAATTATATGAATAAGTTTTTTTAATAGGGATGCAATTTATAGCTAGCCGTTTGGGATTTCTGTCCTTGCTGAGGCGAGTTGTAAAATCGATTAGGATGAAAAACATTCACTGGCACAAATTTCATGTGGAAAGTTACTTATGGACAACAAGCAATGCATTCTATGATTAATTAAAAATCATATAAATCAGTGGGCCTTCACCAGTGTTGCCCGGTCTTCATCTGCATTGTTCTGAATGTTCTCCTATATTTGCACAAGAGCTCAAATTACTGTAGCAGGCACTTTACCATATAACAGCACATTAATGTAATGAATGTAATGTAATGACGACAATTTCTATGGCGCCATAACAGCCATGCTGCTACAAGGGCGCCTTGACAAAGACAAACACACACAACAGAGACCAGCGATCGATATTACTGTTTCATTCAATCATTCATTATGAGGGTCCATATAGCACCCCTTCAAGCCAACTATTCAGAAACACTGAATAAAGATAAATGCCAATTCTCTTCAAATATAGCTTTTTTTCATGTTCCTGGTTTGTAATATCTTTTGACCATTGAAGCCAACACATGATACAAACAATAAAGCTTGGCAACCTTTTAAAACGGCATTTAAAACCCTGACAACGAGTCTCCAGTTTTCAACGATTCATAACAGAAGAAAGGCAGAAGCATTAACAGCTAGCTTTCACATACATGTATTTGTCATTGCAACACAGAAACTCTGAACGCCTATGCAATTTTCATTAGATGCTAGTTATCATTTGCTTCTAAACTTTGAAGTTATTCCTTCATTTTAATGCAAAGACATTAATCAAGTTTTCTAATTGTTTATTGAGCTGCTCCACTTTTGCACATTACTCAAAGCAGCTATGCAAGAAGCGTTCTAAGAAATTCCTACCTTCTCCATGACTCGGAGTTTGTGTTCTGGTTGCGGAATAACTGACGAAGTCGCTAGTGAAGCCAACATCACTGAGAGCAGGAGTACGACTGGACAAATCATCTTCAACGTATCTGTTTATCAGTCTCCTGTCGTTTAATCAATTAAAGCACTTACAAAAGTGCACAACATAGCAATCCAACAATACTCAAACATCAGCATTATTAATTAACTGGACCATCTTCCATGGAATTGCATCTACTAGGGACACTACTTGTCTGGTAAATGAGAAACAAATGACTAAATTTCATCCAAAGTTACAGAAGTATGGAAAGAGTGATGTCAGTAGATGTATCAGAAACGCAATCCGATGCAAGAATTTAACCATACAGGTTGGCTATCTTGTCACCAAAGAAGGAGCCTAATTGAAAAACATTTGCCAGACATGATGGCAAGATTTCTGGTATCACATAAGATGTCACTACAGAGCAGCTGAATGAAAGTCTTCCAAAGGGACCTCAGACAAAAATCAGTTTACTTAAATTTAAATAGGCTTAAGTGAAAAGAGGAAAGCTAGTACCTGAGATTACTCAACTACGAATAGGTGAAAATACCTTCACACTGGAGTTCTCAACCGAAATTTTAATCTAGGCCTACTACAATAATTGATCTAAACAAATATAGGCCGACGTACCCGCTTCTATTCTTAGGCCTGCTAATGTTTGTTAACTTTCAGCTGAATAATTCCTAATACAACGGTACGAAAGAAAATAATTGCTTATGTAGCCTAGGTATTTCCATTCAACCAGACGAGTCGCGACCCTCTTCTGCCACGTAGGCATCTGCCAGGACCGCACTCAAGCCCCTTAATTCTTCCTTGCATCCACCCATCACCTCCGGCCCATCATCTGCCTCACCCATCTACCGGTGCGGCTGCTTGCGACAACTATTTCTATCATAAACAAACTACTGAAGTAGGCTACTATAGTCTACTAACCAAAAGAAGTTGCTTTGTGTAGATAGCTCCAGACGATCTGATTTAATGCAAATGATTATAAAACGAAGAAAACTAATTATCAAAACGGCTCAACAACTCCACCCTCCTAAGTCTCCTCCTCTCAAAGCCAGCTTCATCCAACTTCGTTCCTTTAATCTGGGCGGCTACTGCTGCAGACCTGTGCCATACATGTATTTGGGGCTAATAGAAAAATCGCATCTGGTAACGTCAGATGCATGCGAAGAAGCCTAACGCTTTTAGCCTTTTTCTTAATGATAATAATATTATTATTTAAAGTTGACTCTCTTAAGCAATTTCATAGTTAGAGTGTTAGACTGATATTGGACGATAACCACCAGTCTGTTACTGTATGTAATAACAATTATTATATTAGTTACTATAATAGTCATCGAAGTTGCAACCTCTAATGGCTGTCAAATTGTCAAAAGAAATAAGGTGAACCAAATTATATCCAATTGTCAGCAGATCAGAATAAAAGAGGATCAATCTGTAAAGGAGCTGTAAGCTGTTGCAGTAAGTCGATCGATCGAGTGATGGATTTAACTCATTTCAGGTTGAAGCTTTGACCATCGGTCTCGTATAATTAGGCCTACACCTGTTGCGATTTAAACGAAACACTCTACGATGCCTCACAGCTTCAGGCGCTGTAACCATGCATGCACCGCCAAATAGTTTTTAAGATTCTATGCAAACCTGAGAAATTCTGACCTTCTTCATGACTCTGAGTTTGTGGCCTACTCTGGTTGGGGAATAGGCCTAACTCATGATGGTACTTTTGTAATCAGGCTATAGCCAGCATCACGTGCGGAGAGCAGGAGTACTAAAATTAAAATTGAATAATAACACTTCAGAGAAGCCAATTAGTTGTACAAAAAGTACTAGTAGTAGGCCTAGGCCCTAATTGCACAAACATCAACTGTAAATTGTGCTCAGTGGACAATCTCGGCGTCCCTGGGGGGATCCGACAGAAAAATGTAGCCTACAGTTCCTGTTTTAGGGTCTACCTGTTAACGTCTAGGCCTAGGCCTATATAGCTATATTGCAATACATGAATTAACGGTTGAAACAGGAGAAACACTAACAAAAGGCCGTCAGACAAGAAAGATCACTCATACCCCAAAAGGCACAAAAGCCAGAAATCTCGCTTTCCCCCCAGCCCCAAAGCAGAGGGTCTAGATTAAACACTGATTATAGGCCTACTCATCATAATAATGATAGTAGCGCAGTAGGCCTACTGTGATAGTAGCCCTATCACACGTAGACCTACATTAGTGAAGTAGGACCTATATTTATGTAGGCCTATAATATCTTTGTAATCATACTAGTAAATAATATTACGGTATAGCCTAATTATTATAACTTATAAGAGTCGTGTAATAAAACATTGTTATCTAGGATGTAGCAGTAGGTTATTAGGCCTATTGTTGTTGCATCGTTTACTCGTACAAGACATAGTCGCCAGATGGCCAAGATCGACAGATTTCTGCGTTCGTTCTCGCATTAACTGTATCTAGTTGCATGTCTGTCGAATTTAGTTACGTTTTATTATGTATTTTATTTCATGTGGCTAGCCCAATGTAATTATTTTTCGGTCAGCTGTGTGTTCTCATTTCGTATATTAATGGTTCTTTCACACCGCTGTGTAATGTGCATTGAAGCTTCAATTATATCTCTGATCGTCTGCTGATGTTACGCGTTCGTTACGTCAAATACCAGCAGACCGGCATTTAATCGAGTTGCAGGCGCTACGTCAAGCAAACGCAGGGCAGTGGCCCAGTGGGCACCAGTGCCGCACCGCCCGCACGTAGGCTACCAGCTTAATCAAGAGCGCTGCGTCAAGTACTTGGGTTGTCCAGACAGACGCTGTCATAATATAGATGAGTACTGCAGGGCTGTTTTAAGGAATTTTTAGAACTGCACAACTCCTTTCCTTTCCCATCTTCCATGGTAAATTACTTCCAACCGGAGGAAAAATGACCTTTTTTGCTAATTTTAACTGTACAGAAGTGCTTCTACAACTGCACAAATCCATTTAGAACTCCACATTTTGTGCACAACTGCACGTTAAAAAAGCCCTGGAGTACCGAGTGATTCGTTATTAGCAGTGTAGTCAGACCGCTTCTAACGAAAGGTGAAACTGGTCTAGTTTGGCACTAGGCCGAGACTATAGGCCTGCACAAAACTAACTGTGTGGGTCTAATGTAGGGCCTACACCAGGGCTGTTTTAAAGGAATTTTTACAACTGCACAACCCTTTCTTTCCTTTCCCATCCTCCATGGTAAATTACTTCCAATTGGAGCACAAGGACCTTTTTGCTGGTTTTAACTGTACAGAAGTGCTTCTACAACTCCACAAATCCATTTAGAACTGCACATTTTGTGTACAAGTAGGCCTACAACTGCACGTTAAAAAGCCCTGTGCTACACCAGCCCACCGTGCCACTAACATCCCCCCCCCTAGCAACTGGGCACCCAAAAGGCTATTAGATCCAATGAGGTAATTGAAAAACATATATTAATGGATCTTTCACACCGCTGTGTAATGTGCATTGAAACTTCGATCATGTCTCGCTTGATTTGGAGAGGACCACGTGACGTGAGTGAGTGACTAAACAAGCAGGCTAGTCGCGTGCAGACATTTTGTTCCAGCTTGAAAGACAGGCATACATGACATTGTGCATGTGCAGTCTATTTTGATTAGGCCTATTGACCGTTGACGTCGTTTTTCTAGATCTATCCGCCACAATCATGATCTCCTTGTCGGATCCCAGTCCGCACTAGCTGACAGTGTGGTGTTCCACTGACATCATAACATGAACACGACTATTGGCAGGGTGAGAATTGCGGGGGATTGGTGGGGGTTTCCAACCCCTCAGTCTTTCTTAGAGCCACATGCACAATAAAGTCTGTTTTTCACACCACAATTCCATGTGGATCATAATTCAACTCCGCCCAGTTATTTTTCCACAATTCTCACACTGACACAGAAAAATCAATAAAGAGACTAGAGCAAACTATGAAATCCTAAGTGAAACCGTGTGTGAGCACATGATAGGCATAACTTCTAAGTCGGAAACAACAGATTAGCCTATGCGACGTCTATAGGTTATAGTAGGAGCAATAAGAGCAACGATCGAGCAAATCCGTAGCCAGGATTTTATGTCGGGGGTGTTTACTCGACCTTGAGCAAGTCGACAAGCAACCGAAAAAACCTAGCTTCGGCCTTGGCAATGAATCATGCATATTGAGGTTTTAAAAATGCCTGTTCGAATGCCCACGTTGCGCAATGTTTAATCAAGTCCCCCTTCTTAGGGGGCGGGGGATTCGGGTTTCTGGGGGCGATGCGAGAAAAGTCTGTTTTGGCCGGACATCTTGGGGGGACGGCTGAGCCACCGTCGTCACCCTCTCTGGCCTCTCATCGGTCAAAGGAAGTGACATATTTATGTCAGTAAGACGGATGGTGACGACTTTTCGGTACGTCACCCCGTTCCCAACAGAGATGTCGTGACTATCTTGGTGTGGGTGTGAGCACGGTAACGTCTGTGCCATGAATAAGATATTTAAACGTCCAACACACAACAGCGCATCTATCAAAAATGGTCTTATATACAGGGTGCGCCAAAAAATACCCCCCCCCTAGGTTTTTTGCCAATATCTTCGCCAAAAGTAAGAATTTCAAAATGAAATTTTACAGACTTAAAGACAATTCATAGGCCTATTTACATATGATGGCCAGATTTCATCAAAATATTTCACACAAACCAAAAGTTATGCCACTTTTAGGGAGACCACCCACCGTTTTTTTGACGATTCAAAAACGTAACGCAACAAAAAGTAGGTTTTTGCCAATATTTTGGCCAAGAGTAAGAATTTCAAAATGAAATTTTTACAGGCTGATAGTGATAGACAATTCATACTTACACATGATGACCGAAATTTCATCAAAATATTTCAAACAGAACAAAAGTTATATCACTTTTAGTGAGGACACCCACCTTTTTTGACGATTTTGAATCATCCAAAAAACCGAGGGTGGTCTCACTAAAAGTGATATAACTTTTGTTCTGTTTTGAAATATTTTGATGAAATTTCGGTCATCATGTGTAAATATGAATTGTCTATCAGCCTGTAAAAATTTCATTTTGGAATTCTTACTTTTGGCCAAAATATTGGCAAAAACCTACTTTTAGTTGCGTTTTTGTTGCGTTACGTTTTTGAATCGTCAAAAAAAGGTGGGTGGCCTCCCTAAAAGTGGCATAACTTTTGGTTTGTGTGAAATATTTTGATGAAATCTGGCCATCATATGTAAATATGAATTGTCTTCAAGACTGTAAAATTTCATTTTGAAATTCTTACTTTTGGCCAAGATATTGGCAAAAAACCTAGGGGGGTCTTTTTTTGGCGCACCCTGTATACATATATATTATTATATATATAGGCTATACATAATTTTATATATATATACATATGCAGGATTATATAGTACTATTGTATATGGTAGTTATATGGTTATGGGTTATATGCGTTATAATATAGGCAGTGCATGGGGGCGCCAGGATTTCATTTTTGGGGGCTGAATCCTCGCCGAGGAATTGTAAAAAAACCTGCTGGTCCTTTTTTAGGGGCTTAGCCCCGGATGTCCTTGTTTAGGGGGCTTAGCCCCTATCCCACATGTCGCCGCCACTGAATATAGGTTATAATTACCAATCTATGTGTGTAATGGGGCGCGATGGTGCAGTGGGCATATTGGATGCCTTGCAACCGGAGGGTTGCAAGTTCGAATCCACCTCAAACCGCCGTGTAGGGACCTTGAGCAGGTCCTTCACTCGCAATAGGTCGGGCGCTTCGGCGTGAAACTCCGATCCAGTGTCCGTGCTGTAGTCGAGAGTGCCTCTGAGTAGTGAACTTAAAGGGACGCTATAGAAATGGAGAAAAAATATAATATAGGCCTATATATATATATACAATTTGGGGTGCTGGACGAGGCGAATGGCAGTCTTCAATACGATTCAATCAGAAATCAATCAGAAATCAATCGTAGCCGATTCCATTGAAATCTGAGGAGCTGGTTCGATTGTCCATCCTCAGCAGTCGCACGTAAGCAACCACAGATAAATGCAGCAAACATTATTATGACTCCTAAACACAATTGCATGTCGTAGTGAATGGACAACCTTCGGGCGTTGAACCCCTTCCCCTCCCCTCCCTTTCCTCTCACCCTCCGTTGAGCAGCAGCCGATGTTGTTGAACTTGGGACGTGCTGCATCGACTGCTGCATGGCAATGGCTTGACGCATATTATTCTTTGCTTATCATGTGCGTTCGTGTGTGCGGTGGATGGTGGGCCCGGCCGACGATTGCATAATAATATAATCTCTATTGCGTTGTTTGTATTCGGAGGCCAGTTATTTCAGCATCATCATCATCGTCGTCGGTTCAAGGTCTCTGTGTTTCAGCTCAGCTCAGCTCAGCTCGACTGGAAGTAATTGATGCACATAGAATAGGCGCAGTAGACTCATAAGGCTATACATTGTGCAAAAAACAAACTCTGGTATTCGCATACACACACATATTCACCAGCGTGGGCGCCACGGACAGGTCACTTGAGTCATGGCTTCCTATTCATGCGCCGCTTCGGTCTGCCTGCCTGTCTGCCAGTCTGGTTCCCTCCGTGCGCCTGCCTCTCCCTCTCGCCGCGTGCCACTGGCCTCTAAGCACATGGGCAGTGCAGCCTGACCGTCGAGATTCGGAGAGTGAATGTACGAAGGGGCTGCTGTAGCGGCGGCGGCTGTGAGGTAGAGAGAGAGGGAGTAAAGGAGGGGCAGACTACTTTCGAATATGAAGCCCATAGTTTGATCAGTTGGAGTGCGTGGAAGCATGTCCGCAACCAGCAACGGCCGCAGCTGAAGTCAGTTTTTACGACCTCCTCTTCTGCCATAACCCCCTCTCTCCCCGCTTCGTCCTCCCACTCTGCTCCTCCCCATCTTCCTCGTTCTTAGGTGGCACGCGTGTGTAGCAGGCGCTCGCGTGGCACAGAGTTGGAAAACATTGCAAACTGTATTTATTGTTGTGCTGTGCGACACGTGGGTCCAGATTCTTCCCACTAAGTAAAGCAAGGTCTTTGAGTGAGTAAACTGAGTCGTCAAGACGCCATGCACACGTGACCGACAATAATTCTATTAATGCGAAAAGGTCATTTCCATGATTTCCATGCGATGACTAAACGTTTAACTCTTATTACACCGGTTGTGTCTCAACTCTAATCGAATCGACGTCGAGTCCAGCGGGCAATGCTTCGGCACATTAGGGCGAATTATCGTTCTGAGAAAAATCCTTGTAATTACTGCTATGGCTGCTGCTGCTGCCACTGTTGATGTTGGCTTCGGATGCTGACCGTCGTGTTTGTTGCGATGATGATGATGCTTAAAGCGATACAGTGACGTGGTTGAACCGGTGACGCCGGCCAGCTTCAGCGTTGACCAGCATCTCGGGTTTACCTCCTCATCGGTTCCTTCATCATCATCTTCGGTTCCAACCTCCGCAGCCGGACTTTTCCTTGTGCCTTTCAGTTGACGTGGGATGAGTAGTCTTCTTGTTTATAGATAACTCATCGACACCGAAGATGAATAAGTTTTCATCAAACGATTCCAAGGATTTATCAAAGACAGTCAAGGTAGGCGGTGTTCAGTACATACCTTAATATTATTGTAGTGTGGGTTTGAGCCGTATCTGCACAAGGTGTTAGTACTAGATGCTTTCTTTGATCCTTGACGACTTCCCTCGGATCCCTCCTTTCACCGTTCCACGCCGTTTCAACCCTAGGCATCATCCACCATAGCCGTATGTCTAACTCCTCGCCTGGTTCTCCGGATCTTGACCCCTGCCTATTGATTTTGTTTTGAATAGCGCCTGTGAATAAGCTGATTTCCGTGACTTGGCTTTTGTGGGCGCTGTAGAAGTTCTGAGTTTACAATTGCGATTGAGGTGTTATCAACTGCATTGTCTTAGCCACGGCATATGATGGAGTAATGCATTTAAGATTCTAATGCTCATGCATAATTGCCTAGCAGGACATGCACCGATTTATCTTAACGATGTTTGTGTGCCAGTGCTATCTGTTCCAGGCTGTAGATTCCATGCAATGTGACCTGGTTGTCCTTATGGCTTGAACTTTCATAGTGCTCCATAACAGCTTCGTTATGGTCGATCCATCTTTCTGGAATGAGTCACCTATGATCAGTCTCTGTAATCATAGGCGTACGAGGCGGGGGTCCAGGGGGGGCAAATGCCCCCCCAAATTTCGGGCAAATGTGTTTTTCGGGCAAAAGAGGCTTGGATGGGCAAAAAAAATTCGGAGAATTTTTCGGGCAAAACAAGTACGGGAGGGATTTTTCGGGCACGCAGGGGTAAAAAAGTCGTAAGATTTTTCGGACGGGAAAATCTTACGAATTTAGGGCGGATGACTAAAAAAGTCGTCAGATTTTTCGGGCAAAAATTTTTTTGGCCCCCCCACTGTCGAAATGTCCCGTACGCCTATGTCTGTAATGAACTTCTTTTTCTTTGCCCCTTTTCCGCAAGCATTTTAAAACCATTCTCTTTGATCATGGTTTGGTGCTGTCAGTTCAGGAGCGCCTCTGAGTAGTTTCCATTGAAGTGGCGCCATATGAATATTATTCATGATTACCATTACGAATGAGGCAGGTGACCAGTCCTCACATGCATTCTATGTTCTTATTATAACAGATGTAGTGTACCACCAACCGTAGGTCATTCTATTCATTCGATATATAAACACATTTGCTGGTGGGTGTAAGTGGAACAAGATCTTGAAACAGTTTTCTACCCTACCATACTAACTACTGGATTACCCCATTATTTTTTAGTGACTTAAAATATGACTGGAAAGCAATGACAATGTATCTGTCATCATGCAATGTCTTCGAATCATGGAGCATAATTGGAGACCGTGCATAAAGTCTGCCATTTCCACTGGTCTTTCAGGGAACATACATACCATACTCCATTTCTTGCATCTGTTGATGTCTCTAAGATTGCCATGGGGTGAGAAATGCCAAGGGGGAAGTTGGGGTGTTCAACCCCTAGTCTTTCTTAGGAGCAGGCCCCACAGTACAGTCTTCTTCGCACACCCAACTCTAGGTGGATCATGGCATGACCAATGACCATAGATCTATTATACAAAGCCCGTTATCAGATATAATTATGCACAACCCCATAATATACCATATGAATAATTGGTGCACCTAACCTCCTAATACTCACTGTCTGTTGGTGAGGGTTCAGTTAAATGAAATCTGTCTTTTGGGTCATTTCTTGACAAGTGTAGTCAATGGTGGTCAGCGACCTAAATCTATATATCTAATCTAATAACTGTTGGTCTTACACTCTTACAACTGGAATCAATTGATTGCTTATACAAGCTCAATCATAGTCAAAACATATGGCTGGCTCAAGTGGGTAAATTAGTAAGAAGGTTCTGTCAAATTAGATCTAAGTTCAGACCAGAAAGATATCAAAGAATGCAAAGAACAAACAGAACTTAGATGCAGATTACAAGGCTTTGAAGCCACCCCTTCAAGAACTGAAAACTACAGCTCTGGTACCAGGCACAACAGAATCACGGTTGCCAGTGATGGACTGCAATGTCTGTTGATATCAGGGATGAACAAGGAACAGAGATGCCAGGCTAAATTGCTCATCCAGAGTGGGTCCATCACCGGCATTGTTGGTAATCCTTTACCTAAGGCTATCTGGTGAATCTATGAGCAGCTGCTTCCAATGTTGATGAAACATGCAATGCATGAAACACAATGGATGTTGATGGTTCTGGTAAACAGAAGCAGGCATTAAATGACAAGAGGTATTAAACGATGTGTTTAATACAACAAACTAGGTTTAGGTTTAGATAATAAAACTGTCAACGTGATAACATGCAAGCGCACATTGCAGGTAAGCGTTTGCCAGGCGTTGCCTCTTCTCTGTAAAGAATCCCATATCAGGGATGTTGTTCTTATCTTGAAAATTTAGATGACCAGAATGAAAATTATTATGTGCTGAATTTATTTGGCTCATTATAGTTGAGACAGTCTGTTGAGAATTTCATAGTGCTGATCTGTCTGGATAAAGGCTGAAACCATGTAGTTGGCATAATTACAAATTACACAGAGGTCCTTGGCTGAAACCTAATGATGGGGATGTAACCTGACCCCTACTTGATAAGGTCAGTGGTTTTAGTAAACATAGCTTGAGCCAATAGAATGTCTAGAGAGACAGAGACAGACAGAGAGACTGACAGGTCTGCCTGTGTGTCTGTCTATCTGTGTCTGAAAGACAGTCAGTGAAACTGATAGACAGACAGACAGACAGACAGATAGACAGACAGACAGAGTAGTTGAAAGGGGTCATGTCCTATCACAGCACAAGGACAGATGTTGAGAAATGAATTGAAATTTCTTTGAATGCTGTCTAGGGGTGTAACATTTGAGGGGTGAGGGCAATAGGTCATTCCCTAAATAGCTCCTAATAATTAGGAATCTTTCAACCCATTAATGTGCTTGGTTTATAATATAAAGGTATGAAAGCAGATTTGGGTCATTGAAAGAACCTTATAACTGTATTTTTAATGGGTCTGACAAGCGAAGGGTACTTCTGTTGGCTGGGTATGACTAGGCAAGGAGGCTTTCAGTCCTCTTAACCCCATGGTGTACTATGCTTGCCCATTCCTCCACTAGTAGAAGGAGCTTGAGGTATGCAATTTTGCAGGTGGTTAGAGGCTGCAAAGTCTGGATCATTTATCGCTCCAGGGGTGCAATCACTGAAGTCAAAAGGTCAAACCCTGTAATTTATTCCCTGAGGGCTGCACCTCTGCTATTGAAGAGTACAAAGACTAGGGAGTAGGTCTAATCACTCTAATGTATGTGTAGCTAACAGTCTCCTAATAGCAGTTCGTTCCAGACCACTGAATGGAAGCAAGATCAAAGCATCAGGTATTCATTTCCAAAAAATCCCTCTAGGGTCTTCCTTATAGACAGAAATCCCCTTGATGTCCAGCTTGTAGTTCCATTTTTCTGGAATGGTTTTTTAATTGAGTGGCAGTGGCACACACAGTTAAATATTTCTGTAAAGTCTTGCTCTAAACACAATAAGTCTGTTGCATTGTAAAAACACTGGCTTTGTTAACTCAACTATTTCTCTTTTCTTATAGGAATGCAAAGAGTTAAGACATGAGATATTATCTACTTTATTTATGTCTCTTAATATTACAACTCAATCTAGTTTTAAATGAGCTTGCATTTTTCATCTCTAAATGTAGGTAACATTTATTTGATTCATTATTTTGGTTTTAAATGTTGGTGATCTTTACAGGTCTTAAATTGCAATTGTTCTGGTTAATATCAGTTTCATACTTGAAGATAACATTAATCAACTTTTTCAAAGGAGTAATACTTGCAGGCATAGATGTGCATGTGTAATTTGTGTGTGTGTGTGTGTGCAACTATGTGTGTGTGTGTGTGCATGTTTGTGTATGTGCATGTGTGTGTGTGTGTGTGTTTGTCTGTTTATGTAGGCTAAACCTCCACATATAGGCAGGAAGCAAATGTCCCCGCAGGAACAAATCATCAGTTTTGTGTAAATTTAATCCATTTCTGCCACTCAATGCCAGACTCCTTCCTATCTGAAATACGCTTACATTGATATGCAACGCCTGTGGTTCATATAAAGGAAGTGCGGTCTTTAATGGAGAGTGAAAATAGAAATACTAGACGGCCTGATGGAGAACAATTACAAGAAAGCGGAAAAACAGCGGAACAAACGAATAAATGGAAGATGAAGAGAGAGACAGACAGAGAGAGCGAGCCAGACATACAGACAAACATATGCAGATCTTAGGCAGAACTATGGTTCTAGAATAGTGTGTGGGAGTGAAATCAGAATGCAGATCTGCAAGAGCTTATTTATTTTCAGTGCCACTTTATGGAACTGTCAGGGCTGTTTTTAAGGAATTTTTAGAACTGCACAACTCCTTTTCTTCCCCAACATCCATGGTAAATTACTTCCAATTGGAGGACAATGACCTTTTTGCAAGTTTGAACTGTACAGAAGTGCTTCTACAACTGCACAAATTCATTTAGAACTGCACATTTTGTGTACAACTGCACGTTAAAAAAAGCCCTGGGAACTGTTATGTTGGAATATTTTTGGTATTAATTCACCAGTAAATGTCATTTATAGATCTATGTATTTTTTGAAGGAAGAGTGGGAGGAAGTGAATCCCAGACCTCTCAGCTGACAGTCCAGCATGCTATGCACTACGCCATTGAGCAGCGTATCCATAACATACTGTTTTATGCCTCTCTGCCCTAATTCAAAGTGCTGAGATTTGTTTAGTTGCATCCCATCTCTGATATATTTTAGGATCATCCAAACCTTTACTGATGATCAGCAGAACAGTGTAGATATTAAACAAGCAGACCTCTCTGCCTTCTCAGGAATTTAAGAAACTTTAATATATCTACAGTCATATATATGTCTAGTTTAAGTTGATTTATGTATGAAACTGTGTCTGGTTTAAGTGTGCTGTATGTGTGAGACTTATAATTTGGGTTCGGATTGTATGGACTTTGGCAAAGAACTGCCTGCAGGGAGGTAGAGAAATAGAAGGAAGTATAATAAGTCATTACCCTGTTGGTCAAATTCCACAGTTGCTGTGGAAATTAGTAAGAGGCGAAGAAAGTACCAGCCTTTGATTGCAGGCACTTGATAAGTTCTCAGTCCACTTATTTCTACTTTGATAATATCTCCATTTCAGAGAGTCTGAACAGAGTTCTTAGTCACCAATTTGACCCTGCCTGCACAAGACGCCAGGATAAAGAATAAATACATTATATTTGCTTAATTATGCCATGGACTTTGTATACATTCTTTGTTGATGTTTTGAGTAAGTTTTGGCTTGCAGTCTAAGTTTGATATTTATTCTTGTTTGTTGTTCAAAGATGCTGTATTGTAACTAAAAGCAGCAGCAGCAGCAATAAAGTCATCCACAGCACAACAACAATGCCTCAGGCTAGATATCTGTTTCCAGTTTTTGCAACATGCAGTTAGTTGAAATGACGATGACCAAACAACAATCTTGTTCTTTGTCTTATTTGTCATGAAGCTTTTACTAATTAGGGAAAACAAATTATGTTTTGTTTCTGCAACATCTGTTGACAATTATGTTTAGAAAGATGACACACAGGCAAAGACTAAAGAGTTGAGATTGTCTTTTGTCTGATTTGTCTTTTGTCCGAACTCTAAATATGTGAATTTCTTGGTTTGTCTGGACAAAATTTGGTGAATTTTAACATTTTGAGGTTTTGTGCTAATTACATTTCAGTTCGAAATACTGTTTTTCATGCAGTTTTCAATGAAGTTCTCAGCTCTTTAGGTCAGAGGTCAGGATATAGGGTTGCCATGATCTTTGCTCTCTCCTTTTCTTTTTTACTTTCTAATCTTTTCTGCCAGAGCATGTAATCATATATCTGTCTGGTTTTAAAGAAAGGACACACACACATCACTTTTCCTCTTGGCGTACCAATTCGTTGGCATGATATTTCATCCATGCCTCTCTTTCTTAATGACTGTTGAAATTGAATGAGGCCTTTGCAGTTTCAATATGCACTGAGGCGCTTGGGAATATTGGATATTGTTGACTAGGCATCTCTTACTTACAGGTCTGTTTGGTATATTATGATGGATCGGATTGAACTTTCTTCATAAATGACATTTTATACTGCAGAATGTTTAGCCAGCGCCTGACAACTGTCTTTGGAGTTTGACAGGGAGTGCTTCTGAGTGTGGGTATCTTAATGCATTGCTGTTTACCATTCGTCTCTGAAAGGCGTTCATGTACCAGGTGACTGTCATATTACATTGCAGATGAATCTGTGAATCTATATTACAGATTGTTTATATAATTAAATGTTTAATGACAGTTTTAATCTACTGCTATTTATATAGCCCCTTTTTATGTGTATTCAGCATAATGATGCTTAGTGAAACAAGCGGTGAGTTTGTACTTTTTATTTTCAACTGGACGTGCTGTCAGCTTCATCGCCTCTGTTTTCCTTGGAGTCTGTTCATTCAGAATCAGGTAGACAGTTTGTGTGCCGACTGCAATTATTGATGCCATTTAATTTTCCCGGAGTGTCCATTCATCCCATTGGAAATTTAAAATAAACACGGATATGTCGAGATGTGAGAGATGTGAGCGGAGTTTGCAATTCCAGATGGATTACTGACTCATCTGCTTCCATGGATTCCAGTGCACTTAATAGGAAAAAGGGAGGGAGAATGAGTTTGGTGGTAGCATCGTTCATCGGATAGATTTTCGTAATGATGCTGCCAATGGTAATTATTATGATTTCAACAATGTACAGCAACGTGCGGAATTAATATTACGCTGCGTGTTGTTACCGTAAGTAGAATTTTGCTATTCTTCTGTCTGGTCACGAATAATTGTCTCATCAAAGTCCTGCCGTTATTTTCTGATCTGAATGATCAAAAATTGCTAATAAAGAAAGGACATAATATTCTTCAGGCTCATCATGCACGAAGTATTAGATGCTTCACATGCATATTTACTGGACATGATGCTCTTATTGACTTTTGTGTTGGTAGTTGAGTATATTTGAAAAAGGCTTAATGGCCTGGTTGTGGGGAAATAGAGTCTTTGGGGCAATGTTAGTTTTTGGATGTTTTGAGGATTCATAGTTAGAGGTCAGGCACTCTGGGACTATGAGTTGCTGATGCATAAAGATCCACTGGTGTCACAATGTTATCTTATCTGTGGGCTTCTACAGTACCAGGCATTGACTGCAAGTATATTAACAGTTGTGCCACACATGCTGCCTTCATTTCTTAAGGGCTGTAACTCCAAAAGTGCCAGTGTCCTGAGGCTTGCCATTTGCCATTATTACCTGCTTTAGAGGTGAGTCTAAGTAGGCTGATCATTTTCTAAGGCATTGATAGGAAGTGGAACTGCCAAGGCTAATGATCAGCTCTTCACTTCTTCTCTCTCTTGTTCTGTGGTCATCGTTATCAGTGGCTGTTCATTCCATTGGGAGATTGTGGATTTGTGGATTTGCAGGAGTCACAGATGGCCTTAAACTGGCTGGAGCTGAGAGCAGAGAGGAGTAGAATGTGAGATTCCTATCCTATCAGGATGCCAGGTCAGTAGGTGGCTATGGTAAGTGGATGAGCAAGTGGCCTTTGCTAAAATTAGATTGGGTTTTATGGCAACTTCAGTTTGTGCAGTTTAGAAGAATGTTTATGCTTTTCAATTTAACACTGAAGTCTGGCCAGCCACACAGTTTTTCAACTTATACCTTAGTCTCATCAATATTCAACAAGATCATCTGGTCGCCTATATATGTTTGGTCTAACACAGGGGTTCTTAAACTGTGGTACGCGTACCCCTGGGGTTACGCCAGGTGCCGATAAGTGGTACGCGTACCCCTGGGGGTACGCCAGGTGCCGGTAAGGGGTATATAGGGTAAGGGGTATATACGCCAAAAATTCCAGAAACATAAATTCTCTTTGAGTTTATGGATTTTGTGTCCATCTTTCTTTGATTAGCAATGATTTTTAACATTGCAACATATAAATGTATTGTCATTTCTTTCTTTCACAACATGTAATTAGACTCACATACTATACAGTGCATGCAACATGTTTATGTTTAGGCCTATTTCTATAATGTTGAAACAAAATTTAATGTATAAAATGGTTGAAAGTACCAAAGCGTCGTATCTGTGTGAAACCGGTTTTTAAACTATTCTTGCTATCAAAAGCAAACAAGGTGTAAATTTGTGCTTGAAATTGACAAATATTAAACCAGATATATTTAATCTGTGCCAGTCTAAACAAGCCCACAGCACTATATATGTTTACTCTTTCTTACAGGGGTTATAGACCAATTTTCCCTTTTAAATCTACTACCCTAATAAACGATGTCACTATTATTAAATGGACTTTTAGTTGTCACTGCAAGGGAAATTCGCAATGGCATTTTGTTTCTGATCTGACTTTGCTGGGGGTACGCCGTCATTCGATTTTTTAACTTGACGGTACAATAAAAATAAAGTTTGAGAACCCCTGGTCTAACCTGAAGCTGGAACTCTGCCGACTCGGTGCCGAGTGAACAAACAAGTTCTTTTTCATATAGCCTTAAATTTAAACATTCAAATCTCTGTTTGTCTGTCTATCTGTCTGTCTCTGTGTGTTTATCTGTCTGTCTCTGTGTCTACTCGATCTGCTCAGTCATTTGTGGCATTTCATGATCAACTTAAAACTGATCTGTTTTGGATCGATTGCTTATCTGCCTGAGGCCAAAACTTTTCGTGTCTCATACGATCCATTTATTGGTTGTTGACGTGATCAGTTGTTGATCACGACTTGGCTTTCGTGCAACATCAGTTCATGCAGCTGGTTTTTCAATGCTAAGTAATTAAAGAGAAGGAATGTGTCTCCCTCTGTTATCTGCGTTGCTATGGCATGGCTCCATTGCTATGGTTTGGTCCCTGTGAAAAGGAAGTCTCTCATGGGCAGCCAGCCTGAGCCAGGTGACCACTAGGAGAATTAAACTTGACATTTGGCCCAGTGGTAACGATTGGGCTGTTCTCATCTGCATCCAGGGTTTGGTTCTATTCTATTCCATTGTCAACTTGTAAACTAGAATAGGATTGTTATCTCACCTGCCCTCCAGACCTACCACACCCTGATATGAGACCTCAGCAGTTCCTTATCTCTGACAGCACCCTCTCCTTAGACTGTGTGGCTTTTAACTTGACAAGTTGTCAAAACAATCTTCAATACTTCAGTTTGCTTGTTCATTAAGCTGCCCAGAGATGGAACCATCTTTGCTTACTTTAGAACTCTTATTTTCTACAAACTGTTGGAATTCCAGTCTGTTGCCACTTAACCAGATGCTATTGGCTGCCATTGGGTTGAGGTATTCTGAAAAGGTGCATTGAAAGTCCAAGGAATTCCATGAACACATCCTGAGTTATTCTGTCGTATCGATTACCGTACTCGCTAATACATGAATCTGCATGCTGAAAAGTTTCACTTTTATATTGAAAAGGTTTTGCGCCGCAGAGTTTTCCAATTTACAGATAAATGGGAAATATATGTCAAACTCTCAGTTATGTATCTTAGCTTACATATGCTGTTCGTAGTGTTGAATACATAGAAATGCCTTTAGTAGGCTAATAATAATTTACTTCATTGAACAATCCGGTTGACAGACCGCAACCAGTTACAGTGTACAGTTATGCAATTGAAACAAATCAAAACAACAAAAAATGACAACAGTTCACAAATCTTAACTACTAACAGAACAGACGGCCTGCAATACAAGGGTGCTAGCTAATAGCAGCGTGCAAAGCAGATTTGTTTTATGGGGGCTTTGGGAATCGAACTTGAGTCCGCTGATCTTCATGCCATTGTGTTTTCTAATGCACCACCGAGTATGTTTGCTAAATGTAAACATACTCATGCCATACAAAGTACCAATTTTCACAGCATAATGGTTTTCTCTGCTCCACTTCCCTTGGCTGATCTCTCTTTGAAAGACCTATTTTTTTTAGATTCTCTAATCCACATACCAAATCAACTTTTAGATGGTACTGCAAAACAAAACAAGCAGTGACTGCTGATCATATCCTTTAATCTATCTAGCGACGTCTTTGTACTCTGTTGATATCTACATGGATTCAAAGCAGAACCTGGCACAGCGTCTTTCTGGCGGCCCATTTTTACTTCAAGAGTAAGTTCTGCGATAACCGAATACCTTTCTGGAAGCTGGTTCTTATAACCAAGGTCTATTCATTAGCTCAGTAATTTGTTCACAATGATTCTAACACAGGTTTTTATCGTATGAATCCTTAAAATTTGTGCTATTCATTTATTCATTCATCGAGAGTAGTCAATGGTTATATATTGCACCCCTGCAAGGCTTCAAAATTGTCAATATGAAACTCCTAGGTTGTTACAATACTTTGCCATTGAATGAACTGTTTTGCATTGGTGGAGGTTGCATCTTCTTCCCTACAACTGAACTGCTAGATCTTTTCAACTCATGGAGGGGTGCATTTTGAAAGGCTGTGCACTGCATGATGTGTGTGTATTGTGCTGTTTTCTTGCCCTCCATATTGTAACAACTTGTAACAAAACATGTTTAATTGATATGTATATGAAACAGTATACATAACAAATTTCACGATTGAATTTTCTTTTCTTTCACTAATCACTATTCTGCTCTCTCACCATTCTCATTATTATGTCCCATCTAACTTGAAATCACGCACGGGTTCTCTATAGTGAGCAAAAGACAAGGTAGAACTCTGTTTAGTACACAATTTCAACGGCAAGAATTTTGCAACTCTTCCATTTTGAAAGATTTCCTGAGCATCACTAAGCTTCCCAGAGTGGAAGCAATAAATCTGTGGAATAACAGATGGGAGTTTTGGCATAGGATCAATGCATGCATGCAGACTTACATGCACCTGCATCACGCTTGCCGACATAAGTCGTAGAATTTCTGGACGAAGAAGCAAAGCATGAAGAAACATTGAAGATGATTCTGGTTTGAGGATCGCCACCAACAACGTTCAAGTGATGTTTCCATCTGGACTGAGTGAAACTCAGGGAACCAGTCTGCAGCCAATTTCCAGTTTCGATACCCAGTAGAGAGCTTTAATTGATATCCAATGGAGATGGATAGATTAGCTTCTGGTGTATATTCAGTGGAGCCACTAAGTACCATCTCCTTCATGCTTGCAAGCATATGAAAATTGCAAAAATTTCTTCAGAACCATACATTTTTAGTAACTAAAACTATTTTAATGGTTGGAAAAGTCTGATAGTGGTGGTGGTGGTGGTGGTGGTGGTGGTGGTGGTGGTGGTGGTGGTGGTGGTGGTGGTGGTGGTGGTGGTGGTAGTAAGTTCGCACAACCCACCGAGGACGAGGACCACTAGCTATATAGAATAGATTCATAAATCCTGAGGGATCATAAATACCACAAAAAAAAAATAATAATATTCTTTGTTTAATTTCAAACTGACAACGCAGTGTGATTACAATTCATATATTGAACGGTTGGTCATAGGTTGTAGGCTTACGCACTGACATATTTACAGGACTTCTATTATTCAGGAATACTTGAATTAGCTGTTAATATTGTCATAAAGACTGAAAAATCCATGTTGAACCATTGTTGCCATCATTGAAGCAAAAACAGTTGTTACCATCATTGAAGCAAAAACAATTGTTACCATCATTGAAGCAAAAACAATAATTGTTACCATCATTGTTGCAAAAAACGATTGTTACCATCATGAAGCAAAAACAATTGTTACCATCATTGAAGCAAAAACAATTATTGTTAATACCATCATTGAAGCAAAAATAATTGTTACCATCATTGAGGCAAAAAACAATTGTTACCATCATGAAGCAAAAACAATTGTTACCATCATTGAAGCAAAAAATAATTGTTACCATCATTGAAGCAACAAATAATTGTTACCATCATTGAAGCAAAAACAATTGTTACCATCATGAAGCAAAAACAATTGTTACCATCATGAAGCAAAAACTGTCCGTACAATCATACACAGTTTTTCGTTTCCATCACATTCACTTTTTATGATTCCAGCCAAATTGGAGCACCATAATGTATGTATATTGTTTTATCACAAGAACTGTAAATTGTAAAAAACACAAGATGGTAATGTTCTCCATTATGTGCAATGAAGTATAGTTTTACACTAGTTCCTTGTCTCTCCTGCTTTTCTACATTTCATGTAATTGCTTCGTTTTAATAATTATGATTTTAGATATTCTGTTGCAGTTTAGGGTTACAGAGAAGAGAAGGAGCCATGGGTGGGGCATAGGGGAAGCTCAGCAGGGAGCTGAATTACTGATAGCTGGAGAGAAGAACGGATAGGGATAGTGAGGGGGAGGTAAGGCAGGGAATCACAGAATTTGGCTGATGAGTTTTTTGAGATAGTAACATTATTACATCCATAAGTCAATAGTAGACCACACATACTCATACATTTAGATTTGTTCAGCTATGTACATATACAACAGGAACTGATGGTGGTGGGGGTTGGTGTGGTGTGGTGTAGTGGCAGCGGTGGTAGGGGTAGTGATGATGAGGAGGAGTAGTAGGATGATGATGATGATGATGATGATGGTGGTGAGGAGAAGGATGATGATGATGATGATGATGAGGATGAGGATGATGATGATGAGGAGGATGACGATGACGATGACGACGACAACTATGATGATGTACATCTACATGCATGCATTCATGTTTAAGTGTGTACCAAAGCAATTTCAAACACATAATAATGCTCATGTGTGCCTTTGCATACATTAGTGCTGTTTATGTTTTTGAGTGGGATATATTATATATATATATATATATATATATGTATATATATGGCCTGTCTACATATAAACAGCCATGCTTGGATGTTAGTGTGTATATGCAATTGTGTATGCATAATTATGTGAGTGTGTGTTTATATGTTTATTGGCCACAGAAGTGTTGGTCTGATTCATTCTTCCGGGGAATGAATCTGCTACCGCTTCTTAACTGATGATAGCAACAGATGCAGCAGCAGCAGCAGCAACCATACCATGACCTTTTTATGTTTTCCATTTAGTCATAGGGCCAATTATTTGATGTGTCCTGGATTTGCCTGGAAATCCAGTCATCTACCAACCAGGGTGTGCCTTCCTCCAGCAGTCATAGAGGCTTTTGGGTCTTCCTCAGTGGAGTTGGGTTGCTGTTAGCAAAGGGAGCATCCAGCGGATAAGCTGGCATTTCATCCAGGGTTCTCTGCATTAGCCAATTAATCCCTCAGAATTCAAACTGTTATCTGATTGTGTCACCCTAAATCTAAACTGATTGGATTAATTTCCGGTAAACATTCTCCTATAGATGGTTGTGATGGAGCGCTTAGAGTGACACAGTGGTTATTGTAATACATATATGCTGACACATCAGTTTTATGGCTAGTCAACGCACATGGGAACAGAGGGGAGGATAATTAATTTTATATTGATATTTAAAATTTAAAGTGATTAATGATGTGCAGAAATTGAGGAAGTGAAACAGGCGATTCGCTAAATTGCCATGTTTTTGCATTTGCTTTAATAGCATTGCAATTTATCAGAATAAAACGTTGAGACCAGTGCATCATTAAATTGCTAAAACAGGATTTATATGTTGTTTTTGTTTGTTGTTAAAATAAATACTGGTGGATGATTAAAGGATGATTAATTATGTGTTCTGATCTGATCATGAAATGAATTTTTTCAAATGAAAAATTTCTGCAGAAGCCAAACTGGTTTGAAACCATCTGTGCAAAATGGAAATATTCTTTTTATTTTGATATGCCTACTTCCTGTGTGGCATCAAGTTGCTGAAAAATGGCTCAGGCTAATTTACCAGGTTTGAGGTCTTGGTTGCAGTGGCGGCGCCAGACATTTTTAGCCAGGGCAGTCGTCCAAGTAACCAGGGCAGTTTGCTATCTATGCATGAACAAGGGCAGAAATTCTGGCAAGGCAACAACCAGGGCAAAGGTTTTTTACCAGGGCATTTGCCCTGCCCTGCCTTGGCGTAGTGCCGCCACAGCTTGTTTGACAATTTCTGATGACCATTTGGTTAGTCCTTGGCCATTTTAGCACTGACTTCAAGGTGGTATGACAAGACACCAAATCTATAATTTATAGCTTCAAGTTATCTGCCAGTTTTACTCATGCTTCAATCTTTGACCTTTTTTATACTGTTTTTTCCTGTCCTTGCTCAATTGCACACATTTTTACAGTATAGCCTACTTTAGTGTAGTATACTATAGCACAGTGATATCCAACCTTTTTGGCGCTACAGGGGCCGCAGAAGCAATAGCTAGGCCACAACAGTCAGTTAAGCTCAAAAGTTACAGCTGAATTTATTGATAATAATTATTAACTGTATGTAAATTTATTATGGAATGATTATAATGCAGAATGAATAATAATAATGAATAATAGAATAGGGCCGCAGGTTTGACAGCGCTGCTATAGTATACTATAGCGGTGCTGTCCAACCTACTTGATTCTTAATGTCATGTTTCTGTGTGCATTGTTTTTGGAAAATGAAATCTTATTCAGTTTGGCTGTGGATTAGCTGCCATTAGCACCTGCATGTTTCTTCCAGATCACTCTCTTATCCGATAGCTTGATGGTCCAACCGTCTTCGCTTGGTCATCCTTCATTTTGCGTCATGGACAAGTGTCGACTATGAATTAATTATTGGTTCGAAATGATGGCCTGCAGTTTGACGCTGAGTTCGTTTAGGTGCTTGCATCATGAATTCATATGAACTCCATGCAATAAAGAATGCACCTTCTAGAAAACGAAGCTGGTGTCAATAAGTTTAATTTTTATGAGCTTCTGCAGAAGGCTGAATTTTGTTGAAGCTGTGCTTTGTTGTTGGTAGATATTTTGCGTGAAATGTATATCTATGATGAATCTGGAACAGGTCTTGTCTTAGAAATCGTTTTGAAGGCAAACTGAAGACAGGTTGATGGTGTCGGCAGGTGTAAGACACTCACACCTTTGTTTCTTGGATATTGGCGCAAATCCAGGTCATCCTAGCTCTTGACCAGCTTGGATTCCTGCTGTAGTAGCCTAGTGCTCCCATTTTATGTAGTGTAAAACGAACAGCTGTCTTAGGACATGACTTCCTGAACAATGGACTACATAGACCTAGCCGCCCTGTAGGTACCTTGAGCAAGTCCTTAACTCGAAATTGCTTGGTGCTTTGGTACGAAACTTCGTTGCATTGTTTGCGCTGTAGTTGGGAGCGCCTCTGAGTAAAGAATTTGAAGGGGCGCTATAGAAATGAAAAAATAAATAAATGAATAGGATGTTGCTCTTGACCAGCTTGGATTCTTCCTTGTAGGATACTTGGATTCCTGTGGTAGCTGTGCTCCCATTTTATGTATTGTGTAAAACGAACAGCTGTCTTAGGTTAGGACCTGACTTCTTGAATGATGGGCTACATAGGATGTTGGTCTTCAGTACAGTCCAATATCACCCTAGTATTGGCTAGTAATGATAATAGTTGTAGTTCTCTCCTTGATAATTGTGGCTTACTGAACAGTGTCAGATCTTCTTCGTCTTACTTAACGTTGATGCAGGATTGACACAAGCTGTAGGGCATGCCATTGCACTTCCCTGGCATAATGGAGTGAATCAATCTTTCTTTGAAGCACTTGCTTTTTCCTGCCTCAAGCAACACAAAACTTAACATTTCTTAAAGTGGCTCTAAATAGCTAGACTTTTAACTGCAAGTTCACATAGCAGCTGTCCAACTGTAGGCTACTTGAGATTCACTCTTCTTTCTAAATTTACATACTTTGCAGTTATCCTAATATTTCTAATTTAATCGATATAATGACACTAGTAATGCTGATGCTGCTGATGATGATATTGATGATGATGATGATGATGATGATGATGATGATGATGATGATGATGATGATGATGATGATGATGATGATGATGATGATGATGATGATGATGATGATGATGATGATGATGATGATGATGATGATGATGATGATGATGATGATGATGATGATGATGATGATGATGATGATGATGATGATGATGATGATGATGATGATGATGATGATGATGCTGCTTATGATACATATTTCTGATAGTGATGATACTGGCAGAAATTTATGCACTTGTGACTCTATTGTTCACGATGATGGCAGTGACAATGGAGCTATTGGAGATGATGATGGTGATGATGACAATGACGATGAGGATGATGATGATGATGATGAGGATGACCACGACGACGACGACCATGATGGTGACGTCAATAATGATGAAGGTAGCAAAAATGTCTGCAATGATGTGTTGATAATGGAGTGCATTACTATTTATGCAAGTGCTTTTCAAAATATTTTGAGGCTGATCTGGGAATTGAGGATGGGGGAACAGGACAGAGAGTATGATGATATTGATTTTCTGAAGGACTGAAAAGCGGGATTGCTATCTCGAAGTTTGTCGATACTTAGCAACAGTACGGACTCGTCATGTTTTGTTACTGAGTCACATTCCGTTAAGTAGATGTTATCGTATGTCTTGCCTGCGTTTCCCAGTTTTGCTTAAGAGTGCTTGGTTTCTGTTTGGATATTTTTGTGCTTTTGTTGTTAGTCGCGTGGTCAGTTCTTAGCTGTGGCTGGGGGTGGTGGTGCGTTCTTTTCTTACGATGCTGAAGTGGAATTGACTTTTTCTGTTGTTTCAACGTTGCAGTTGTACACTGACTGGGTAAATCGTTATCTGGAGAAGCTTGGTCGTAATCAGTGGATAAAGGTTCTCCAAGTGGATTTATGTGACGGCGTTCTATTGGCCGACCTCATTACCGCAGTCCGTAAGTAAAACGGGGCAGGGGGTGTTCGTGTGTGCGTTTGCATGGCACTGTGCTCTGTCAATATTAATTAAGTATAATCGATTGATTGCTCGGCTGACTGATTGATGAAGTGATTGGCTAATTGATAACTCTCTGGAATTTCCTGGATGTCTTCCAAGTGCAAAGTCTTAGTTTAATGCGAATTCATAGTCTAATTTGTGTTAATGGTAGGTATAATGTCAAAATAAATGAATGAAGCTGATGATAAGAAGAGAAGATACTGGAATTATTCTTGATGACTGACTTTTGCTTATCAGGTGTGTTGGTCTGTTGCTGTGAAATTCTCTATGCTTACTCGAGTAACTTGAATTTTATGATTCTTAATTAATGCAACCAATTTGATAATAGTGAAGGACTGCTTGTGTAATGTGCATCAGAACACGTTAGCAGCATTGCATTCATCGTGGTTTTTTTGTTGCTGGCATTTTCTGAATGTGATTTTCTGGATGAAACATGCTGCTACATTGAGTCATTTACCAACTGAGTGTGACCATATAGAAGGATGAAAAACTGGATGGAAAAGGGAGATGTGTTATTCAGTGCTATTAGAGGTTATTTTGCCATCATCAATCCTGTGCACATAGAGGCATAGCAATATGTTGACGTATTACAATGACAGACCATGATTAACTATGTGATTAATAATACCTCTGCCCCAACACCCCCCCCCCCTCCGGTCCCATTTGGCCTGTTGTATCTATAAAAAAAAAATGGTTCTAGAGGCCGCTCTGCTGTCTGCAGAATGATGGATGAAGTGATTTTCTGTATTATGAATTCTGACGTCAGAACAATGAAAACATAATTTGGTGCTGTGTAAGTGGACCAATGGAGAGATTGCTAGTTTCCAGGCAGCTCAAAATGGTCACATGGACCAGAGTAAGCAGGATGACAGTTTGAAAGTGTTTCTGCAATTCACGTCTGCTTTGTCATTTCAAATCTCATTGTTTTAAACTGACCAATCATTATCAGGCAATGTCAACTGTCAGAGCAGGTGTCCACTTTTTCAAAATTTACTAGTTGCAAGCACTTGTGCATGTCAGCTTAGATCTCTTCAGTTCATGTAGCAAGTCTTTGAGGTTTCAGGTCTACCATTGATTTAGGATTTGCCATTAATATTTGTTTGGTGTAATAAATGATGGGTTGCTTTTACTTAGGCCTACATATGCATTTATGAAGTGGACCCCAAAGACAAAAACGTGGAATTGTGATATAATTTGATTTGTTAAGCAAATGCTGCATAGTCAAAGACACGAATTAGAATTGTGAAACTTGATTGGTTAAGCAAATGGTGTAAACTCACTTTTAGACTAAATGACAACATAGACCAGATCCGCTGACTTTCCACTTACTTTCTTAGGGTTCCATTGCCATTTTGGCATTTAGCATTATTGGTTCACCACGGCACTGTCATATGTAATGTAATACAATGATCTTATTGGTGACCTTTGGAGCACCAATGTCTGATGCAATAAGACATGAAATGTTGGCATTCAAAATCTAATTTTTTACTGGCAAGATGCAATGTAAAGTAATATGACATACCAAAAATATTAATGAAGAAACAAGTAAGAGTTTTCATATGGAAGCAAAAAGCAGAAGATATACAACACATGGGGGATGAAAGGGATTTATTTTGTCATAATTATATGAATACTGACATTATTTTGTTTTAAGTGTTAGGCAGAAGCATTGAAAACAAACACCGATTGCCAAAGACACGGGCAATGCTGGATAAAGAGCATTATATAATATTATTTCAGCTGTGTGAACTGATATGTCGACCACATGTAGGATATTGCGGATGAATTGGGAATCAAAGCATGGAAAAGGACTTGTAGCGCTAATATGAACAACAAGATACGTTATTTGATTCTGAACGCTGCTTGATGGGCGGCCATTGTATTAGTAATTTCAGTTTAACAACTCTGTATGATAACAAAGATCAAATCGGTAGGTGTGATATGCTTCTATTTAAGGGTATTTTTCAGGTTCTGGTTGAGAGAATTTTCGACAATCCGTAGTCTGTGTAAATCTCTTAATTGTACAAGAAAACTATGAGAAGTGAGTCCATTTATGTATGTCGTTCCTGGTACACATCTTGTCTTTGGCCGGCGTTCTTTCACATTTGCTGATCCGTTTATCTGGAACTCTCTGCACCGCCTCATGTTCATAACTCTCTTATAGCGAGACTGTCTTTCGTTCTAAACTGAAAACTTACCTTTTCCAGTCTACCTATAGATAGTTTTTATTAATGGTTGCCGAACTTCAGTGTGCACTTCTCAGCTTCTGAGCTTTGTATGGATGGCATTATTAAATTACAGTTGCATTGTATTGTATTGTATTTGTGGGTACAAAAATGTTTTTGATTTATAAGTATTGCACACACGACGAAGAGTTTAACATGCATTAACTATGGAAACGGAAAGAAGCTGAGTAGTCCAAAATTGCAAGAGCGTCACTGAGGAAAACATATGGCATGGGAAAGAATGTCTTTTTCTGACAAGCAATAAACTAGCCCCGAGACCACATAATTATATAAATCAATTTGGACGCCAAATGGCAAAAGATGGCAAAAGGTTTAAGCACACGAGTTGTGGATTTATGGAGTTGTTTTGGTAATAATGCTGTCCGTGTAAAGTGTTTAAGAGGGAGCTTAACAGAAATTGGTTGTCAAAACGTAAATGCTGTTATTGCCTTCATTCAGTACTATGCAAAAGCAGTGAGGTGTGATAGAAATAATGGCTGAGACAGCATGATGAAAATCATTGGCATGAATTATAACCATAACCATAACCATCAATTTTATTGCACCAAGATAGCAAAAAAACATTTTTTCTAAGTATATATGCAAAACAGTTGGTTACAACCGGAAACCCAGAAAGGATTAGAAGTCCCACTGGTAGGGCTACCTATGCACACTTTCAGATACAAGATGCTATAGATAGGCAAGTATCATGTAAGTATTTACAATCTGGAAATACACATGATGCAGTCTTAACTATAACATAAACATCCACAGTTAGGACAACACATGGTATTGTAATTCAGGGCTGTTATTCAACTGAAAGCTGACATGCGACACAATACCTCATTGTTCACCACTGCATCAGTGCACTAATCGTGAACAAATGTAGGGCAAAATGTCCAGATCTGTTGATCTTGTTCAGATGATGAGTTGATATGACCGCAAAGACCAAGAGCATTGAGTATCAGAAAAGTGGTAAAAGAAGTCATGACTTTGTGATTAAGTCTGTATAGACTCGAACCCTTGACAGGGAGGCATGATATCAGAATGCAGATTACTGTCGTACTGACCATATGGATTTGCTCTCGAAATTGAGAAATCCGGATCATCCTTTTTGTTAGGTTTCATCTGTTGCATCCGTAAATCCATGGTCGAGGGCTCCGGTGTAATAACAGCCCTGTAACTCATTAAAAATCAGGACTCCAGAGCACACATCTGTGCTCAATAGGACATGGCAGATTTATTGCTCTCGTAGGGTATTGATTACCGGTACTTGGTTGGATCTAAGCTCAAGAACAAAAGAAATGCTCTTTAATTACTGAGCACAAGTCAACCACAATGCAGATTAAGTTTTGCTGAAGCTGATGCTATGAGCAGTGCAGTTAAAAAATATGGATACATGAGTACGTCAAGACGCTTGATGTAGGGTGCCTCTTAAATAAATGCATTCAAAATTGTTTGAACGTGTTTGCTGACCAGAGTTAAATGCAAATGGGTGATCACAGAACCAAGATTAACGATTTTAGAAAAATGTCGTGATAATTATGCATATAATTATGCATATGATTATGCATATGATTATGCATATGATTATGCATATTTTGAGTGGATACAAATCAACATCATGAGGACTATCCACATATAACCGGAAGTGGGACCTTGGTTTTTCAGAACATCTAACCAATACAATAAGTTTACTTTGCATGCTTGTTTTGACCCAGAATTCTGACTGCGTTATCTCAGTATGCCATTACATGGGAGGAAGCTATGCTTATGCCTTGCTTATCCTGCTTGTTTCAATATTTTTAAATGTCTGATTAGCCATTCCCTCCTCTGTCTACATGAATTATTACTCTGCTTAGTCTAGTGGTGATGGTATCTTGTATGCTAGGATTATAATGGTGAACTGCGGCTGGTTTTGCTGCTGTGACCTTTGCTGTTTCAGTATCTGTGGTCTATCCAATTAGGTTCAGCCTAGCCAATGACAATTCTATATCCTTTTAGCATTGTCCTAATTAGAATGCAGCATTTATACTGGTGAACCTATTTAGCCGCAGTTGGTATGGAAGCAAATAGAACCAGTCTTAGTTGGTCCAAGGAAGAGAGTGACAGGCCATGTTAATAGCTTTTCCAGAAATGGAAGAGACAGTATTCACATGCCTTCAGTAGTTGTTGACGACTCTCTTGTTTCACTGAAGCTTCACTTGCATTGTCAATATTGAAACCTGACCATTTTTACTGTGCAACTCGTTGCAGTACAATCCGTTGCATTTTATTGAGAGAGTAGAGTTTTGAATCTGTGCTGTGCTGAGACTGCTGACGAAAACATTTTAGCGGACTTATATTAGAGATGTAGAGTGAAAAATAGATTGAAAATACTGATAGAACATCCAGAAGTTTTGTCGCCTTGTACCTGTGAATAATTCTGGTTTTCTTTTTAGTTTACACTGAGTAAATATTATAGAAACACTTCATCGTATGTGAAGCATGCTGTATCTGGAGTGGCTTAATATACCCTCAGTTGCTCATCCCACATTTTATACTTAGAGCCTGTAGACACAATTATGCCTGTATTCAGCAATTGATCACATTATCATCAGTTATTATACTTAATCATCAGTTCATGATGCCATCCATATGACAGTGATGGGTACACATAGACGTTTTTCATTGTCCTTTACAATCGTTTTTTGTCTCTATTTCTTGTCTCAGTCTCAGTCTTAGCTTGGGTCTGCTTTTTTCTTTTTCATTCGAATCTGGCATGTAGTGTCATCCATGGGATTCTCTCAGCTGGCACTCGCTGTACGGTACATGTCCAAACCCATTTGAGTCTCAGCTGCTGAATGAATGGCTCTATCTAGCTGTTTGGTTATCGAATGATTGCCTTAAGTTGTCATTTCGTGTTGTCTGTCTTCTTGAAATTTCCGTAATTATCTGCAGTCTACTAATTTCTGCTGTGGGTGTTCTTTTCCTATCTTGCTTGAAATTGCTTTGTTCAGGATTCTGTATCTTCTGTATAGTAGAACGTGTTCTATCATCTTCTCACTTTTTTAAAATCATGTATTTTGTTCACTTGGTGATCCATTTTTAAAGTCAGCATCACTCCTTCAGAAGGGGTTCTGACCTCCTGACTTCCTGGACGGCCTTCACAAGTCAGTCCTATGCTCCAGGCACATAAGTTGTACCAAAGTGAGAGTGGCCATGGATCATTTGATCAACTGCACTTGTCCAAGAAAGCAGTTCAGATAGTGGCTGCAGTACACAGACATTGTCTTGGCAAAGTATTACATACGACTGTTCGTTCGACTGTTCGCTAGAAGCCGAGTGGAACTGATGCGAACCTGGGAGAGTAGCCTAATGAAACTAGACGACTCTGGAAGTTTTTGCAATTTACATGGTGTGATGGCCACTCGAAGACACTCAGAAACTGGAGCTGTGGTTGGTTCCCCAGGAAGACCAGAACCTGGATGGAGGTGGAGGCAGATTTTCACCCACTGAACTTCGGGCTACACCCGTCCTGGAGATGAATCCCAGACTGGTTGAGATGAGTCCCATACTGGAGTGATTGGCAAAGGGTCCAAGAGATGGAAAGGCTTTGGTAGTGGTGGGGGGAGGAGGAGGAGGAGGAGGAGGGGAGGTGGAGGAGGAAGAAGAAGAAGAGAGAGGACACCAATGACTGTAACGATGATAACTGTAAAACACTTCACAATACTATTGTCGTTAAAAATGTATATTTGCACGTGCACAGCTGCATGAGCACAGTTTGCATGTGGTCGGTGAAACTGATTTTGAAAGTCCAAAGTGATGCCAACTCAGTACATTTGTTGGTTAGTAGGTATTTAAGTTTCAGTGTAAAGAGTAAGTTTGGTTGTAACCCATTACAGAAAACAGTAATGCCAGTTACAAATTAGTTAGAATTAATTAATAGATTGGAATCATGGTTCTGTGTACGCTGAACAGTCCTATGACCAGAGACCTTGCAGCATCTGCTGTATTTTTCAAGAGCAGTAACAAGTCGACCGATACACAATGATAGTTCCTCGTGTAGTCGCATTCCGTGTGCTATCCAGACCAAAAGTAGCATATACTGTGAGTGCCAACTCTGGCCCAACTAGGCCCATCTTTAGGTTTTCGGTGTATTTTCCGATGCATGACACCCCATAGTGATTATCGTTCAGGGCTTATTATGATATCCAATTAGATGGCGGATGCATATATCCGGTTGAGGCGGGCATATTAATCGTTGTGTAGGCCTGTTGTGATTCTTAGTGTTCCATAAGTTATTTACGGTCGTTGGTCCTCATTTGAACGTAAGAACTTAAGATTCCACTTATTATCTTTTCTCCTCCGTCTGAGTTACGCCACATTTCACATAACGCATATTTTGTCACAATTTGTCATGCATAGCAGTGTTTAAGAATTTGACCATAGAAAGGATTCTGTTGGATAACATTAATTTGTCTGGACTATTCTGTAAGTTCAGATCTGTTTTGGATATCATTACAGTTAACATCCGAGTAACTAATATCATCAGAGACCCGAAAAACTTCACAGAACAGGTAAGTCTCATTTACTTTTTGTTTTCCAATAAATTGTTCATATATGACAGTATTGTTGCTTATCCCTCAGCATGTTCTTTGTTCTGCTTTTCCAAGTTTCTGTGGCATTGGCTGCCTGTGTTGCAACTGAGTTAAGTGGTGCAATCTACGATGTGTTAAATAGTCATAATGAATTCTTGCAATGTTGCGGCCCGTTGTACCTCTTAATTGCATTGTTGTCTGACAGTTGCACATTACAATTACCAAATAATAGTTGTAAGGTAAAGAGTAACAATTATAGGTCAAACAGATCTCTTGATTTATAATACTTTGGGTTAAACATAATTATAATGATATAGTCAAGTGCTCAATCAATCAATCAATCAATCAATCAATACTTATATAGCACCCCTTCAAGGTACCTACTCAGAGGCGCTCCGGGCCGAGATCAAGCGAAAAAAAACAGTCTTCAACAGTTTGTGAAATTGAGAACAACTTGGGAGGTGTCGCATAGTCAATGGAAGTCCATGCAGTACTTACGCAGTTTGCAAATTTTTGCACAGTGGTGACACTTTCTATATTGCAAATTAATGTGTGGTAATTGTATTGATGATGAAACCATTGAACAGTTTTTGCGTTGCCTGTCCTGGCAGAGCATTTCCAATGGCAGTTAATACTAGAACTTTAAACCAGAGCAATAGTTACTAGTTAGTGAAAGTAAACACTTAGTTTGAGACATTATAAGCAGTGGTGTTGAGTTCAGACATATCTGCAGAATGAAAGAGCACAGAATGATTAAGACCCTAATGTTTGGAATCATGGAGGGCACCAACAAAAGAGGAAGGCCACATCGATATTGAATGGATGATATTGAAGAGTGGAATGGGTCAGACCACAGACGCTAGGGCATGCGATCCAGAACAGACTCGAACGGAGAGGCATTTTGAAGAGGGCATCGGACACATACGGGCATTGAGTCCATGCCTGTTGATGATGATGATGGTGGTGGGGTGGTGTGGTGGTGCTGGTGATAATCATTATGATTATGATATTGATGATGATGAGTATGGCCGGAAAAAAGTGTTGAGGTTTCCACTTGGGGGGGATGTCCGGGTGAATATGGTCACAAAATACACAGAATTACACAGAATTAGTTTTTTCTTCGAAATTATTCATGTGGGTGGGTTTGAACCCGGACCACCCCCTTCTGAATATGCCCATTATTATAGGCCTATCAGATTTGATTGTGCAAATATCCTGTATGTTAAATAGAACGGAACTGCAAACGACCTGAGCAGTGAGCATGGCTAGAAAAAATTTGGTGGAGTTAGACATCAGTATGTGCACAATCAGTGTGTGACAAATGAGCAGCTCACACAGTTGAGCTAAGTTATGCCAGTAAAATTTGCAGAGCTGTTGACTTATGTCAGGAAGAAAGAATGCAGACTTAGAAAGAGAAGTCTGTTAATATCCATCCCGGACTGATCATCAACGAAAACAGAAGCAAGTAGTTCTTGAGAGAAGAATTAGCGGGGAGAACTGTCAAAAGGAGAGAATAGTTGGATATCATCTGCATGCAAATTGATACTTGATAGACTGGATAGGTGTCAGTAAAGTGAACAATCTAGACACAAGTTAATAGATTCATAACCTGTTCAGAACACAGCCACTTGATTTGAGTGGCTGTCTCGAATAGGTGATGACACTTGGTCAACACAGGCTGTGAGATGACCATTGTTGGAAAGTTCTACATTCTATTACTTCATTCTTAAAATAATATGCAAATCGAATGTCGTGTTAATTAAGAATGTGTTGCTCATAACACGTCTGCTTATAATGACGTTATTTTGTACTCTGAAACTTTTTTCGTCTTGTATGAAAATACACTTGGATACATACTCATTTAGGCAATTTGTCTATATGCACAAATTACTATATTGTGTACACATGTATGCAATAGGGCTGCCAACCGTCCCGGATTCGCCGGGACAGTCCCGGAATCGACCCTGTGCGCCCCGTGTCCCGGATTGATCTCAAATTGTCCCGGAATTTGGTCCAGAGATCCACTTAGCACAATTATTGTTCCTGTTAATTTTTGCTTACTAAACTCAGCCATTTGTACGATTATTTTTACGTTCTGCTCTCTATCAGAGCATTACATTACATTGTTGGCTGAACATCGGGAGTTTAAGTCTTCAAAACTTTACAAATCAATGAAACTCGGTTTTCGGTTTAGCATATTGTGTCCAGTTTTAATGCTTTTTTGCGAGAGAGCGTTCAGCATTTTGAACGATCTGTTGTCTAATAAGCTTAATCGCAATTACCTGAGCAGCGGGAGTTCACCGACCTTATTGAAGCACAACTGCTGGCATGCCATATGTGCTGATAACTGCGATTTTGTGCCCAGTGTTCTGGAACTGCTTAACGCACATAAGCAGGCCATGTAATATATTAAGCATAGGCCCTAAGTTCAATATAAATTCTGCTCTCCGGTCGCAGACCTATGACCCTACGATACCTACGAACTTCTCAATTTGGGCTCATAAGTCTTACTCTGATGAGCCTAGGTGACTGGAGTTTGAAATGCTTATTCTTGAGGTTGATTCTTATCTTAAGTTTAGGCTTTAATTTTTTTTGATGATTTGTCTGAAATTACTAAGGACTTTTGAGTAGATTGTAGATGTAGGCTATGTAGCCCATATTCTGGGCTGACACAACATTTGCTACATTATGCGCTTCTGTGGGTTGTGTAAATTGGTAATGGCACATCGAGTGGCTGAAGGCGTCCCGGAATGGCAAAATCAAAAGTTGGCAGCCCTAGTATGCAAGTGTTACATACTTTGTAATGTATGCATGCATGAACACATGAGTACATACTTACTTGGGTACATCCATTATTGCATGGCTGCACTGTTACATGCTTGCTTTTTTAACATGTACATGGGTAGCATCTACATGTGCAGGTACGTAGATACCTGCTCACTCAGGTATCCTATGCATGTAAAGTTGCATGAATATTATTCTTATTTAGGTATCATGTATCACGGATACATACACATCAGATACATCTACATCGTTCTTAGGAGTATGATGGATTCATGCAATGCAGTTGTGTCATTTGTTTGAAGACCGTCTGCATTTGTGTGCCATCGGATTCCAGCCGAGGATGTTTTCCAGTTGGACATGTTTACAATAGGGATTGTGGAAGAGAGCTTAAAGCTTGTCCAGATGGATCTCGCTTAGTCCCACCCACACCCACACCCACCCACCCATAGCAGCGCAATGGAATCTGACCTAGTCTCACTGTCAGAGATAACGATGAATTTCCATCTGCTGTTCTACCACTTCCTCTGGGGGAACTTAGTCCACTTGTTTCCATCCATTCCATCTGGTTTTGTTCTTCTTCTTCTCCTCTTAATCCCACATCATTTGACTGACTTTATGGACAGCATTTACATGTAACCATAGACACTAAACATCATCATCATCGCCATCATCATCATCATCAAAGTTACTAATGTCATGGTGGTCCTCATTGTTATCATCATCATGACAATTATCATCACCATCATCAACATGGTAGTATGCTTGCCACAAAGATCATCATCTTCATCAACATTACAATGGCCATTGTTGTTATCATGGTCATCATCATCATTGTCATCATCATTATCATTATACCATCATCATCGTCATCGCCATCGTCATCGTCATCATCATCCCTATGGGCAGTGACATACTGCTTTTGAAGAGCAGATTGCATGTTACGAGTGTCTGTTGGTTTCTCCTTTTTATACAATGATCAATTGATCAGTATTGTTATTATTCATCTGCATCGCATAGTATGCAAGTTTCAGTTGATGCATGAATAAAATGCTTTTGTTGCTCAATTGCTGGCACAGCTACTGAAAGATGTTTAACTGCATGTGACTTGCTTCCTTTAGATAATAATAATGATAATAATAATAGTAATAATAATAATAATACTGATATAATTATGCACAATGTCTGGACCGTATGGTATGACGTGTGGATCACTGCTTCAATCGCATACAGTCTCATGCAGTAGCATAATAAAGTAATTTTCCTTGGGCATCCTGCTTACACATCTGACATGATTTGAAAACTTAATGATATTGCAGTGTGTCCTCGGACTTATTTCCATGTAAATTTCTTAATTTGTAATTTGGTTGTTGTGACTGCAAAATTGCACGGACAGTTCATGGCTTTCCCAGTTTAATTTGTGGTATAGTTGCAGATGAGCGTAGATGTTGGAACTACATCCACTATGTGTGGGAGTCCATTAGTATTCGGACCTTATCTACTAATTGCCTATAAATAATATTGATATGTTTCTGTACCCAGTAACCCATCCTCCATGTCAGATTCCATGGAATCGAATCAATCGAAAGACTGATGGAAGTTTTTAAACTGTGAGGTTTTTCCTACCTATGTTATTTAAAGTGGATTTTTACGCCACTGCTTCTCATTTATGGCTTTGCACTTATATTTCAAGGCTGGAATTTTGAATAAGTTGTAAATGAATTATCTGGTAGTTAACGATAAAAATTACTTAGAGTAACTGTGATATGCTTGACCTCTGTAACCAGATCCCAACCAATGGGTGCTTGACCAAAGAGATCCTGACCATGGGAGATCCTGACCATTGAGTTCTTGACCATTGAGATTCTGACCATTGAGTTCTTGGCCAATGAGATCCTGACCATTGAGTACTTGACCAATGAAATCCAGATCATTATGTTCTTGAGCTGGTGCTGAAATTGACCAGAGACTAGCTGCTTCTTGAAACCTTTTATTTGAAATTTCGGCAGTTTTATGTTGTGCTGAGAATCTTTGGGGAATTGGTCAAGTGACATTTCCATTATTATTAATGACCTTTGTGTATGTTTAATGGGGGTCTCATGATTTACAGGACGATCATTTCCAGACTGTCTCTGTTAAACTGATTTCAATGCTGGAAATCCCAACCTGACAGTTGTTCTGACGTGATGGTACTCCTGTTGTCTCCAGTAAATCATTGTCTTCAAATGTTTATTCTCAACATCAAGTCGTACACTTTATTCAGATCCTGGTTTAAATGGCTTTGAACGTTTGGCTAATTATGATGACTGTGCTAAGGAACCTGCCATTCATATTTTTATGTCCTCCATTTTATCATTATACCACCACCACCACCATCACCACCACCACCACCACCATTGTCATTGTCAGCATTTTCATCCGCATCATAGATTATCATACTTCTCCACCTTCTCTTGCTCCTTGTATTCTTCTCTTTCTCCTCCTCGTTCCTCTCCTTCTGCTTTACCTCTTGCTTCTTCTTCTTCCTCTTAGCTTCATCTGCATCTAAATTCCAGCACCTCACTCCAAATTTAGATGAGTTATTTTCCCAGCCCTGATTTGCCAAACTGCATCAACGGAGATATGGAACTTTTGAGTGTGATTTACTTGATGTTTATCAAGGCTTTCAGTTTGCTTTTAGCCAAACGACATTCGAGATAGTCAAAATGGGTAACTGACTGCAGAAGGATGTGTTCAGTTCAGAATTGGTTACCCAGTGATAATCCCACATTCACACCTCCCATTTCTCTTTTCAAGAGAAATAATTCCACATTCTCACCTCCCATTTTCCTTTTCAAGAGAAATAATCCCACATTCTCACCTCCCATTTTCCTTTTCAAAAAATAATCCCACATTCTCACCTCCCATTTTCCTTTTCAAGAGAAATAATCCCACATTCTCACCTCCCATTTTCCTTTTCAAACGAAATAATCCCACATTCTCACCTCCCATTTTCCTTTTCAAGAGAAATAATCCCACATTCTCACCTCCCATTTTCCTTTTCAAAAAAATAATCCCACATTCTCACCTCCCATTTTCCTTTTCAAACGAAATAATCCCACATTCTCACCTCCCATTTTCCTTTTCAAAAAAATAATCCCACATTCTCACCTCCCATTTTCCTTTTCAAACGAAATAATCCCACATTCTCACCTCCCATTTCTCTTTTCAAGAGAAATAATCTCACATTCTCACCTCCCATTTTCCTTTTCAAACGAAATAATCCCACATTCTCACCTCCCATTTCTCTTTTCAAGAGAAATAATCTCACATTCTCACCTCCCATTTTCCTTTTCAAACGAAATAATCCCACATTCTCACCTCCCATTTCTCTTTTCAAGAGAAATAATCTCACATCCTTACCTTCCCTTTCTCCTTTCAAGAGCTTCATTTTCTTAAGCCTTTGCCTACACAAAGGCGATTGTCCAGCAGAAAATTAGCAACAGTTTCAGGTGAGTTGACCTCACAATGGATGAATCATCAATTCCAGGCTTTGTTGACACAAAGCATTTAGCAGACAATGTCCCATAGGAGGAGTGGGGTGGGTTTCAGGAGTTGCTCCAACTTCCAAGTGCAAATGTTGTTTACTGATTTCTGTTGTTATTTATCCAGGACTGGATAAGCAAACATTGCTGAGCATACATTAGCTTCAATTGCTTTCCTATAGTTCCCTTCCTTCAAAAGCAATTCACAAATTTCAGTCATGTTGCAGATCTGATGGTGTAGGTTGGTTGGTGATGTTAGTGGAAAGTTACTGTTGGTTGCAAAGCAGATTCATTGTTTGAGTTATCTCTAATTGCTGTAATTGCTGAAGTTTATGATGGACTGATCTATTCTTTCAGCTTCACAATGTAGAAGTCTGCCTTTGCTTTCTGAAGTCTCAGGGAGTCAGCACCAGTGGACTAAAGGCTAAAGGTGAGAGCTGGACTTGGCATTACTCTGCCTTCTCATTAAATGCATATAAATTAAATTTATTCATTCAGCCATTTAATGAATGAACAAACGAATGACTGACTGACTGAATGAATGAATGAATGAATGAATGCAAGTAGAATCCCGCATAGGTTATTTTAAAGTTGTGGAATATCAGGACCACAGTCATAAGAATGGCCTTGAGCAAATATCTGTTGGGGTGGGGGAGGAATTACCCCCAGGGGTTTCATCTGGGCTGGGAACTTCTCTCCCCTCACCTGTTTGAAAGTGGATCCGTTCTGATTAGACACTTAGTTTCCATGTACAGAATTTTGCAGGTAAGTTATAATTTTAGCAACTTCAGTTAAAACGTTTTGGCCAATATATATTTATTAGTGTAATTTTATTTAGTGGATCTATTTGTGAATGGTCATGACTGCAGTGATGAGCCTTTGCTATGTTCTAATGATGAATGTGGTCTGGAGAGGTGGGGGTGAGGAATGGGGAGGGGCGAGGCAGCTGACATCAGCAGGGCCTGTCTGTCTCCTCTGAGTGTTTCATCTCATTTCCTATGATTTATGACAGGCTTCTAGACTTGCCTCATTCCCACTACATACAGATACAGATAGGATCCGTCTCCCTCGTCTCCATGGTCGTAACAAACCGGCAAACATGAAGAACAAGACAAGTACTTCACTGCCCCCTTTGGCCATCTGGCAACCAGGCTCAGACCTCCTTTGCACAACTCTTTAGACAACCCCTCTGACTTGACGTAGCGCATGCGAATAAGCTGGTGTCTGCAGTCTGCAGTTTGGAACTTACGATTATGATTAATGCTCATTTTTAGACAGTGACAACAGAAGTATGGATCTCTGAGCATTTTTTTGAATTATTTCTGCAGAAAAATAATATTTGAATTTAACCAAAGCAGCAGTTCAAGCAGTGTAAGTAAGTATGTGTCCATAAGATCAGTGCCATAATCTAATGTAGGTCGTTAATGTTATAAGAAATCACAGCTTACCACTGTCTGAGAATAACTCTGCTGTGTATCGATGCCAGTGATATTGTTTGTTGATTTGAATGGATCCACCCTCTCATCATAGTGTTAGGTTGAAATGTTAGTACTTTCAAGTGATTTTTATTTTTTGAGAAAATTTCACATTTCATTGGGTACTAGAGATGTCCTAGCTTTTATTTTTGTATTTGTAACTGGAATGAATACAACAATGCAGCGTAAAATAAGAATTATCAAACTTTTGTTACATTAACTGGCTTAGTCTTTGGTTTGAAGCTACAATCCTTGAACCGTATTGGTTCAAATTTCAGTACTAGGGATCAGAACTGACTAATTATGATGCATCAATTTGGGTAACCCTATCTAATGCCTATATAATTACCATCCAGAAGATACATAATGGCTGCCATTAAACGCTGTGGAGATGTCTGTGTGCTGATTGGCTATGCTTGATTTAGCCTGTGGTATCATTCGGGCCAAGAGTACTGAATAAGTGTAGAAGAATATAATTAAGAACTGTGCACAACATCCACTCAATCCTCCCACTTCTAAGCCACTAGTTATTATGATGAGGTGGAGTTTACCAAAGTTGATTCAGTGCCTATGATGGGAAGATTCTACGAAACCGTGTCTGTGAGATGTCGCTAACTTGCAACGCATTTCTGGAACAAAGGCCTACATCCAGTCATTTTTGACAAATAAATGTTTCTTTTCAATGTTTTCTTTTATATCGCAAATGAGAGAGCCAGAATACATGAATTTAGCAATGGCTGCAACGTGATGACTTTCCAATAACCTGCTGCACCAAAACTTGATAAGAGGGGAACAGGGACTTGCAGGAAATTAGTTCTCACCACCAGTGCCTAAAGTGTGGAAAAATAAGTGCCTGGACGCCCTTTACCTCTCCAAAAGATGTGCCTGGATGCCCCTTGTCTTTCCAGTCTGTTCTCGCCAATAAGTGGCTGGACGGTGCTCAGATTTTAAAGCAAGTGCATGGACGCCGTCCATGACCGTCCAGGCACACTTTAACACATTGACCGCGGCAATTATTTTCCCCGGGGCGCGGCGGCCCTGTGCGCACGGCAACCAGCAACGCAATTATCGGAAATTCTGATAAGACTGGATTACAAAGACAAATAGCATTTATTATTGATGTTAGTAAATATGAAATGTAAATAACAACAAGGCAAATAAACAGTTACTTCTGAACTTCTCTGTCATACTTTACTTTACAGTAGGCCTAAAACTGTGCATCGAAATGGTAATCCTTGAAACAGGGAACAACGCAAAGCGCAGGCTTAGAAACGCATGTGCTGCAAATGTACCGCGTTTCTTTGCGTATTCCACGCTTATGGCAAACGACGCATCTGGTACATGGTGCCTGTTTGCGTTCAGTGGGAGGAAGTACGTCCATATAGTGCTGCCCTGAGAGCCGTGACAGGTCCGACGCCTTATTATGATGCAATCCTCTTAGCACAACGGAAGCCGCGGCCGGTCGATCTTGCGTATTCATTAGAGAGCTTACGACTGAAGAGCGAAACCATATCTGCCGACGATTCCCTCCACTTCTCTTGTACATCAAGAAGGCATTGCTCATGGCCATGTCGATCGTCTGTAGGACAACCTTCCTGTACCACTTGAGGGTCTTCCGCAGTGGCGAGTAGTAGGAAAGCAGCTGGTCCAGCCGATCTACACCGCACATTCGAACGTTGTAATCGAGCACGCAGTCCGGTTTCTTGATAAGTTCTCCACGTCTGTTCCGTTTGCCACCCTCAAAAATTCTGCCTGCATGAATAGTGGACAACATCATAACGTCTCTCTTATCCTTCCACTTCGAAACCATGATTTCTCGGCTTCTCAGAGCAACGACATCGTTCTTTTTCAACTTCGCTGAGACCACTTTTTCCGGCAAATGCTTCCGATTTTTACGCAGCGTTCCACAGAGGTAGGTCTTCCTGTCCAGAAGCTGTTGCGCAAGTGGAACACTCGTGTAGAAGTTATCAGTATACAGGACATGTCCTCTGTCCAGTATACCGTCCATCAACTTCAGAACAACAGTCTCTGCATGGCCAAATCCTGATATCGCATCCATCTTGCCACAGTATACAAGCATGTTGTATATGTAGCCACTCGGCTCACACAACAAATATAGCTTCACGCCATATTTGTGTCTCTTCCCGGGAATGAACTGTCTGAATGTGAGTCGTCCACGCCACAGTACCATTGACTCGTCAATAGATACGTCACGTTCCATGGTGTAGACAGCTTGGAAGCGTGCAACTAGGAGATCGCAAATATGGCGCAGCTTGAAGAGCCGATCGTTCTCTGGCGACTCTTCATTGTTAGAATAATGCCAAAATTTCAGTAAGATTTCGAATCTATCTCGAGGCATAGTTTGATTGAATATAGGAGTGGCAATATTCGGGTCCGTGCTCCAATAATCCTCAATCTTTGCCTTGTGCACATACCCCATGAGAAAGATGAGTCCCAAAAACCGACCCATTTCTGATGCTGTTGTGGGTTCCCAGTTATGGGCCCTTGCTTTTCGTTTCAAGGCGGTCTTTTGAAGAAACTGGTCCGCAAATCGGTTGGACTCATTCACCATCAACATCAACACATCGTCCGTCAAGAATAACTTGAAAAATTCTATCGGACTCGACTCAGCAGTGAGATTTATAGAACTGTTCAGTCCCGCAGTGTGATGATATTGAAACTCTACATTTGGCGTGTAGTTGCCATCAACAACTTGCCAAACACGAGGTGTAAATGCAGATGTCGATGCCGAGGCATTAGTTTGTTCCGTAGCAGAAGCAGCAGCAACAAAGGACTCGACATCGGAATCTGGGTCATCCGATCTGCCTATGCCTGCCTCGTCAACCGTAGGGAGATCGTATGCCTCTGTAGCATCGCTATCTCCATCACTATCTACGACATCAGCTAGGCCTACAATGTCACTGTCCCTATCACTGTCATTGTCATCAAAATTCTCGTCTTCTGACATATCTATCATCCTCAAAATTTCTTCGGTACTAAACCTCTTACGAGTCGCCATTATCACACTTTCTCGCTAACGCAGACAAGAAGGCAGAAGCCTGTGTCACGTGCTCTAAACACCAGGTATAGCAGCAGCTGTAATAAAAATTTAGGCATGATTATTCACTAGATGGCTATAGAAACCTTAGCAGTAATCTACACGCGGCTACATTTGTTAACAGGGCGCTGAAGATGTCTTTATAATGCTTAAACTAGATTACGTGTTAACACGCTCACCGCGCCTGCTAATAGAAAATCAATTACGTGTTTACACGTAAACCGCGGCCAACGTGTTAAGCCATGCTCAACACCATGTAATTATTACGGGCCTGCAGAACTAGGGATGCTGGTCTGAAACTGAAAGAGGAGTGGTCTGTGCTTGGAGTCTCATAAAGTACAAACACGCCCCAAACAATTATGCAATGTCCCAAACAGTTTTATGTGAGGTCTTCATATTTCAATAACACCAGTGCTATAAAATGACAAAATATATCAGTCACTTGTTTGTCTTGAGCCAACGTTCAATGTTAACACAGCAGAGTTTTACTTCATGACAGATTTCATTTCAGTGTAATCTGGTTACAAGTTATCTAACATTCAAGAAAGTAGTGGTGAGTTAAGACTTGGTTCCTCTCAGCTTGGTTCGACTTGGTTTCTCTCTACACCTGGTTTCCATTCAGAGCCTGCTCATTTTCTCTGTCTGTTATTTTTCTGCAAGACTTATCCCCTGCAGTCTGCACTGACAAGTCTCTGTTAATAACAGCTGACCAAATGCATGCTTGAATTTCCTGGCTTTTTGGAAGTTGCTGGAAGTTTAAGTATGAATATCTGATTTTAATACTTAAATGACAAGAGGTATACTAGCAGCAACTAGGAAGCCAATGTAGTTCAGTGTTGCTGTTCTGTCAAATTTTCATGTGTTTTTCTATCAGCAGCCAAAACTAGGAAATGAATTTATAGTTTAGTTTGCTAACAGATAAGTTTTGTCTACGGGTTTATTACTCAGAATTATGCACTGTGACCCTAACACTGATGTTGACTTTTACACTACTGCTGGTGAATGAACTGTCTAGCCTCTAGGGTTATAATTTAATATTTGGACGTAAACTATCATTGCTGGTTTTCTTTTAGGCTCTGTTATGAGGGTGAGTCCCCACCAGCTGTTTGTTCTCTTCAATACATCCTGTTTTTTCCACTGTTTTTTACTGTCTTGCCGTTGCACTTTTCAGTGTTTCCGGTTAAGTGTGGTGTGACTCTGGTGACTTCTATCTGTTTCCATTTTTTTCTGTCCAGTTGCACCAAAAACCTTAAACTTACGGTAGTGGAACATTTCCTCTATTCATTCTAAAGCCGCTGCTGTGAGAAATTACTTTATATAATTCCTTCTCATCGCACTACGTCCTGTGCTGGTCCAAAATGCAAAATGCCTTTCAACTTGAGTTGTTTGTGCCGAGAAAGATTCCTTTAATCTGTTCTCTTTATCTTGTCTTTTGTTTCGTACTGTCTTTTGTTTGGCCGATATTCAAACTGGCATCTGTTGTGTGTGCTTGTCTTGCAGAGATTCAGCACGGCAATCTCAAGGACATTCTCTGTCTTCTCTACAACCTTTCCGATTACAAACACAAACACAAGGACTCTAACCTGACTCACCAGCCGCAGCAGACACAGCAGACGACAAAGGCACCGCAGAGAGCAGAGTCTCTTCAAACAAGCGCGACACCAGCGGCGGCCGACGTTCGTTTCCAGCCCCGTCTCCCAATTCGACAGCCATCATCGTCTTTCCAGGAATCGTCAGCCACACAAAGCAGTCCCCATCATCCCTCCTCCACTGCACATCCTCCTCCGCATCCTCAGTCTCATCAACCGTTTGATTATTCTCACTGCTACAGCGTCGTCAACATCTCACCTTACCAGAAAACATCCACGCAACAACAGTAGGTCTAAGTACTCTGCTGCTGTGCACGGGGATTCATTATTCTCTTGATGCCATCATCATCTCTCTCTTTATTACAATCTGATGGCTGGAATGTACTAAAACCGACTGAGAAATCTCTGCAGCTTGTCGTTAAAGGGTCAAGGCTTGAAATTCTTGCACCAGCTCATATAGGTTGTGCAGGTTTTTAATTAATGATTTTCTTAAAGCAACAGTAACTGTTGTCGTCATATATTTGGTTTTCTTATACTCTGATGGTCAGAGCAAAGCTAGCAAGTTAAAGCAGATGCTTAAAGGTTAAAGCAGGCAAAGGAATGAACCGATTATAAAATGAACAGAAGCTGTAGTGCTAGTGACAATAATAGTTTTAGTAATAATATAATAATAATAATAGTAGTATTAATAATAATAATAATAATAATAATAATAGTGTGGTAATAATAATAACAATAGTGTGGTAATAATAATATTAGCAATAGTAACAGTAGTAGTAATAATAGTAAATAGTGATGTTTCCAGATGTTTTGACAATGACATGTGGTAAGGAAGCGTTGTCTATATACGGTTGCTTTTGGGCATTTATATAGAATAGTTATAAGTAACTCTCAGAGTTGCACTGAATGTTGGCATGTAGCTGTATGGCAATCCAAGTATATGTGTTGCTAAGGAAGTCTTACATTTAGATTCCTTACATTTAGATTGCGGTCTCTGATTAAAACTTCGCAATTTGATGCAACCCATACCTATTGCTTCTTATTCAAATTCCGTATACACAGGTATTTTTAACCTATACAAGTATACATATTGTCCAGATTGAAATGAACTTCACAGTATACAGAAAGAAACCCAAAATAAATTCTAGTAACTAAAATGGAGTTTTGAAAATTGCTAGTGCACATTTGAAGCCTCTGTAGGGCCTAGTATAGGAATCAGTGGTATTTATTTACATTCCTAACTTATGCTCTAGATATATGTTTCTATTTGGTTGGGGTAATAGTCTCTCTATGCCACATCCAAACCACAGCTGTGCAGCAATTTTTTTTATATTCTTGCTATGTTGATGCAAGTTTGATTGCACTGGTATAATGACGAGCTTGATTAGGGTTAAATGTATACACGTTTTTGTTTCGTTGTAATTATGTAATGGCTGGCATCAGTGTGTAGTCGAGCGTCATAGGACATAATGAGTTTCTCTTGAAGTGGTCTTATAGAAATTTGTGATTACAATTGCGATAGTAATATTAAGGTTAGGCTATAGCAAAACTACGTACTGTCCTGAATCACCAAGGAGAACAGGGACGGTCTTAAGTACCTGATCGCATACAAAGCACTTGAATGGCCTGTTAGGTGTTGCGGTACAAATAATAATTCGCCGAAAGCCATTATCACGTAGAGTTATCAAAATTAATTGCGCAATAATAATATGACACAATTTTAAAAAGAAACACTTAGAGACTTTTATTATCAGCGTAGAATTGCATTAGGTCAAAATAAAAAATTACCAATGTCAATTTTGTCGTCATAAGATGCCATTAAACTATAGATCTAACAGTATCTAAGTGCTAAAAGAAGCCTTGAAGTTCAATTAAAATGCCTGTCTCTGCAACACATTTCAGAGAGAGATTTGCAAAGTCGGGAGGGGATTGGGTGGAATTGTCCAGATACCTGAGATTTGAGTATGGCAATGCAATTGTGGAATGTCCTTTGGTACGTTTGCAAATTCTCTTGCCCTAGGTTTGGCCGTCTTGAAAAATCTGCGTTTCTCTGCTCAGGCGATGAACTTGTTGGCTGGTGGTTTGTTTGTGCTGCATGCATCTCAATAATGCAGCATCATACAGTTTTGCTGGTTCCACCGTGTATCTGGAACAGAACCGCCCTTTGGTTCTGAATGCTGCCTTTGCCATGGGATTCTGCATGCACTCTCTATAAGCACTTGAAAACTGCTTTTTTCTGCTTAGGTTAGGCTGAAGTTGCCTCTGAGTTGTGATGTAATGGAGTTCTAAGTGCTATATATAATTGCTTTAAATGAATTAATTAAATAGGCTGCCTTCTTTGTTTGTGGCTAATATATGCACACTGTTAATGCTACATGTATGTGCACTGCTGCATGCATGCATTACCCTTATGTGATGAGTCCTTATGGAGCCTAGCTTTTGTTTTTGTGGCTGCAGTATGTAAATGATGTAATGACTTAATTGACTGTTCCCGCATTGTCAGTTTTGAAACATGGCTTGTATGTGTTTTTGAACCTTGCTGTACCTCGCTGCCCCATGCCTTTTGTCATTGTCCTGTGACTGGGTGATTTGAAACATAGGCTCTCTATCAGCTTCTTTGTTAAGTACTAGTCACCTTGTCATCATGCTATGACTGGATGAACAGAGCGTACAAAGAATACATGATTGAGAATGTTTGTTTAACATCTGCTTCGATGGCTGGGATGATTCGGAAAATTTAGCTTGAAGCTTACAGAAGCCATAACTGGCAAAAGTATGTATATTACAAAAGATGTTATTGTATTTACTGTTATATTTGATTCTGTTGTGCTATACAATATAATGTGAATCCGGAAGAAGGCATAAATTCTAATTGAAGGTCTGTGATTAACTTGTTGCTAAACTTTTGTGAGATTCATTTTGTTTTGCTGATTTAGGATTCACAATTGTAAGCAACTTATTAGGACCATGTTACTAAAACAACAGGATAGACCCAAATCAAGTATTTGATTTCAAACTGTGCAGACATTACTGAACAGTGGCCCTTTGGCTTTTGTCTGAACCAGTGGCTAATTAATAAACTGGCTGCAGAGATGTGACACCTGCTGTTAGGTCTATCCTGTTGTCAGCTGCATTTGACCTACTCTGTGTTAGGGTGCCATGCAAATTGTCATAATTATTATTATTATTATTATCATTATCATTATTATTATTATTATTATTATTATTATTATTATTATTGTTATTATTATTATTATTAGCAGTAGTAGTAGTAATAGTATTAATTATTATTATTACAGTGTTTTATGGTATGGACTTGGAATTACTTCGAAGTAATTTGATTCTATTGACATTTTAGGATGCCACAACGAGAACATGACGTAAATATTTCATCTCACGGAAAACAGAATCCTAGCAAAGCGAGAGTAGGCTCAATTCCTGTCTCATCATCATCCATCCCATCTCGACAGTCGTCGGCGTCGAGCGGTTATGCCACCAATTCTCTTGGAAGAACAAAGGCGTCTGTCATCAACAACAATAACAACAACAGCAACACAGCCATGAGTCAGTGCGGCTTCAGCCTATATGAATTTATAATTTATAAATGCCAACTTAATTTAGTTGATGACGATGAAGAATGAAAATAACAGCAAGTGATTACGACGTGCATTTTTGACGCATGGCCGAATTGTGAACTGCAATGCTACCTATTGTTGATAAAAAAAATTGGAATTTTTATGTTACACAAATTATGCTGGGATTTTTTTTGTCGATTATGTCAATTATGAGCATCAGGAACAGATTGGTTTGCATTTTTCTCATTTAAAAAATTAAGAACTGCTGCGATTCAAGCATTGAGCTTAGTATTAGCAGTTAATTGCATCTATTACAGTCATTAATAATTTAAATTTGTATTGTTGTAGTATAGGAGTATATTAAATTATTTCTCTCCTTGGCAGTCTGCAATTTTTGGTTCTTTGGGTGAACCATGGATCAGAATGGTCGTGAACTCCTGCGTGTTCCATGTTCATTGTTGCCGCTACAATGGATGGAACGAGTTTTTCTCCAATACTCGAATGCTCGAACCACTTTCCTTAAAGAAATTACTCAAAACTCACTATTTCTGCTTGCTTTCAAACACCTGTATATCTAACTTCTTGTTATCTGGCAACTTACTTACTCACTGTACATCAGATTGGCTTTACGCATTACAATTTTTTTTCATATATTAATAATAATTATTTTGTTGATTGTCAGGTTTGAAGAATCACCGTGAAGGCAGTGTACCGCCTTCTCTGCCAGTGTCTGTTCAAACCGGAATTCCAAAGCCACCTTCGTCCAGAAGCAAAACCCAGTCAGAGTCGGAAGCAACGTTACCCGTTCCAATGTTGGGAATTGCCGCTTCTAATCTAGACTCATCTCTCTTGCAGAAGCCGGCTTCAAAGCTGAGCAAACTAAAGATGTTCAGTTCGAAAGACAGCCTGGACAGCAAAGCGACGGATGAAGACAGGGCAGAAACTGGAAAGACGACTCGAACCCAGAAAATTCCAGGCTACAGCGTCTCGGCGTCGAATAATCTTCCGCACGTGGAAAACAGCGGACGTCATATTCCGAAATCGACGTCTCACAGCAAACTGTCTTTGATCATTCCTCATCGATCCGCAGATTCAGCGTCGCACCACCCAGCCGCTGGTAGCATTCCATTGGGCGCTAGTAGCATCCCATCAGGTAGACTGCTACCAAGCACCCCGCAGGACAGCAGTCGGCTGAACACCATGCGAGAGAAAAGCGTCAGTCCGAGAAGAACACAGAAATCGCCAACTCGGAACGCTGATCCGGGAGCGCAGTCGAGAGCGAGGGACGCTACTTCTCGAAGGGTGAGCTGTTCATCCACACCCGGGCCTGTCTCCTCCTCCTCCTCTAGCAAAATGCCCGTCCTTCCTCGAGCCGATCAGTTGGGTTCGACCATTCGTCCTCCGTCGGCCTCTCGAAGTGCGCAGTCACCTGCCGAGAAGAAAATGACGAGGAAAACGGGAATTGCATCTGCGAAGACTCGACAGCCACCTAAAGGGTCGGGAATTCCAGCCGCTTCTTCGCCTTCTGGCTCATCGGTCGTATCTATGGACAGTAGCGTAAGCTCAACTTCGAGCACCCTGCCGCGTAACGTGAAGTCGGCGAAAGGAGGCGCAAAGGAGAATTTTGGAAGTGCCGACAAGTTGCTGTTGCCGAGCGGAAGCAAAACTGCGAACGCGATGAAGGCGGTCATGTTGGGAGCTTCGTCGTCCAGGTCGGAACTCAAACCGCCGTTGGTTTCAACGAACAGGTCAAGTAACTCATCGGTTGAGTCGGAGTCACTCGAGGCAACTGCCAGTCTGACGCGGCTGCCTGTGGCTGGATGCCACAAGTCTCTTCAAGATCAGAAAGCTTCGAAAAGTGCACCAAAGATATCAAGCGGCGGCAAATCATCTCTGGAAAGCCTTGCGGTTAAGGGCATGGAAAGGGAGCCAGCATGTCCTGGTACGCCTCTTCAAACGACAACTGATGATGGTAATGGCCCGGCAAAAGAGACGACTGGTCTTAGCCAGACCAGAAGTAGTTCCCGAATGCCTCGCTACTCGTCACAATTGCCGAGAGGCGGCCAACCAGGACTGGCCAACCGAGCTCCCTCCAGTGGGAGAAGGGTCAGTGAAACCATCCAGCCTTTCTCGGAGAAAAGACTGGATGGACCGCAAAGAAAGTCAACGTTGGATGGTTCTGAGGAAGATGTTAATAACAATCAGAATGAAGCGTTTATTTCAGATGGCCTCTCCAATGAAAACGGTTGCAGTTCGGCCGAAATAAAAGACGTTGACAGCAAATTAGATCGCAGCAGATCTCGGAAGACTGAATCGTGTTCAGATGCCAGCAGCTCAAACAACGACCAACCTGTAGTGCTTTTGGATGATGGTCTGGCTGCAGATGGCATGATGAAATCACCACTGAGGACCAGTGAGCTAAACAATTCATCCAAATCAAAATCACCAAATAAGAATTCAAGTTCCACAGCTGGGGATTTAAACGCTGCTTCCGCTTTGGCATCTCGATCACCTGTTGCTGATTCCGTGGAATACGACAAATCTGAATCTTCTAATGCGTCGAACCACAGAGCCGAGAACAAGGGAGTAAAATCCGATAGAAGACATGCAATTATGATGGACGGAGGCATCAAAGAAGTTTCAAAGCAACCGAAGAAATCGTCAGCAAGCGAAGAGAACTCGGAACCGGAAAACCTGAGCGCTTTTGAGGTGAAGCCAATGGAACCGATAACAAGATGCGTTCCACTCTCCGGTGGAATCGGTGGCTTATCGCGCGGACAGGCTCACAGGAAGCTACCAACGTTGCCTTCGCATAACCGGATGCTTTTTGATCCGTCGTTTCCTCAAGGGCAGAGATATTTTGGGACATCGGAGGACAGTCTGAATATGGGACTGAATGATGCGGAGGCTGGATACATGTCGGATGGGGACTTCCTGTTCGGCAGCAGCCATCTTGATCGATTGAATTGCAGGTTTGTGAACAATGATGGGATGCTGCATTACAAGCAGAATCATCACTCGGTTGAGGAAATCCCAAGTGCTTGGAAAAGAAATAAGAGCAAGGCTGAGTCAAAAGATGATGACAGGTAGGCTGTTTATTCAGTTTATTCCGTTTATTTGTTTATTCGGTTTATTTGTTTATTCGGTTTATTTGTTTATTCGTTTGGTTTATGCGAACAGCTCATTTGTTTATTAAGTTTATTCGATTATAAATTTTTTGGGGTTTAGTTACGTTAATTTAAAATTGACATCTAGCGTCTGCCATTGATAGTTTGTGTATGCATGCAATTGTGAAAATGTTTCTTAAATTGCTTAGATATTAAGCCTCATGCTTTTGAAAATAGAGTTTCCTACCATTTCATGCTTTGGAGGATTCGGAATAATGGAGAAGTGGTGGAAATAGAAATGATGATGTATGCTTGCATCTATTCATTCATTTTAAAAATTTATATAGCGCCCCTTCAAGAAATCCACTCAGATGCGCTCCCAGTCCAACCATGGTGAAGCAAAAAAGTTTTAAGGAGCCTGTAAAACACGGATGAGTCAACCCTAGGTAACTGGCGCATCTCCAATGGAAGACTATTCCAGACAGATGGACCTACAACTGAGAAGGCACGATGTTGACAGGGTGTGGTTTCAACATGTGGGACAAGAAGCTTCCCACTAGAGGCAGGGCATCTATGTATGCATCTAAAGTTAAATAGCAATGTTGACGAACCTTGGAAAGTAGTTCTGTGATTTCGCTACAATCACAATTGTTATTGTTAGTTGAATTTTCAACTCCTGTAATCACTTGAACTCATACGGTCATAATGTGTATTGTAATCATCATGTGTATTGTAATCATCATGTGTATTGTAATCATGTGTATTGTAATCATGTGTATTGTAATCATGTGTATTGTAATCATGTATAATGTAATCATACTGCAGTGTGTCGGTTTGAAATACTAGATAACGAAGATTATTATTGTCATTATAATTATTGTTATTGTCATTATTATTATTATTATTGTTATTATTAATAGGCCTATTGTTAACATTATTATTATTAATATGTTTGCCAAATTCTTTTACTAACGATCATTCCTTCGGTATGCAAATGAACATGGTGCATAAATATACTCAATTTATCACACCGAAAATCATCTCTGGTTTTGCTGTTTTTGTCATTTGCAAAAACATGACTTCAACTGCAGCTTTCCGTTTTCACTGGTGATTTATTACAGGGACATATGTGGATATAGAGAAAGAGAAACAAACATTATATACTTGACTTGACCTAGTGAGCAATTGTACATAGCAAGCAGCTAGTCTCATGCGAAATTGACATAGGTAGTAAGAAACGGATCTAGTAAGACATTGACCTAGTTAGAAACTGACCTAGTAAGAAATTGACATAGTAAGACATTGACCTACTTAGAAACTGACCTAGGAAGAAATTGACCTAGTAAGACATTGACCTAGTGAGAAACTGACCTAATAAGAAACTGACCTAGTAAGACATTGACCTAGTTAGAAACTGACCTAGTAAGACATTGACCTGGTAATAAATTGACAGTGAGCAATGGACCCCGTGAGTAACTGTTGTCTGGTAAGCATCTGATCGTGAGCAACTGACCACAATTGACTTTTATGGTCTGATGTTTAATGTGGCTGGAGAACCCAAGTTTCTCAGTAAGCTTAACATGCAGAATATTTGGAATGTGCACTCATATGATACCATTTACAGTAGGTTGAGATGCGCAGTAAACAGTCCTACATAAATAACATTGCCATAATCAACCATTCTGTTTATGAATGAATGCATGAGGGATTGAGGGTGGTGGTGGTGGTGTCATGAAAATGGTAAAAGATGGTGCGTTGTCTGAATATGGGATAGGTGATAAAAGATCCCATTCAACATACTCTAGCATATGTCCTGAGAAGGCCAATGTCATGGTCCAAGATCAAACAGCAAGATGGGGACAAGGGTCACATGTCCCAATACCACCCCCCTCCATATGCCAGCTGGAATGCATATTAAGGCTAACTCAGCGGAATTTTTTTTGAACCTTACTGTTGTTGGGTACTGGAGTAGGATGGTGTTTACTTCAAGTTAACATGTGAGTTTCATGGACATAGTCATGTTTCTTAACTATCTTTGACAAGAAAGATATATTAGAAATAGGTCGAACATTGGCCAATGCCATGTCATTGACATCAAGATCACTGTGCTTAAGAGAAAGTAAAACTGCAATTTGTTTACAGCAGCGCTCTAGGCCACAGCTACTGAGCTACACAGACACGAACATTGCACAAATCGGGAACAATTACAAAATCTAGGTCAATAGGTTGCAACCAAGGCCGTAGCTAGGGGGTGTTTTGGGTGTTTGAACACCCCCCGAAATGAAAAATGTAAAAAATAATAGAATGCATTTACGAGCACATGATGTAAAAACCATGATATAAAACCATGAAAAACCCCCGAAATGGAAAATTGGAAAAAATATAATTAATTGGTGACTTTTCTGAAGATTTTGGCTGGATGACTAAAAATAGGACGGGAGACTGAAGAAACATCCCCTGAAAAAATCCTGGCTATGGCCTTGGTTGCAATGCTACCAAAACTACTTTGTTCAGGTCATGTTGCACGTCCCACTAAGAATAGGTTCCTCAGTCCTACTCCATCAGCTGCATTGGCCTCCTTTTCAGTTCAGGATAAAATTTAAATTGGCCTGTATAAGCTAAAATCTCTTAGCACCTATGCACTTCCCTACCTTCTCTCATTGCTAACTCTTTACATTCCTCCTTGTGGCCTGCGATCATCAAGAGCAAGTCTCTTAGCTGAGCCCTGCAGATCAATTTTGAGCTCATGTGCATTCCATGCCTCTGCATCCCAGGGAATCGAATCAACTTCAGATTTTGCTTCATAGCTCAAATTAACTGCCTGTCTTCAATCACAAACCTCAAAAATGAATTTCCCTGCTGACCCAACTGACATTGCTTTTAAGACAAAACTTTTCAATGATAGTCTACAGTTGAAAACAATGTCTATGCATTGATGGTAGTTATAACTGTAGACGGTAATAATAATTACCTATTTATAGTTATAATCATTATTGCATTATTAGTAAACCTTTTCTTATATTTACATTGTATAATAAAAGAGCAAGAGAATGACCATTTGCAATGTTGTCTGCTTTCTGTCCCATTCACTAGTGGAGCCACAGTTAGAACTACTGAGTCAAATATATTCACCAGATGGCAGCATGTGCTAGTAATTATCTGTCTGGTCAGTCTGTTATTGGTTCTGTGTTCATCCACTGTGTTTGTCTTTCCATAGCAGCGCTTGCCTTACTGCAGTGTAGCAATTGATCGCAATTGATGGATCGATCCACTAATCGATCAGTGACCCAGACTAAATTTAGTCCATTTGTGATTGATGCCATGTGATACTGCTGCTGCTGCTGCTGCTGCTGCTGCTGCTGCTGCTGCTGCTGCTGCTGCTGCTGCTGCTGCTGCTGCTGCCTCAATGACTGATCCATTCGTGCATAGGTCATGCCAGTTTTCATTTGACTGAAGCTCTATGAATTTAATTTATTTGACAAGTATCCTGCTGCTGTCGCAACTGACTTGTAACGTGGGCCATGCCAGTTTTCATTTGACTGATGCTCTCTGAATTTAATGTATTTTATGAGTATCGTGGTGTTGCAACTGACGTACATGATTTTACTTTGCCAGTATTTGATGGCAGCATTACTGGTGAGATCTGAACTTCTTCATTTTATGTCAGTGCAAGGGTTGCATTCGTCTAACATGGGCTATGTAAGGTTCTTATCTGGACTAGGGCTGTAGAAATAACTGTCCATAATCAGTCCTTATCTAAATGCTTTTAATACTGCATCAGTTTTTTTTCTCGAATAGTGTGCTGTCGTGCTACTTTTCACTGTTGTATGTATTGTTGTATCTCCATCATGCAAAGCCGTGCCTTTTCTGTGGTTGGCCTGGTTGTATGGAATGGCCTCCGTGACTCCATCTGGAGCTGTGCTGGTTCCCTAGGTCATCCTCTGACACATTCTATAAGTGCTTGAAAACTGCTCTTTTTGATCATGCTGGAGTTGATTAGTGTCCTTGAAGAGGTGCTATATAAATACATGAATGAGTGAAAAGTTATTGTAAAGTATAAGCAGTTGTCTCATGTAACACAGATTACTTATTGCTTAGTGGCTTACTAAAGCTCAATGAATGACCCATCATTTTCCTTACAAATTTTACAGTGGCAACACTCATGTTCTATTTTCCAAGGCTTTTCTCTCCCTCTGCCTCTATCATTTCATGTAGTGTAATGCAGTGCCTGAAGTGCGGAAAAATAAATGCTTGGGCACCCCTTACATCTCCAGAAGAAGTGCCTGGACGCCCCTTACCTTAAGAGATCCTCGGTGGCCGAGTGGGTTGGTAGCCCGCTCGCCGCGCCGGCGACCCGGGTTCGATTCCCGGTCGGTCAGAGATTAATTTCTCGGATCTTTACTGCGGGTGGCTCGGTCGCAATATAAACGTGGAGTAGCGGTGGTGAAGGATCTCACCCTCAGGGTCGAGGCCATAACACAGCCGCTATATAAATTTGTGATTACATTTACATTTACATTTCCAGTCTGTGCTCGCCAATAAGTGACTGGACGGCATTCAGATTTTAAAACAAGTGTATGGATGCCGTCCATGACCGTCCAGGCACATTTTAAGCCCTGGTGTAATGTAATGTTAAAAAATGATTTATTCATGAGTTCAGAACTGACTATTGGTACATCGTTGCTATTCTTTAAAAATTCTCTCCTGCCACTTTCACCACACTTGCATGTAGAGCTGTTTGTGTTTATCACAGAATAAGACCGATAGTCCATACGCAGCAATGTTTGGAGAGAAACAGAACTGCAGTTCTCTCTCTGTGTTAGTTTAAGCAATTGATCTTCATCATCGATTGAGGGTAGGGCAGGTAGGTTGAAAGCAGACCGGCGATCAATTGCATCCAGCGAGTACTGCGCTATTGATTGATTCACGTGTGTTTGATGCCAGATTGTTACGTGGACAGGTGAGATCGTTGGAATTGCAGTTGAAATGCAGATGCTGAAACTGGGTCATTTACAACACCTGTGGTTGAGAACTAGATGAAGCTATGGACCCCTCATAATCGTGAAGAACAGAATATCTTTGCACCCTGCCCTCCAACCTTTTTCCATCTTTTCAGAAATTTTAATAATTCGCTCTGCATGTTCTCTTTTATATTGAGGGTATAGGGCAGAAAATGTGTCATGTACCATGGCTATAAGCCCCTATTATTGTGATTGGTGATTCCTCCTCCTATCCCCTTTTTCCTTGATAGAACAAAGTGAAGAATCTATCAAGGAAAAAGGGGATAGGAGGAGGAATAGAGATTAGAGATAAACAAGTGAAATTGGAGAAGTTAAAAATCGGTGGAAAGAATACATAGAGGAACTATATAAGGATGAAAACGCCAATGGAACAGAAGAAGAAGGGAGAATGGATATAGAAGAGCAGATAGGGGAAGCAAAGGAAGATATTGGCCCGGAACTGCTAGAAGAGGAAGTAAGAACAGCGATAAAAGAACTGAAAAATGACAAAACAGAAGGGTATGATGATATACCAGCTGAGATGTTGAAGAGCCTGGATGAGAAAGCAATGAAGGAAATAATCAAAATATGCCAGGAGATATACACATCAGGAATTTGACCGGAAGACTACCTACATTCCATCATGGTACCAATCAAAAAGAAGCCAAACGCAACTAGATGTGAGGACCACCGCACTATCAGTCTCATTACACATGCGTCAAAGATTTTGATCAGAATCCTAACAAAAAGGTTACAAGCAAAAACAGATGCAATACATGAGATAGGAGATGATCAGTTCGGGTTTAGGAAAGGCATGGGAACTAGAGATGCAATTGGGTCACTGAGAGTAATAACAGAAAGAAGTTGCGAAATAGGAAAGGATGTATACATATGTTTTGTAGACTATGAAAAGGCGTTCGACAGAGTGGACTGGAAGAGACTGATGAAGGCATTGAGAAGAGTTGGCGTGGACTGGAGAGATAGAAGACTGATAGGCAATCTGTATATGGGACAAAAAGTACAGATAAGGATAGAGGGTGAATATTCTGAACAAGGAAAGGTAGGAAGGGGAGTAAGACAGGGATGCCCACTTTCACCGCTACTGTTCAACATATATATAGAGGAGATAATCAAGGAGGCATTGGAAGAACTGGAGGAAGGGATAAAAGTGGGAGGAATGTGGATCAGGGCATTAAGATTCGCAGACGATCAAGCAATGATGGCAGAAAGTCAGGAAGGGTTACAAACAATGATGGACCGGCTGAATACAACATCAAAAGAATACGGAATGAAAATCAACATAAAGAAAACAAAGGTTATGAGAATAAGCAAAGGAGAGCAGAAGGCAGTTAAAATATTCATAGATGGAGAAGAATTAGAACAAGTCAAGGAATTTGCGTATCTCGGCAGTACGATTACGGAAGATGCTAGATGCCACAGAGAAATACAACGAAGGATTGTATTAGGAAAAGATGCATTTGAAAAGAGGAAAGAGCTACTGAGAAGAGGAATCAATAAGGAGCTGAAAAAGAAAATGATAAAAACCTTAGTATGGAGTGTGATGTTATATGGATCAGAGACATGGACTATGCGAATGGAAGACATCAAGAGAATTGAGGCATTTGAAATGTGGTTATGGAGAAGGATAGAAAGAATCAGCTGGAGGGATCATATCAGCAATGAGGAGGTATTGAGAAGAGTCGGAGAAAAGAGAGCGATGATACACACAATTAGAGAAAGACAAAGAAGATGGATCGGGCACACACTCAGAGGAGACTCGATGCTGCGAACAATCATAGAGGGGAAAATGGATGGAAAAAGAACGAGAGGCAGACCAAGACAAAAACTGTTAGACTGGATGATGAAAGAGGGCTACCAGAAGCTGAAAATGAAAGCGCAGAACAGAGAAGATTGGAGACGTCAAACATTCGAACCTGCCTAAGGGCAGAGCACGAAAAGAAGAAGAAGAAGAAGATTGTGATTGGTATGGAACTGTATGTGTGTTTTAAGTTCAGGATCAGGGGATGACAATGGCCAGTGAGGGGGCAGGTCACCAGCCCTTGTGTGCTGAGAAGTATATGATTATAATATGAAGTTTCTGATACTCATTACCCAAGCCTAGTTTGAGGGACATCTTTGATTAAGTGAGGGTCTTAGGATATTCTGTTCTTCAGGATTAGATTCTCCTTGAATCAGAGGAGTTTGTATCCATTAAGAGCAAGGAATACTTTGCTGTTGGGTTTGCCATCAACTGCCTATTGATCAGCTGCATGGTAAACAGACAGACTGAAAGCCAAAGGTCCATACTAGCAGAAAATGAGAGTACGAAGGATCCATTCAACTGAGTGACCCTGTGTTTATGTTCATGCAGTATCGCTGTAGTTGAATGTCAAAAATTTATCTATTGTTTATGTTAGATATTAGCATCGGGTGATTGGGGGATTTTGAGTTTGGGGATGAAAATAAGCTATGCCCTCTTATCTGGAATTATCTGACAGAACCTAGACATGGCAGCAATGCAATGATAACATCCATGTTTTATGACAGAACTTAATTCTGCCTGCCTTCCAGCCTGCATACCATCCTGTCTGCCTTCCTTCCTACCAACTAGACTGCCTGCCTATCATCCAATTGGCCTGCTTTGAAGTGCCTTCCCGCATGCTCGAACTTGGGTTGTGGTCAAATGTGACAGTGACAATATTTTTAGCAATATGAAACTGGCTGTTTAAAATCAAGTTCATGAAGTAAAGTTTTCTGTTTTTTTCTTTTTTACATATTTTTTCTATCATCTTTTTCGTTAACTTGCGATTTCCTAGAAAGTGTACCTACCACTTCATAAATTATTTGTGAATTTTTTGGGATGGGAGATTGAGCGGTGGCTGGATTTGAGGCTGTAACATGTTTGATATATATTCTGTGTGTATATATATATATACTATAGTTGTAACCTATGTATGTATTGTATATATATATTTATATATATGCATTCATTTTCATTCATTCATTTTCGAGAATTTATATAGCACCTCTTCAAGAAAACTACTTGGAATCGCAATAAAAGTTCAGCTGAGTGGTTTATTTGTGAGATTGAGGTTATAGTCACATGATAGTGGGGCGTGGTGGTGTAGTGGTGGCGTCGTTGCCTTGAAGCCGGAAGGTTCGAGGTTCGAATCCACCTCGCCGCGTAAGGACCATGGGCAAGTTCTTCACTCACAATTGCTCAGTGCTTCGGCGTGAAACTCCGATGCAGTGTTCGCTCTGCATTCGGGAGCGCCTCTGAGTAGAGAGCTTGAAGGGGCGCTATGACAAGTGCACATACAAACATAGACTTAATAGGTCAGTTTATAAGTCAGATTACTTAGAGTTTCAAGTCATGTTTGGGCTTTAGAGTTAATATCTCACGTTCAGCATCCTATTAAAGTTCCTGTAATTTTACATTGCATTATTCAACAACAGAATATTGAGTTCTTTTTTAAAGTCGGCACTGATTAACAGTTTGTTTATTGTGTGTCAGAATGCAGTTTAAAATTAATAATTTGAGACTTCTGCACTGGTTTGGAATTTTGTCGATTTCTCTCCAAAAAGTGTCCTCCTCCAAAAACCTGGATCAGACCATCTCGGAGAAATTTGTTCCCTTCTTATCCGACTGGAAACTGTTTGCCTGCCTGTTGGTTTGTGTCACGCTGTTTGTCGCTGTTTGTCGTTGTTAATCTACAGTTGGTTTTCAACTGATAGTTTATCCTGTGCTTGATTGAACTCTGACCTTTGCTGCTACTTTGTTGTTGGTTGGTCTTTGCTGGACCTTTGACTGAGCAGACTTTCCATCAACAATGGCTTTGTTTCCAGAAGCTGTAATTGGTCAGAAAACTCTGCTCCATGTTGCCGGTATACTATGGCCGTGTGTGTGTGTGTGGCTGTGTGTGTGTGTCTGTGTGTGTGAGAGAGATATAAAGAGACAGGCAGACAGACAGAGGCAGACAGACAGACTAGAAATCTCTACTGACATGCAGAGAAGAAAGACAGAAAAGGGAAGACAAGAAACAGAGGCAGAGAGACAAACTGTAAAGAAATAAAGAAGAAAGAGTGAAGGAGACAGAGGGTCAGAAAGGGAGAAAGAGAATGAGAGACTTAGTTTGAGAGACAAAGCAGAAACAGAGAGCCTATGAAAGAGACGGCCAGTAGACGAGAGAAAGACAGAGACAGGGAGAAACAGAGAAAGAAAAGGAGAAAAAGAGATACATAATTATATGGGTATGAAATGCTACCAACATCATATTCCTAATCTTGCATATCACAGTGGTCAGACCTCCCCCCCCCCCCCGCTTCGATGGTGGTTCAGTCACTCATTTCGTTGAATGTCCAAAAGTTCATGAGAGAGTTCATAAATTATATAGAAATCTTGAAAATCTTTTCTAAAGCCCCTGACCTGTGAGGCTGTGGGTTGGCAGTCCACTTTGGTAACCACTAGAGTGACTGACTATCCTGGACCCCATAAGTAGGGCTAATGCACCTCTAAACAGGATCAGGCAGGAGTGCCTCCTTTCACCATGCTGTTTCTTGCTTTTGTTACTGAAATGGACAGCCGTCTGGCCGTGCTCCTGTCCAGTCTTATCTAAAGTCTGTGTGGTTCATCATGATACATTAGCCAGACAGGTCCTGGAAAGAGGCTTTGTGGAGGTGATTGTTTGACTTAAGCTTGGGATTTCCAATTGCCTTTGAAATGGCTTCATGACCTTTCTGCCATTGAAACCAATTAGCCTAGTTCTGAATCAGCCGGAGCCAAATCTCTTGCCCATAGAAAACAAATGACCAAAACCATTCGGTTCTGAATACTTAATAAACGGTTGTCTTTGGCTCCCATCTCCACAGACTTAGTTAATTTTACGTATACATGTATGAGGTAAACTCAACAGCCTAATAGTCTGATATTTACAACATCACAAACAAAACTTCAGGTGACAGGTAAATCAGATAACTTAGTTAACCTGGGTTGATTAATATTCGTGAACAACTTATTAGAAATCTTGTTCTAGACAACAATGGCAGAAGTTGAGATAATAATGATGGCACTTTGTTAGCCTGCCTTTTGGATGGAAATTAGACCCCATTTCTTTTGTGTCCTCTAAGGTCCCTGAGGACAGTTGTTACCCATTATAGACAGGAAAGGATTTAAAGTATTGCTCACCTGCTGTGCTTGTGCCCTGGGGCTGACATAAAAGTCCCAAAGTAAAAAATCTATGTGACATTTCCTCATTAATAGGTTGATGAGCTGACATCAGAATAGTGTAGCACAGGTTACTAGTTGTTTGGCTAAAAATGCATGGTAGAGGTTGTAGAGAGAAAACGCAGATCATAATCAATTCTGAGGGTCACTTGCACATCATCTTTACTATGAATAATCACTTACTTAGGGCCCATACCTAGCGGAATCTTCACTTCAGGGCTCCTATTGTTTCCCTATACTTCTACTATCTGCACATCTTAGCACTCAATTACTCTTACTATTAATCATTATGCACGCTGCATAACGTGTAATCTACGTGTGTTTTGGGGAGCAATAAAAACTTGAAAACTTGAAAAAACAATGCTCATTTTATATTATTCCCACAAGTTGAGTACCGGTAACTGCAGGACTAGTTGAAGATTCTCAAAAATATTGACTCAGCATGATATGGCGCAGCATAATGTTAAGAGGTTGAAAAGCAGACACTATAATCCAGTCACCGATGGTGATTGCAACATGATGATAATGATGACGACAATGACGATGATGATTAATGTAACAGTTGAATGTAATGACATCTAGCGTATAGTAGTAGGCTGCAATATGATATTACAACGCAACGCTGCTTTCTCAGTCGCTGGCCCTGCCACCTGGAATGGGCTTCCTGTGGCACTTCGCCTATAGTGCCCAGAGTTCACTCCACCGGTGTTCTTCTCTAGCCTTAAGACTGTCCTACCTACATAGCCGAGGTTGGGTCGGGAGCGCTTCCGAATAGGTAGCCTTGAAGAAGCCCCCATATAAGTACTCCTAATAAATAAATAATGTAATATAATATTGTGATATTTATAACAATTGATTGAAAGAAAGGCATTGCGAACAGCAGCCACAATATAACAAAGAGAGGAGTTTTGCTGTATGTATACATGCAATAGGCGATGCATAACTTGATGTGGTTATGACTGCAGAGCTGTCTGAGTATGACTCAGTCTCCTGGGATTGCTATAGTGACTAAGCAACAATGACGGCATGAAGTTCGCTTGAACTCCTGTATACACCCGTGTATATATATAGGCCTATATACATATTTATATATGTATATATATACATATTAGCATATATGTATGTATGTATGTATGTATGTATGTATGTATGTATGTATGTATGTATGTATGTATGTATGTATGTATGTATGTATGTATGTATGCATATAGGAGTCTATGGGTTTAGGATCAGACATAGCAACAAGAGGGGGTATCTTTGAACTAGACGAGCCCAGAAATAGAACTGGTAATTAGAAGTGGCTCTTCCCAGAAAGGCGATCATCATGGAAGTTCCATCCAGTGAGTTGTCCTTTATCTCTATTCTTTATCTGATCCTCATTTCATCTTTACTTCAGTCGTCCATTTGATCTCGTTTTGCTTGTTTTCGCATTTGACTTCTGATGCACTACATCGTTTTTACTTTAAAATTCTATGCTTTTGGGTGGAGGTTGGAATTTCAAGGCTGTTATTATGCATTCTGTAGTCCAATCCATGCTATAAAATTTGACTTTTAATAATAATAATAATCATAATAATCCTGCACTGGATTTCAACGACGGCTAGGTGCCGTTCCAGATGTTTTTATCTTAGCATTAGGGTGTAAGTCCCTGAGGGATCATAAGTACCTCAGGGCAAAAAAAAATCATAATAATAATATTAATAATAATAAGTAAGTATGTGCTTTATTGAACCGCTTGCAAACGCACTACGGGAAATATGTAGAGATTTGAATGGCATAAGTTTGTTAGCAATCGATTCAAAATGTCGTAGGAACGATTCAGATTTCGCAGACATAAAGGTAGAATAGCAGATGAAGTAGATAACTACGTTCAATTCTAAGTGAATTTTTAAACGTCTTTTGAAAGTAACTGAAATCGTTAAAAATATGTTAAAAGGTTTTAAGTTGATTATTATCGACATCTGATTGAGGTATTGAGGTCTGGCACCGCCGCACATGAATCTCATAATTATGGAAATTTCATTGTTCTGTGGTAGGAGCACTATAGGAATTGCGGGTGCAGATCATTTATCGGAACTAATTCCAGATGAAGATGATGAGATGATGGATGATGAGATGATAGTTGATAGATGATCAATGCCAAACAAAAAAATGATTGATTGAGGTTTCTCTCCCTTGAGCAAGAAATGAACTCGCTCCATTTGGGATTTGAAACTAGTCCATGGTCCGCCCTGTTTCGGAACTCCTGTCAAAGTCTATAAGTGCTCTATAAGTTCAGATGGAGTTCCATAACCTTTCCCACTCTATGTGGAATCCAGCTCTCGGATTTGAAGTCAACTTAAGATAGCATGGTCGTTTAGATGGATTTTTTACTTAACTGTGTTGGCATGTTTATGTAAGTGCTCACATTGTTATAAAAGAGTATTTATCTAAGCACAGCAGTCATTCTTTTTTGTTTATTTTGAAGCACTTCTGTGTCTTCGCACAAATCACAATAACACCTTCTTAGATGTTTAGAACTTCAAACGGGCACTAGACCATTGGTATTTGGCAGATCTAAATATACCCTAGCAAAGTCGTGAGAATTGCATTTCGGTGGGTGACATTTTGTGTCACTGATCAGAAGGTTGAAGATTTCCATATTTCTATCACGATGTGGTAAACTTGGTCCGGTTTGGCATCACTCCTATTGATATTGGCATTTGCAACCACGACGTACCACTCCAGCGTGGCGGTTAGTGCCTTTACACCACATACCACCGCTACCCGGCATTTTCCGTGTTAGTGTTTTGGCATTCCATGCATCGTCTTCATGACCTGGCATATTATAGTCGTATTAGTGTGAGAACATAACTGGTTGGTACTGCTGCTGCTGCTGCTGCTGCTGCTGCTGCCATGTGTCATCATGCATCGATTGATCATCCTCCCCTCCTCCCCCGGCTCCTGTTTGCCGGGGAGGGTGGTGGGGGAGGAAACAGATTAGGAGCCAGTGCAAGATTCCTGGCGTCTCGTCTGCTGCCCCACCCGTGGACGGACGGACGGACTGGCGGTGCCACCACCACCACCACCATACCACCTCCGCCGGTGCCACCTCCTCTGAACGCCGCTTTTGCCGGCATGTAGGCTTCACGGTTGTTGTTGCTGGTCTTAATTGGTTGACCAGATTTACAGGCGAAAGTGTCAGCCGCCGCTTCTGCTGCCTCCGCTGCACGCATTGAGGTGTAAAATGTAGAGGCCGTCTGTTTGCGTGTCTGGACCATTTGTTCCCCATATCTGTTTACTCGAGGACACCTAACAACCTTTCAGTGATAGAGCAGCCTGAGGGAAACTAACAAATGAGGCGATGTGTGTAAGCGTGACGGGTCGGATTTACTACTAGCCTGTCTTCTCCTCTGGTCCCAGCATGACTGGACCTTGCTCTGATGGACGTAAAAGTTTGTGTAAATTACAATAGAAATGAGGCAGTGTCCGCAAAAGCAAGGTAAGGTCGTTTTCTATGAAGTTTAAAGCTAGGATATTGATAACGAGAACCACGTGAGTGAATCTTTCTTTTTGAAAGGCATGCTGTGAAATAAGTAGACTTGTTTAGGCCTAATTGCTAAAATCGGGTATAAAGCCAAGCACATGTGTACTGTGATGTCAATGACGTGTAAAGTCAGAAGTGGGTGTGATTATAAAGACATGTGTGACGTGCTACATCTGTCAAAATAAGTTGAATTTGATATGGATGGGTATGAATGGATTTATATTGGCAGCAGTCTGAGTGTTCAATGTCCTTGAACAGTTGTCAACTACTATAATAGGGTACCGGTAATCAGAGGAACTACATCCGGATGTGTCTGGTTGCCCTTGCTATTTGATCAGTCATTCTCTTGCTCTATAGACTCAAGTCACTCAGCTACTGGTGCTTAAGTGCAAATCTGAACACTGAAGAACCAAACCTACTGTGTAGAATAAATTATGATGTCATGGTCATTGGTCAGTTAGATTAAAGATTAAGAGATACTGCTGTTTTCTTTCGAGAACTGCAATATGTGAATTAGCTTTCTAATGACTTCCGTGTGGGCTGTTAGATTAAAGTAGGGTACCTACTGCTGTGCCTGACGTATTATTTTACAGTGATGGCACTATAGCAGATACGTTTGATGTCAGTTCATATTGCAGTGACATTTCATCAGAGTTCTAAGTGTTTTGTTATTAGTTTTTCTCCTTCAAGGCGAATTATTATCAGAGCCGAATCTACACTTATCTGGTCCAATTATGACAAACATTTTTTTCTTCTTGTGTTCCCAAATGAATCATAGCCATTGTCTCGTATTTTGGTAATTTGTTTCTGCTGTGTTGTTTAAATTAACGATACCACCGCTAGATATTTACCTGCTTTTATCCTACCGGGGTCTTCATAAAAAAATTATGTTATGAGTCTTGATTGTATTTTTTTGCTTTTTATTGTTTTAGTTTTGATGACGAATGCAGTTCAGTGAGTAGTGATGAGATCAAAGAAGCAATAGCTTCCTCTGAAATCCAAAAAGCAAAGCGCCTAGAAGTTCGAACGCATACTCCATGCTTGGCCGCTGATGGAAGTTTGGGTGACGAGAGAGTGTTGGAAACTCCAAAGAAGTCACAGTTACAGGGAGATTCCATCAGTGCTGGCTTCTTAAAGCGCGGACTTGTCGAGAGGACTACGCTTCCTTCGCGGGGCAAACGTGCGATACTTCCCGTCAGTGGATTTGTAAAAAAGAGTCAGCAAGTTGCAGACGGAACTCAGGAGGATGACTCGTCGTTTGCGTTTCTCGACCTTGAGCAGGTGAGCAGCAAGAAGAAGACGTCTGCCGACCCGGTGGAGATGATGAGGTCATCTATGGACAGGAGTGGCACTTCACAGGGAAATCCGGCTGGTTTTGACGAGCACAATGGCGAAAGACTTAACTACTTCAAACCCATGAATACGCTTCCTAGGTCACACGACAAACCGAACATTGGAGCAAACGTCATTGGTCTGTCTGAGGAGCAGATTCAATTGAGCCTCTGCTCAAGTTTCCCCAGTTCCATCTCTAGCAATTCGATGTTTGGCCAGCTGAAGGCTCCATCGCATTGCAGTTCGATGGAACGTCGATACGGTTCGCTGGGTCGCCGTGGTATGACTCTCGGCGCCAAAGACGCAAGCCTTGCAGGTATTGGAAAACCCGGCGGTTCTTCCATCATTCAGGACGGTGGACAGAGCTTCTTTGGCGGAACAGTTATATCAAATCCGCTCGCAATGACTGGTAAGCTGGACAACGGAGGACGACAATATCTGCTGAACACCGAACGCAAAGCAAGCGGAGGCGTGGAGCTGTTTGACTTTCACGACTACGCTGACCTTGCGAGAGGTTCCGGTCTGTCGAAGCGTCGCGTCTCTAACCCTGCGACGAGTCTGCACTGGGCAAGAACTGATGCGGCAATGGACGCCACGGGCAATCACGTGAATTCAGATGTTTCAAGCATGTTAGGCACACCGTTGCGTCGAAGTCTGCGAAGCCAGTACAGCATAGACAGTAGTTTGGATAGCGTACGTTCGAGGACTGGCTTTGACGCGTCTGATTCCATGCAGCAGATGCCGCCACTGATGAGCGAGTCCATGCCGAAACGTGAGCTGACGAAGCAACCTTCGTCTCTTTCACAGTCGTCGTCTCATCGCTCGGGACTCGCAATGTCATCGGACAACATACGTAAGTAAAGTCATGTAGCAGCTACCATGCAGTTGCACTTACACAGAATTTAAGTATTGTGTATATGCAAGCATACACATGTGGTGCACGGTGGTGTAGTGGTGGCGTCGCTGCCTTGAAGCCGGATGGTTCGAGGTTCGAATCCACCTCAAGTCGCCGCGTAGGCACCTTGGGCAAGTCCTTCACTCGCAATTGCTCAGCGCTTCGGCGTGAAACTCTGATGAGCGCCTCTGAGTAGAGTGCCTGAATGGGCGCTATAACAAGTGCACATACAAACAAACGTGTGTGTGTGTGTTAGACTGTGCGTGCGACGTGCGTATGCACATGGTGTCTAGAAGATAACTTTACAATATGCAGCTAAGTAAGATCTATTATTTATATAGTAAATATTGTAATGTGTACCAGCTCTACGTAGTGGCAGAATAAGATTCATCATTATTACAGTTTCCAAATAATCAAAAGGTTAGAGAATCGAGGCATTCATCTGTCATCTGATTTTGTTATCTATCATTGTTATTGTTATTAATTAATGTGCTGATGATGCTGCAAAGTCAGGCTGTAATAAGTTTAACATAAAACGTAGATCAGTACGCTGTGATAAAGAAGCTGCTCATGATTGATATGTGAGTGAGTGAGCAGAATAGATAAATACAGAGAAAGAGGGAGAGAGAGAGACAGAGACATAGACACAGAGAGAAAGAGAGAGAGAGAGAGAGAGAGAGAGAGAAAGAGAGAGAGAGAGAGAGAGAGAGAGAGAGAGAGAGAGAGAAAGAGAAAGAGAGGGAGAAAGAGAAAGAGAGAGACAGACAGAGAGAGAGAGAGAAAGAGAAAGAGAAAGAGAGAGACACAGAAAGAAAGAGGAAGAGAGAGAGAGAGAAAGTGAGGGAGGGAGAGACAGACAGAGAGAGAGAGAGAGAGAGAGGAGGGGAGGGAGAGATGAAATGTTTAAAATGTAGAATATCGAGTCAATGAAAAGAAATACCGCTAATGCTTCCATGATGTCTGTTGCATTATTTTTGCTAAGTGGAAATTCTACGACTGCAAGAAAGAAACTGTCGGTTTTATGAAATCCTAGACTAGTTAATCTTCTTAAATATCCAAAATAAAGCAGGAATTTCACAACTGTGTGCTGTGTCTTTCAAATCAAAGCTGATATTTGGGTGTTATATATAGGTACATTATTGATCTAAGGTAATTCTACCTCGACTTAGCAAACTGCAACAGACTACATGATTGCTCGATTTTTATTGACTCTGTATCTTGCATCGTAAGCCATCTGTAAGCCAACTACAGCCACATTAAGTGGAATGTTATTCACTTCTTCTCTTGCATTACGTTTGTCTGTGAGTTTTCATTTAACCCAGGAACTAGTGTTATTGAGCTATCAATAATTAGCAGTAGAACACCTGACTGAACTGAAAAGTGGCGCAGGAATCAGATCAACTGAATGGCAACTGGACCAAGTTTAGAAAAGAAAATAGACATCAGATGCATTGCTGCATCTTATGCATGTTTAGGCCTAAACCTAGTGAATCCACCATTTTTTTACATGACCTGCAGCAGCACAAATAAATCTAATATAAAACTAGCACAAGGCAATGATGATTATAATCCATTCCATTGAAATTGAAATTATGAGGGAAATTGGTGCAGCGAGTGAAAAGGTATGACCTAGAATAACAAAATGTCAATTTTTCAGTTTGTGGAAACCAACATGCCCAGATAATTAAGATGAGTGCCAACCAGCATTAGCATAGATCTAAAACTATAAAATGAAGACATTGTGATCGGGAGCTTGCTGTTCTTAACCAGGCCAGAATGTACAGAAGCACTATTCAGCTGTTGATGTTCACGCACAACAGCAGTAAAATCAATATGAAGAAGAAATTGATGATTAAAACTGAACAGTGAAAATTGGACATGCTAGTCAGAAATGAAGGTTTTAATCTAAGATAAGATACTTTAATTGCAGCATTTGTATATATGCCATAAGATAACTTTTAAATCAATGAATCCGGGGATCCTTTATTAGATTATCTCCCTACAGTGTATATAGAATTGTTTTTATGGTTCCCTGTATTTGGCCTATTTTTCATTTTCGACACTGGATTGTGTGTTCTTTTGTAATATTTATTGAGCAATGTATAGAACAGATTCCTCATGAAGATGTATTTGTGTCTCCAGAGCATTGGTTGTTTCTGTCTCTGTATGACTCTCTGTTTTGGAATCAATATCGGCTATTGGCCAGCAAATTGGCTCTTCTCACAAGTAGACATGAATAGTGTCCTTGCAGGGAAAACATTATGAGAAAACACTTTGTCTGCCATGCTGTTAAGTTGGTCAGAAGAAGGAATCACTTCCAGATAATTATCTTCTATGCAACGTGAGATGAAGTGATTGCTTAGAACATTGCTAATATGAGTTTTATGCTGCATTTGACAGCACATTTATGAGGTACTAATAAAAGGCACTATGTTAAATTGAATGTCTTCATACATACATGCATACGTACGTACGTATGTACGTACATACATATACAGTACAATCATATACATATAAAATTATCATTTTATTGCTCTCAAAACACAGCAACACACACTTTCAAGTCAGTCCTAAGTTGGGATACAACCAGAGGACCTAAGGGGACCAAATTTCCGCTAAATAGGGCCACGTACATGTACCAATGCTATTGTAAGTAGAAGTTGTTAGAATAATATTCAGAAGTGGGAGTCATTTAAATTTAAGCTGAAACATATGCACAATTAGCATTGTCTAGTGCTAGAAATTTCTCAAACAAACAAACATAATCTAAAGAGTTTCTATGCATCTAAAATATGTGGATGGGCACTCAAAGTTTTGCAAGCATGAGGAAGTGGGAAACATTATGGTTATTCAGCGCTCGCGAATACACTGGTGCCCTGTATTTGGATTTCAAGTGGTGCTTTGGGAGTTTGGAGATTATGACTATGGATATCAGTGGGTAGGCTAGATTGTTACAAACAGTATGCAACTATGCATACATACATACAGACATTCATACATATGTAATTATTGTAATATGTACGCAAGATAATAAGAACTTCCTGCCGAGAATGGTGTTCAGTAGCAATTATTAGCCGTTACCTCTAAAAGGATGCTTAGATAATAATAATCTAGAAGTGAAGACAAGCCCCATAAGCTGCCCATGCTTGTCAAATCCATTATGCCATCATAGAAACCACATTGCATAATATAAATGGAAAATCTAGATTTTTGTTAAGTTCTGCATTTTGACAACTTATTTCTCAATTTTGACAGCAAATTTCTAAAATTTGACAGTAAATTTCTAAATTTTGATAGCAAATTTCTAAATGTTGACAGTAAATTTCTAAATTTTGACAGCAAATTTCTAAATGTTGACAGTAAATTTCTAAATTTTGATAGCAAATTTCTAAATGTTGACAGTAAATTTCTAAATTTTGACAGTAAATTTCTAAATGTTGACAGTAAATTTCTAAATTTTGATAGCAAATTTCTAAATGTTGACAGTAAATTTCTAAATTTTGATAGCAAATTTCCTAGCCAATAAACCAAAATAAAATTTATTTATATATATATATATATATATATATATATATATATATATATAGTATTATATACATGCCTAAATGCATACATACATGTCCATTCAATTATTGGAGTATTGAGATTGTATGCATTGCACATTTTGCCTTTAGTTATATGTATTTGCAAGCATTTCCTGGCCATAGTTGAGCTTTTTGTGTGGTCATGGGGTGAAGCAAAAAATATTTTAAACAGACACAGATTTGATTTGGTTTGTCAGTTTTCTGCAGTTTATCGATCATCTGAATTGAAGTTGGTTTCCATATGAACCCAGCTGCCATGCCATTACTTCGGAACCTCTCTTCTTCAAATACTGCAACTGTCATCCACTATTGAAGAATGTGTCATTGTACTCGTCTATATAAGATGCAAAGGAAACCTGGCAGCCTTTGTCATTGCTTCTTCTATATATGTATAAAGCTTAGACAGGCTTCCGCCTCTATCGATAGAAGTTGTCTCCACTTCCTGTCTGCTCTATTCACAATTATGATTATTCAGACTCTCGAGAATAGCATTCCATCAGAGTCTTGCGCAATCCAGTACCACATCTTATCTTTCCATGCTTCCCTAGTTGAATTTTTTTTGCATGTAAAGAAAATCAGACATCTATGATGTGCAATTTATTTTTGATTTATTTTTGGAGAAATTGACAGAATCCAAAGAATCGCTGCTGTGCGTTTGATTTGATATTTTTCTACTGAATACTTATTATATGAAAATAAAATGTTCTTATAATATAATAATATGCTCTCATAATATAATATGTTTTTATAATATAATATGTTCTTATAATGTAATATGTTGTTATAATATAATATGTTCTTGTAATATAATATGTTATTATAATATAATATGTTCTTGTAATATAATATGTTCTTATATTATAAATGTTGTTATAATACGATTATGATCTTATAATATAATATGTTCTCATAATATAATAGGTTCTTATAATATAATATGTTATTATAATATAATATGTTGTTGTTGTTATGTTAATTTTTCAGTACATGGTTCGTCATTGTCTCTTGGCTCAAATTCGTCGATGTATTCTACTGTAAGTGATATTGTATTTTTTTTAGCATTTCATATGTTTTATCATTTATGTTTGACTATGGTTGGCAGATAAACAATGAATCAGCTACATTTGTAATATATTGGTCCCACTTGCTTGATGTGGGTAAAATTATTTCAGTTAAAAGGAGACTAGGTTATACTCTCATATCTGACTGTTTAAAGTTTCAATGTGATGAAATGTCATCATGCATATATATATTCATGTTTGCTACTTAAATGTTCAAATGTTCATTTTTAGTCTGAACTGAGCTTTTTTAAACGTGCAAACTCAACTCAAAAGCCCTTATTTTTTAGAATTTAATTTCTGAAGGATTACAATGACCATTTCTGCCCAGTGGAAAGTCTCATGGGCCCCCCGATATTTGAATGTTCAGTGTACAATGTTCATAAGAAAGATTGAAAGAGGTCAACCTTTTATTCTGTACATTGCCATACATCAATTTATTGTATGCCAAAATTGTTGAATGTATATGTACATTAGAGTGGTCCACAATGCATAGCCAAAAAATTAAGTTTTTAGAATTCTTTCTCCACAAGGCTTATTTTTGTCCACTTGGGGTAGATAGTCTTCCTGTAAAATTTCAGCCTGATTGTGCAACATTTAGAGGTCAACCCATTCTGAACATTTTACTTGAGTGCTAATAATGCATTTTCGTCATGTTAAACGTCGTTATTAGACTAATGTGGCTTCGTCTAATTTGAGATCCGACCAGGAGCACTGGCTATGGGAAAAACAGTCTCTCGATTGTCTACTGCAAGATTACTACGCAGCCTGGATGCACAGCAACTGCTTCAGTTTCATCATATCACTAAAGGGAGACCCCTTCCGGAAAGTTGCAAAATGGCCTGTGATGGGGTTGTTTGTATTTGGGTGCTTGCCAGAATACCAGCACAGCTGGCTGATTGGTGTGTCAGGAAACTGTCAAAGCTTTATCAGAACTGCCTAACTCTGAAGACTCACAGACCACTATAAAGAGAAAGTGACAGGATGAAGACGACATGTTCGAGAGTGATCTCCAAAAATTGTTCGATATAACCTCAAGGGATGTGATGACAGAAATCCAGCAAGACTAAGATCGGGATATCCTTCGAATAGGTCCGCAAAAAGCAGACGTATTTTCCAGCAGCATGAGTGGAGTAAACTTGAAGACAACAGCAAAAGAAAGCAGAAAGAGGCAACCGCAGGAAAAAGAGAGAATGGTGAAAATTAAAATGAAGAACACTGTGACACAAGACAGAAGGCAGTTATGAAGCAGAAGGTGAACTTTCTGGGTTGGCATCTGTAGAAGAATTTGATTACATTGAAGAGTATCAGACAACTTAGTTCTAGTGCGTATGCAATACAGCTACACTCTACAATGTCTGCATAAACAGCTGCTACTAACTGCCTCATTATTAAAAAAAGATCCAAGAACATCATCCAGTCCTCTTTAGTTTAGTTGTTGGTGCTTTGTTTCATGTTGGCCTTCCAGACCGTGATCCTTGGTCTGTAGATGGAGGTGCCACACTGGCGATTGGCTATGACATTAATTTCAGAAATCATATTTTCTTGAATTTCTGAATAAAAGAAGGACAAGAAGCAGCTAGCTGCAATGGAAGAACAAGAGTGCACACTGGCAGGTCTGCTATTACCTCACTGAGAAGGCAAAATGTTGCCAAGCATCGACGGATCAAAGGAAAATATGGACCGCATAGCCACTATTGTCATTGGAAATTGTCGGGAAACATTTTTGGCAATCCAAAAAATGGTGAACGGCATTCAAGAAGGTGACTCTCAGGTCAATACCAGTGTTGAAGTACGATAATTGAGAAATGGAATCTCCCCAGACATCGCTCAATGTCGCTCAGGTTGTACATTAACCATTGCGGAACAATTTATTTACATCTGTCCAATTAACATAAAAAGTGTCAAATGGGTTGACCTCTAAATGTCATTTATTTTCCTTAAAATTTTTTGTGATTATTATAATCATGATAAGGAACAAAACAAGCCTTGTGGAGAACTGAAATCTGTTAGATGAATTTTGTGGACCAGTCTAATGTACATGTTGTGGGAAAAAATTGATTTAGTACCGATTGACTTGAACAATAAAGGTGTTGTTTTTTCTATTTGAATAGGCTGAAGAACTGCAGGCACAAGAGGTCAGCTTTAAATGTCACATATTACTGATCTGTTAGCTTTTGATTTTTATCATTGCCTACTGATTATTCGTCAGAATAATATGTTGATAAATAAATTAATAGATTTGTTGGAAGTATAACTTATTCACTAATTTGTTTTCACAACATATAAATCTGGCTTATATCTAGCTGTTGTTGGACTGGCAGTGCTTCTGAGTAGATTACCTTGAAGGTGTGCTATGTAAAAAGTCAATAATAATATCAATAAGAATAATAATGATTGATATGAGTGTTGAATCATTTGAATGCTGGATATAATCCTTTGACCTGCACAAATGAAGCTTAAAGCAAATTCACAGACTTTGGTTAAACTAGAAGATTAAGGATTTAAGCAATTTCTATTTGTTGTTAATTTATAGATTCGAAAATTAAGACAGGATTTGGAATTTGCCCAAGCAAAAGTATCGACTCTGAATATGCAAGTCAGCACCAACGTAAGTTTTATTTATTTTTATCCTGATTACTTACATGTATGTATTTTCTCTGTGGTAATGCTCACATTTTAACTACTAATTGACATTACATGACAAGTATATTTTATATGTATATATAGTATATATATATTAAATATGTGTGTATAACTGTATATATAATTATATATGAATATATATGTATATATATATAATATATATAGCAATTTAAAAATCATGACAAATGATATTATACACGGATATTCAATAAATCTGTGTTATGAATTTTTGTTTCATTGCGCATGGTGGTATTTGATGTCAATGTGTATGGATGCTGTGCATTCTGGTTACTTTTTTTCGTCTGGTCAGCATGTGTGTTGGGTATTTTGGCTATGTAATTAAGTTTCCATGTATAAGTGTGTTGTCACGGCAACTGATTTGTGTGCATGCGTGCAGGCATGTGTGTGTGTGTGTGTGTATGTGTGTGTACGTGTGTGTGTGTGTGTATGTGTGTGCGATGAGCGCCTTTGATTGTGTGTGTGAAATTAAAGTGTTGACATTGCATTTTTTCCTTGCTGTTGATTCAGTTGAAGATTGGAGCAAACATGGGATTTACGGGTCCTTTGCTTTGTTAAGTTCTCTGTCATCCTTTTCTATTGCATCAAAGACATTGAGACCAGAGACTCGTCAGTGTTTGTGTATGTATGTGTATGTGTGTGCGTGCTTGTGTGTGTGTTTGTGTTTGGTATTATGGCTGTGTAACGAAGTTGTGTCCATCTCTGTCCACATTCTTGGACGTATTAAAGCGATGGCAGTCACTTGGATGTTTGAGTGGCTGGCTGCCTGGTTAGCTGGTTGGATAAATCACTTTCTGACTGGTTTTCGGAGTTTCTTGTTGGCAGGCTGGTTTGATGCTTTCGCTTGCTGTCTTTCTCGGTTCCGCATTTGACCCATTGCTACATCAATGCCTGGCTGACTTGATTTTTGACTGTTCTTCTGTGTTCCTGTACCGGTGTATGTGTGTCTGGTTCCTGTGCGATGTATGTGTGTCTGTTTCTCTCTTTTTGTCTGTTCACTTGTTTGACTACAGTCTATGTCTGTCCATCAGTTTCTGTTCACTTGTGTCTCAGTCTTCGTCTGTTTTATCTGCCAATCTGACTTTCATTTCATTTTATACTGATTTCTAATTTAGCCAAAGCTATATAGAAAATTTCTTTTACCTTTGTGCGTGGTTAGAAATGATGAATGTTTGCATTGGAATTTAAGGCACTCAAATCATTTATGGCAATCAAGCTGGGATGATGTTTTCTAATTGTTCTAATTTAAGGGTTATTTGTGAAGCCTTCTTCTGGAATGGCATTTATGTTTCAGCTCTGTGTTCAAGGAGTTTAGCGAATCCTTGCACACTTGCCTCTTGACTGCATTGACAAAATAACGATCTGTAGATTGGTGAAGAATGTTATGGTGGTAGCTGTTTGTTTAATGATTTATCGATTAGGGTTGTTTAATGATTAGCCAGAACTTTATGTTCAGTCTTATCTGTGCTTTCTCACATGTGTAGGCATAGTAGCATTAATTATGCTATAAAGTATGGGGAGTATGTTTCAGGAGTTAGTACAGTACCGCATGGGTTCAAGTTGGAAGGATGTTGGAATATTTAGTTTATCTTTATATGTGGACAAGACTTGATGGCTTAGTCTGATGATTTCTACTGTGGCCATCTTGTGGAGCTTGTTAGTCAGAGGCTTTCCTTTGCTGTTGCTAGGTTTTATGGCTGGCTGTCATTTAGGTTGGAGTCTAAGCCATTTCATTCTGCTTAGTAGGCCTATTTAACTTTTCATCTTGGAGTATAGAATTTGTTAAGAGTTGTGAAATTCTTCAGCTATTGTTGTGTTCTCCCAAACAACAACTTCTGAGCTGAACTGGGAAAAGCAAAAATTCATTCAAATCCAAATAAGTTTCTTTTTATATTTTCCTTGAAAATCACTGTAAGCATCCAGCTTAAATATTTTTTTCTATTTCTCTTGTGCATCAACAGAATGTATCATGAACAAATTGGGTACTCTACATTCTTGGTCTTTGTTTTGTGTAATTGGTGTGACTTGTTCATGGTAAATTGAATACTACTCAGATGGTGGGTAGATAATCACTATTAATCTATAGATACAAAAGATGATGAATGCATGTTCTAGAGCAGTAGGTCAAAAATTGTTTTAATTTTTTATACAGTACCCTGCTGTTCACTGCAGCATTATGTTTATAAGACTTTTAAAAAGGTGCCAGAAGTTTCAGACCAGAGATCTATGACAGTGACAGCTCTTTGTTGTTTTCGATGCTGGTTAACTTATCGGTGTGTGTATAATATTGAAAGAAAACATCTAAATCCTTCTATGCAACTAGGTGTTTAGTAGTAATGCGGAAAGCCGTGGGTTGTCTTCAACCTTCTATGTGTGAATTTCTTTGTTTGTGAGTTCAAAAGGCCGCAAATGATTTGTGTTATAAGGTTCGTTCATCACCTGGAAGCAAACTGTTTTAGCCTTGAGTAGAACAGGTGCTACGTGGTTTCTGTGATGGACTACAACCAAAATGAAAACAGACGAACTGTTATGCATTTTGTTTGCTCCTTTGTTGGCCTGGGTGTGTGGCTTGCTGTCTGTACTTGTTTTTGCATTTTGAAGAGGCATTTTTTACGGATGTGAGCAATGTGATTTGCTTTAGGAACATGTGATCTGTGCGTTTGAACAAAGCCTGACGAGTATGACTCATAGACTTCAGGATCTGGCAGTAATCACAGACAAGAAGGTGAGCCTTTAAACAAACTGCGGCTACCATTTCCCGGTCTCTGTTTCCCGTTTCTCCCTGAGGCCGTTTTCTCTGTTTTTGTGCAGGATGTTGACTTTTGGTTCAGTGTTTCCACCACTCCAGAAAATGCTTTAGATCAGGGAATTAATCTAAACTCTGTTAGCAGGAAGACAGAACTTTTGATTGCAAGACACGTTGTAATAGAAGAATAATTGATAGAATATTATGTTCTGCTGCACGTAAGTTATTGTGCAGTTGCCTAAAAGAATTTAATTTAAAAATAAACTGCATGTGAGACTAATGAATGAGTACTTTTTTAATGCTTGGATTAGGACGATCGAAGCAGCTGGGATCTTCAAACTGACCAGAAAAGCGTCTTTTTCATAGGTGGCCCACTTTGCATCTTGTAAACACTAGTGGTTAGCTATGGGCCATATGTGGGCCCAATAAGCGTCACTCACGAGCAGTCCAAAGATGAGTTGTTACGTCACTCTGTCAGCGTTTCATTTGATGTGCCATTTGTCTCAGGATATTTTTCTATCCACCTTACCTTTGAGCAGATGTCTATTTTATTCAATCTTTAAATTTGGAGATGACTTGCTGTGCAATCAAAGCTACCGACCTTACAGGATGTTTAGTTTGCAATTTAGTATTTACTTTGTCTGACAGGATTCTGATGTTTAGTTTTCAATTTAGTATTTATTTTGTCTGATAGGATTCTGAGGTCAGAGAATTACGAAATACGATTGACTCGCTTCGGCAGCAGACTCGAATCAACTCATCGGCCTCCAGTGGACATCTTATGAACAACATGATACATTGTAAATGTTTTACTGACTCATCCAAAGCATCTCTTTCTTTGTCTTATACTTTCTTTGTCTGTTTCATTGTGCTTTGTTGACACTAAATTGTCGTCACAGTGGTGAAGAGCAGCGTTTGCACAGCTATGTTTAATAATAATAATAATATGTAGAGGCTTATGTGCAATAGGTTCGTAAGCAATCGATTAAAAACCGTAGCGACGATTTAGAAGCATTCGGATCAGGGAAAGTCAGTCAAAAAGGGCCTGCGTAAAAAGTTCGGTTTTGGATGCTTCTTGAAAGTTGTCAGCGATGTGGAGTTTCTGATGTAAGAGGGAAGATTGTTCCATATTTGAGGTGTTGACAAGGTGAAGGATTTAACTAATTAATCCTGTTGGTCAAAAGCATTGTTGTGACCATGGGCGCCGACTCTGCAAGGCCCGTGAGTGCTCAGCACCACCAGAAATTGGCCATGCGAGGACCGCCTATGCATGGGCACCACCAGAAATCAGCCAGCAAGATGTGCTTTTTACGAGATCATTTCTCTGTTGGTATTGCTTATCTATAAAATCATTGCGTCTTTTACATATTTTTTCTCAGTTAGTCTACCTTACTATTACTCCAGTTTTACCCCGTCCAGTAGTCTGAACCCCATACGAATACGAGGAAAACCTCGAAATCCTGCTCATTCGATCCGCTTCAGTAATTTTTTTAAGGACAAAGGCGACGATTTGAATGACTGTTTCGTTTTATTGTACATGCTATAATAGGCTATATAATATGATTCTCACTGTGCGAAAATCACCTCCCAGCATCACAAAAGCTGGATATGTTTTGTCTGCGTTAATTAGCAAATCATCCTTGACTAAATTGTCTGTGATAACTATTTGAGAAACTGTTTTCCACAATGTTAATATTGGCTCACTAAATAGTGGTTAATGTAGACAGAATTTTTTGATTTCTTGTGCAAAAGTCTGTTGAGTGTTGACCTAATTAGGGAAGAGTGCTCCAAGATGCACATACTAGCGAAGATTGTGCTTTTCTTCTGTGTGGATTCCAAGAGAAGTACACGTTGACCCAAAGAGTGATCACATTTTTTAAGCAAATGGGAAGAACATTTATTGATGTCTTAAATCATATCTTTAAACTATGAAATAACGGGAAATTTTGATGAGATAACAGCTGAAAATGTCATTATTTCATGTTGTGTGGAAATTTTTAAAACAGCACCAAGTATGCTTTTCAAGTCTTAAACCACGAGAATTTCGTAAAATTGACAGCTTAAGATGCGACCATCGCAGTGTGGCAAGAAAAAAATTCAAAAATTGTTAGGAGCACATCCCCTCCCCAAGCCCCTTCGGCCCTTCCATGCATGCTCGGCGATCATCCTTTGACCGCGAATTCGTCCCCTAATACCATGAACAAGTCTCTGTCTATGAACAAGATAATTTGAATAACTCTCCTATCAAAAAAGGCTCAAAAAAATTTTCCGCGCTCGTGCGCGTATTTTTCCACATTCGTTTGAGCACTCACACTCTTCGAGTCAAGTTGGCGCCTATGGTTGTGACCTATTTGTCTATTGCTGCAAATTACAGGCAGTTTGACTGGAGAGCTATTGTATTTCAGCAATTGTTGAATTCTCTTTACTCATATGTATATATACATTATACATGCATATATATATATTGCATTCATGTATGTAATATAGATGCATTATAGTTATGGTTAAGATTAGGGTTGCCAGGTCATGGCTCATTAGTGAAGATTTTGGCAGACATATTGATTTTTCCAGACATATTGATTTTCGCAGACATAATTTTATTGGTTTTTTAAGCTGATATTTTCGGTGGATGACTTGTGTTTAGCTGCCGTCATTTCACTGGATCATCTGATTTTGTTAAAGGTCGTCAAAGGTTGTCAGTGTTAGACTACATTGCATGATCACATTTTCTGTGTCAGTGTTAGACTACATTGCATGATCACATTTTCTGTGTCAGTGTTAGATTACATTGCATGTTCACATTTTCTGTTTCAGATGACGAGAATGATCCGCATTTTTCCGTCGACACGATCTCTTGCAGCGGCAGCATTGGCCAACTGTCAAACTCATCGGATGGTGACAGAAAGAAAAAGCCGAAAAATTGGGTGAGTTTCAGTTTCTAGCCACAATGTGTTGTTTTCGTGTCTTACATTATTAGTTTTACCATGTACTTATCCCAGGCAGTTGATGGGCTGAGAACGGCTCAGATTCCATCATATTTCATGTTCGTGTATTTTAAATTGCTTTATAAATCCCAAAATAGAATAGAATAGAATGTATGGCCGTTTGACTGGGTTTGCCGATGTCACATCCACAGTGTCAAACTATCATCCAGTAGATGTAATTTTTTAATTGTTTTTCTTTAACTTGGCTGACATGACCAACAAGATTACTTACGTAAACATGACTGCAGCTTTTGCTTTTTTTAATCTTGATGAAGGCAACTGCAGTGCAGCATCAAGCCTTTGTGGTAGCTCGTCAGACAATAGAAAGCAAGCTACCTTTGATAGTTGTCAGACAATAGAAAGCAAGCAACATTTGATAGCATGCCACCTTTAACCAGACTATCTCTGCTTTCAGTTTCATTGGCTGCTTAAGACTATCTTCTTCCGCTCGGGAACACCTGTGAGTAGGAATCTTGAAGGGTGCTATATAAATTGATTGTTTGATTGATTCATTGATTGACTTGGTCAGTCGTGCAGTTAGTCCAGTCTCGGCTCAAAGGTTAGAGACCCAGTTAGTTGTTTCTCAGTGGAAACGTGTTCTGTAAGCAGAATGCGCTTCTACGCTGATGATGATTCATTTTTGAATTTCTTGGATTGTTTTTGCAGTTTGCATCAATTGGAAAAGCCTTAAATCGGAAGAAGAACAAGTCTGGGTCGCTGTTGGATCAGGATTTGGATGGATGTGGATCCGGTTCCGGTGAATCCCTCTCGCTGATGACGACTCCGCTGCACGAGCTTCCTGTCAGCACAAGCGTTCCATCGACCCCACTCAGGAGTTCTGCTTCAGACGCAATGTCAGTTGATCTTCATTACATTACATTACAATACTCAATACAATATATTACATTATGTTACATCTGTTGGTGTTTCTGTTCAGCCAATTGTTTTGTAGACTGCCATTGTTCAGAACATGGCTAATATTTCTTGCTGCTCTTGCAGCAACGTCATTGCTGAGCACTGTGGTATTTACAGAGCAAATATCTTACATATTCTGAGTGGAAAATAGAGTTAATAAGGCCACCATTTGGGTGGAGTGTTGCTGGCACCGGCATTTAGTTCGTGCACATATTATGCTAGATTGGCTTAAATTTTATGTACATATAATTACTTAATGACCAGAGAACCTTTGATGACTAAGGCAGCTTTCCAAGTAGAACTAATCCCTTCCACTTTGTTTCACTAGAACTCAAAATACCTTTGGCAAATTGATGTCCAAACAAAAACAGTTAAAATTCCAAAAGCAATGGAGGTCCATAAACAACATGCAGCATATTGGTTTGCCTACTATGGCTTTTGTTTGTAAGAATCCAATTCTAATTGTGATTGAGCATTTTTAGAGGATCGCTAATCTTTTTTACGTGTTTCTGTGGTTTGTATAGACTTACAGACGTGCACAAAAAGGATCCGCTGTCTGAGCTGGAGAAGCAATTGCACGAGAAAGAGATGAAACTGACGGACGTTCAGCTGGAGGCTTTGACGTCTGCTCATCAGTTGGAACAGATGCGAAACAATATGACACGGATGAAGGTAATTGCACTGCAGCTGATGTGCGAATAATGCAGAACTTCTCAATGTCACATCTGTTGTTAACGATGCATTTAGATGCGTTTTTTTAGATATTCATATAGGTGCAGTCAGTGCTTAAAGTGTAAAAAGAGAAGTGGCTGAACGCCCTTAACTTTTCAGGTGTGCAGGCCAAATAAGTGGCAGGATTGCATAGAGATTTAAAAATAAGTGCCTGGGCGCTGTTTATGATCGTCCTGCCATACTTTAAGCCCTGAGTGCATTGTGCTGTCAGATGTTGTAAGCGTACCGGTAGTTGTAATTGCTGAATTGCTCACTTAGATGGCTTCATTCATTGAACCCATAGCAGACCTGTGCTGTACCACTGAGTGCACCATCAGCCACAATGTGGATCAAATGAATGTGGTTGTCAGGGGAAAAGTTTTTTTTTAAATATTGGCTGAAGCTGCCTCAGTTCATTGTGTCTAGATATTTGATCCCATGTCTGTTAAGCACCTCACGAAGGTGCTGCCTGCACTAGACATGATAAATGTGGCTGATATGTTAGATGTCATTATGAATAAAAAGTATTTCAGCAAGAGAAAAAAACAATATTAGCTTGTGATTTCGGATGATTTGTGTAATTTCTGTCAGAATGAAATCCTTTATCTGAAAGCCGACAATGACCGAATGCAGCACATGATGTGCAACAAAGGCATCCCGACACCTGCTTCGTCTCTTTCACCGACTCAACGGGATAGCCATCGAATCAGCCTGGAATGTCCGGCAAATCTAGGTGTGGATTTAGATGACATGGTACTTCCAGGTAGTACATACGTGCTTGATATGTTGTTGTACATGAAAGTGCGGGTAAACAGGATAATGTGTATTTTCTTACTTACATGCTTGCCTAATTATGCACTTGCTTACTTGCTTATCTACTTTTGCACTTTCTCACATACATGCTGGCTTACTTATGCATCTGGTTCACTTTATGACCTTTATTTACAGTTTTATTTACTTAGATTTTTGTAGTTTTTCTTTTAGTGAATCCCTCATTTAATTCAGATGATTTTAATACGTACGTAAGACGATGCAAAGTCTAAAGCTCTGGAGTATAATCAAGATGTCCGCTGAACAGATTCCTAAGCTGTTCTGATGATAGTTATGTGTGCTTTTACAATTAGAAACAGTTGCATTATTAGGATTTGAATGCTTATCTGCTGATGGTTTTGATCTACAGAAATTCTCTTGGGAAATGATGGCAACAGAGAAGCTCCAAAAATAACACTTTCTGTGAATCTCAATCAGCAGGTGAACGACTGCTCACCTGGTCAAGAGGTATGAATGAAGATTGAAGAACACCTGTGACTGTGGCTACCTGTACACAAAAGTTCTTCTTATTGTACATGAAAGTGATAAAATTTAAATTTGTGGTAAAATTATTTGGATTGACTATCGTTATTACTGGGTCCCTTTTCCTCTGTTGCTGTTTGTGTTGGTCCACTGGGTAAATGAAGGGGTGTTGTACTAAGTTTCTTGATTGGTTGATTTATTTATTTATATTTGTTTATTTATTGAATAAGCAGTTAAGGAATTGTTTTCTGCTTGTTATAAGTCACATCTGTTCATTCATTCATTCATTCATTCATTCATTCATAGCATTTATATAGCGCCCCTTCAAGAAACTACTCAGAGGCGCTCCCAGCCCAACCACGAGCAAAGAAAAAAGACTTGAGAGACTTGTAGAACCCAGCCGGATGGGCCACAAGTAAAGAGCGAAGCGCAACCGGGAGGTCATTCCAGACAGTAGGCCCCACAACCAAGAAAGCACGGCGCTGCTTAATAACTAAGCGAGCCCGCGGGACCAGAAGTTCACCCCTAGCCGAAGAGCGTAGTACACGACGCGCTGCAACGTCAGAGACTGGACAGCAAAGATCACGCAAGTATGACGGAGCACAGCCAAGGACACAGCGTGAGACCACAGCAGCAATGCGGTATGAGATCCGCTGGGACACTGGCAGCCAGTGCAGAACATCACGCATATATGCAGAGACAGGAGCAAATTTAGGAAGCCGCCCAACAAGGCGAGCAGCGGAGCGCAATACACGATCAAGTCGCCCCAGGACCCCAATGGGAAGACCAGCAAGTAAGGAGCAACAGTTGTCGATTCGACTTGTAACAAAGGCGTGAACAAGGACGACGACCGCGTCGTGAGAGAGAGAGCGGGAGACCACCCGAAGCTGACGAAGCTGGTAATAGGCACTCCGAGCAACCAAGTTCACATGCTGGGACAGAGTGAGTTCAGAATCGAGGGTGAGACCCAGATCACGAACTGTGAGGGAAAATGAGATATGGGGAAAGAGCAGAGCAAGTTGTGAGAGGTTCAGTGATGCCTAGGTCGCCATACTGGAGTGTTCTATAGTCAGTTGCGTAAAGAGCACTATAACAGGTGGTCAGGTACATTTGTACATACTACATACATGCATGAGATTTTGAGGTGCAAAAATTATGGTAAAATACTAGATCTGCAAACAGTTCCTGTATAATATTTTTGTTACGTGTAAGAAAAACATTAGGAGAGTAGTGAAATATCATGTATAGACGTAAACACCTATGCAGGCAGGTACTGTTGCTATGCAGGATTTCTTGCTTTTTGCTACGTCTGCATCTTCGAAGCATAGATGTTTCATTAAACATCTAAGTTGAATGCTGTTAGATCTGCTGATGAAATGGTCCTCTACAGGATTTGTGAAATTTTTGATTTTCTTATATTGTCATTTATTGGCAATGCCACTAATGATAATATACTCATTGTACCAGTAAGATCAGGACAGCTAAAGAATGGATGTGTGTAAATAATATATGCTGTTATTATCTGTTATTTTCATGTAGTTTTGATTTTTTTAGCTGAAACCACAGACTGTTCTGATTGGACGATTATCGATCAGTGAGAAGACAAACTGGGAGAATCTCAACCGAATTGTATGCAGCAAATTCAAGGTCAGCCGTTTTCCTATTTTTTTTATGTAGTGCTAGTGCTGCTGTGGAAGTGTAATCAGAATCCTTAATTATAAAACTATATATTTCGAAAGTGCTACTCTAAAGATTTGCACATGGCACCAGTTTATTCACGATAGCTGATAAGGATTTGATTAGGCTAGTTACTTCTGGGTAAAATTTCTGATGCAAATCTATGCATACTGAATTCAATGATTTTGTTAGAAGTTATGATTTGAAAAATCTCATAGTTTGGGCAAGAGACAAATTCTGGGCTTTCCTCTGATTGGACAAACTTGGAGGCTTTGATTTGCCAGTGTGAAGTCAAAATGCATTCAATATTATGCCTGCTGGCTGTTCCTTTTTCTTATTTGTTGCTATTATTTCCGGTATTATTTTTCCCAGTCCCCATGTGATCACATTAGATTGCAGCAATTAAGGAAGCATTGTTCTGGCATGGCTACTCTTTGCAGATAGTTTTGTCAGTGATAAATGTTCTGCAGAAAGTGACTGCTATAATAATAATAATATTGTTATGAATTATAAATTATATCTAAAATAAAAATGATCATACTAATAATAGTAGTAATATTAATAATAATTACGACAATTTATATGGTGCCATAACACAGCCATGCTGTTACAAGGGCGCCTGTTATTGTTGTTATTGTTAATGTTTACATAAGTGGCTGGTAAACATTAGGGAATGATGCATTGGGGGCCAGCAAAGAAATGATCTTGAATAACCGAAATTTTGACTTCCTTCTGAAAGTCATCATTATTTTGCTTTAGTCTGCCATTTGAATAAATTGAAAGAAATTCGATTCTGATTTTGTTTTAGGAATACTGCCACAGCCTCGATCCAGACTCGAGTTTAGGATTAAATATGGACAGCGTCAGAAGTTTCTCGATTGGGGAAATGACGTGGTGCAAAGGTACGCATGGAAGCGATGAATAGAAGATTACAATAGTAGTCATAAGGTAGCTTCCCTGGTAGCAATTGTGCTACTGATGAGTTTTTTTTAAGTGTAATTTCATAAATATCAAATTACAAATACAATAAGAACCGTAAATTGTCAGAGGTTTGACGTCGTTGTTCGGTTTTTACTCTAAAAGCTATCATAGAGTAGTTTTAAAATATTTTGGCTGTTGCTAATTTTTACTCTAGATTTTAGTAATTAAGCCAAATGATTTGTAGAAACTTGTCAGATAGCATTCAAAATACTTTGATATTAGACTTGCTATATTTATTTATTTATTTATTTATTTCGGAAATTTATATAGCGCCTCTTCAAGGTAGGCTACTCAGAAGCGCTCCTGGCCCAGCCACGGCTAAATAAAACAGTTTTTAGGTTCTTAAGGAACAGAGCGGAGTGACCCCTGGGAATTAAGCGCAGTGTAACAGGGAGACCATTCCAAGCTGTAGGACCTGCAACAGAGAATGAACGACACTGTCGGATAGCAGTCCGTGAGCGGGGAACCAGAAGCTCAGCGTGGTTCGCCGATCGAAGGGTCGATCGACGCTGAACTCCCAAGGTGGAACAACAGAATTCTCGAAGGTAGGGTGGAGCTAGTCCTTCAATGCACCGCCTAACCAGCGCACAGACCCTGTATGCAATCCGCTGAGGAGAAGGGAGCCAGTGTAAGGTATCCCGCATATAGGATGAGACATGGCCATATTTTGGGATATGGCCAACAAGTCGCGCCGCAGAGCGGAGGACCCGTTCCAGGCAGCCAATCCGGTCAGCCGGAAGTCCATGATAGAGGGTGCTGCAGTAGTCAAGGCGGGAAACTACGAAAGAGTGAACAAGAGTAGAGGCGGCACTAAAAGACAGAGAGCGGGAGACCACCTTAAGCTGACGTAACTGGTAGTAACAGCTTCGACATAGTAGGTTTATATGCCGAGTGAAAGTTAGCTCTTGGTCTAAAATAACACCAAGGTCCCGGACAAAAGGTGAGAAAGTAATCAGAGGAAACTCTAATGCTAAGGCTTTCATGTCAATTTTTGCAAGTTGTTGACTATAGTCCTGGAGCCACTGACAAAGGCGGATTAGCTACATGTTTGAACGTATCTAAAACTGCTATGTAGGGGTTGAAGCAGAATATATTATTGTACAGTTGGTTAGCATCGTTAATTAATGTTTTATCGCTCGAATGACTCGGATTAAAGAACTTCCATTGAGTAATTAAAACCGATGCATTAATCCCTTCAATTAAAGTATCCGACACTTTCCATGGAAGCCATATTTGTCAGGCTGATGGCTCGACAACAGTCTCCATGAAAGACACGATGTACAATGTACAATGTGGTTGCAGTGTACACAGCTGGCTAGGTCAAGGTCAGCAATAAAAACCAGATCTGTAGCTTAACTAGAGTGGCAATCTCTGTTAGTCCAGCGCTGTCAGGCCATGTGTCTGTAGTCGACCTGGGATCAAGGGTGTTCTGTTGCAGGGTTAGGGCAGGTAAAGTGTGAAACGGCTTTTACAGGTACATGTTTTGTTGCTGCTCTAGGAGTCGAAGCGCCAGAACTTCTTCCGTGTGGTTATCTCGTCGGAGATAACTTGAACATTTCTTTGTTGCTTAGAGGTATTCAAATGACTTATTCTGCTACTGCCTTTCTTTAACTTGGCATGTGGAGTGTTGGCTTTTGGGAAAACTGTCAGTGTTGTTTGCTATGATCTCCATACTAATGGGTGGAAGACATAAGTAGCAAATATCAGTTGATTGATTGAGTTCTTCTCAAGTTTGCTACAGTTTAGTCAACTTTATATTAACTTAAAATGGAAATGCCGTAGTCTTTTTCTGCCTCTGCAAGAAATTTTAAAGCATATTTTTACTAGCAGTTTGGTCTTAACTGAGAAATTAGCTGAAAGTTTATAAGTTAAAAGGTTAAAAGGTTCAAATCCCATCTTCCCAGAAATTTAATTTCAACCAACTTTGCATGATACCAAACAGACCATGTGGACTCGTAGTGGGATCATGGGATGATCGAGGGGTGAGGGAGAGGACTGATCGCTAGACCATGCATATATGATGAGGCAAAGAAAAATGAAGTTGTTAATACTTTGTATCAATGACTGAGGGTTAGGGTGTCCCAAAAAAACTTTTTCTTAAAATTCTTAGATCTCTCCAGTCAAAAAGTTTCCTATGGAGATGATAATATTTGTGTAATTTTTTCGAATTTTAAAAATAATTTTTAGGACACCCCCAAGGAGCTCCAAATTTTATATAGCGTACTATGATATTCGTGTGCAAATATTTCAATATGTGAGGCAACGTCATTCACACCACATATATTTTAAATGCTTTTGCACAAAATATGATATGTCATACAATGTAATTGCTCACAAAAATTTTATCCTATATTTTTCTCAGACTGGTTTTGCAGTTAATTGACTGAAATTTGACAAAATTGATATATGCACAGACCTTCCTTATTTTTAGAATTTGGAATACTATTTAACCATTATTGACTACTATAATAATTCGAGCATTTATTCAAAACATAGTTTACTTTGAGATGGCATATTGGTACACAGTACCAAATGTGAGATAGTCACATGTTTGGTCCAATCAGTAGTTCACTACATCGGAAGAAGTGGCTCAATTTGGGAAGTACTTTCTATGTTTTTCAATTAGAACTGTTTATGACTTTCATTTGTTATGACATTAAATGTCTGTATCAGGCACAGCCAGTGACACATTGCAAATTGCTCACGATTACAATGGCTTAATTGTACGGTTTTCCAGATGGTCAAACAGCAGAACTCTCTAGAAAGCTATCGTCAATGCCGGTAGTCTGGAAAAGGCTTTGAGAGATATATACTATATAGCTCTGGTAAAGTTGTGGATAAACTTGACCAAGTGAGCTCCAATTTCGGGGTCTTGTGTAGTATGAGAGTTGCTCCCTTGTGTGGTGTTAAGAGATCGGAAAACAATTCAAGAGTTGCATGCTCTGGATTGAAGTATCAAGAATGGCATTGCATTGCTTTAAGTGCAGTAATACTGAGACCAGGATTATCGTATGCTTGTAATCTTCTTACTAACATGATGCAATTAAATGGAGTATCAGATGAGATCGGACTGTGCGCCAGGATAGGATGTAGGCTTACACTGATACAACAAAAGTTGTTAAAGTGTTTTAATTGTGAATCATTATCTGTTAAACAGATGACAGTCTCGTTTCCATAGAACAGCAACTACGTTTTCATTGAGTAATATAACGGCCTTGGCTATACAACGTACTTTATCTGAAGAGCATCAAACTTGCAAATACCAGTTATGTTTGGTACATCCATCCCACCATTAACTCAGCAAATGTAAAGAATTCATGGAAATCCTCTATAGGGTGATGCTCTGTGAGCCTGATCCAAAAAGCAAGTTTTAAAGCCCTCAGTTAACAAAAATTATCTTTTGGGGTTTGTTGCGGCAGAAACTGACGTTTGTTTAATTTGAGTCAGTTTCATCAAACATCTTGAAAACACAGAATATCTGCAGCCTTTTAGATGGTCAAAGACATGTATGAAAGCTGAAAAGCATCACCTCAAAGATAGCACAAGTTCTCAAATAGATGGTCAATTCATCAACTTTGACAGTGTTTTAGTTTTACTGTGACTTGCCATGACAATAAAATTAACCAATATTTTAATATATAAAATATGTAACCATTAACCCATATTTGCATTATGTAACAGACTGTTGTGAAAAGGATATATCAAACAGTCTGAAATTTCGTTTTGCACACTTAACGAAATGGCTGCTCCATACATGCAAACCCACGAGACAGCAGCTCTGCATGAAATTATATATATATATGTATATAATATTATATATATGTATGTATATATAGGGCATATACATATATATATATGCGTGGTGCACTTATTCAGAACGAAAATGGTGTTGGGCTGCAGAAAACCCAAGGTTCATGAAAATATGCATGAGTGAAATTGATAAAGATAGCGGCAGACCACAATGTATTTTTATGATATCTTATAGCCCTTTGGGGGACCCCTAAATGTCCTTGAAAAAATTTGAAATTATTTCCCCAAAGTTATCTTCCACCAATGATACTTTTTGGCTGGAGAAACTTAGCATTTTCAAAAATAACCTCAAAATGGGACACCCTACTGAGGGTTTATGATTTCTACACTTTGGCCAGTGAAGGGTTAAGCGGATTCATGGATTGATTTTCCCATCACAGGTTTCTGTCTGATTGTGATTTAGGTGTTGATGAGAACAGAACTGATTCGCTGGCGTTTGAGACACTCATTCCAAAATCAATCATCCAACGTTACGTTACTCTGCTGACCGATCATCGCAGAATAATTCTCAATGGTCCGAGTGGAACGGGGAAGACGTACCTGGCACGAAAATTGGCTGAATACCTCGTTTTACGGTTAGTTGCTTGTCTATGTACTGCCATACATTCACTGTCTATTATAATTTTAGTTATATTGTAATAGAGTGCATGAAGCTGAAAGTGTTTAGATGATGCAGTTTTTTATGCATATCCACACAAAATGGAGCACAGAGATTATAAGGAGAATTTTCCTTTCACCTCTGCAGACTTCAGTTATTATTTTAACTGTGGAGTTTGAAAATAATTTTTGGAAGTTAAAAGTTAAAAGTTTGCTTACCAAACAAAATTGAGATTTTCTTTAGAAAACTGTGAAGAAACGCAAAACTGCAAAATTATAAAACAAATTTTGAAAATAATTTAATAACCAACCTTTGTAGTAATTCTTGTTAATTTTTAAATAATTTTTTAATTTTACCCACTATTGGTGCAATTTTAAGATAAATCAGAGCAACTTAAAAGTTTATACACTAAACAACAACAAATCAACAATGAACATAATAAACATAAGCTATTGCAGGCATTGGAACTGGCTACACAATTTTTCTAAACATTGAATAATTTTTATACCATTGTAAATGAAGTATATGCTAAGTTGCTGTTTTTTGGGCACAGGTCTGGAAAGAAATTGACGAACAAGTCGGTATCAACATACAATGTTGACCACAAGTCAAATAAAGAACTTCGACAATACCTATCGAACATCGCTGATCAGTGCGAACAAAGCAGCGCTGATCTTCCAAGCGTCATAATTCTCGACAATCTGCATCATGTCGCTTCGCTGGGAGAAGTATTCGACGGGTTTCTTAGCGTCAGAAATCGTGCCAGGTTTGTTTTTCTGTGCCTTTTTTCATAGAAAAAAACATGAAATCTGTCAGTTGTGTTTTTGCTTTAGAGTGCTTTTTAAAGTAAGCATGTAAGTATATTCTTTGTTAATCAGTTGCTAATTGCACTTTGGTTCTGATACATCTAATAAACACAGTTTTATAATTCTAGCTTACTTGTCAAAATCATCGATACAGCAAATGATACTAAGTATTTTTATCATTACTGTTATCTCTGCTCAGGGCTGAAAGTGAGCCGGGTCTGAGACCCAGCATCGATTTCAAGACCTGCTGTTGCCGGGTCTCAACCGGGTCGCTTGTTTGCCAAAATTCAGTTGCGAATGACTAAAAGAAAGGTCGTGAGGTGCCAAAAGTAGATAAAAATGATCAAATTTGGGGAAATTTTGGGCAACTGACTAAGAAAAGGTCGTCAGAAAATATTTCGGGTCAAAGGCGTTTGCCAAAGTCAGACCCGGCAACTTTTCGAAACCACTTTCAGCCCTGTCTCTGCTTCCAGATAAGGAAAAACTGCATGTTTTAAGATGTGAATAATTTGTGTTTTTTTTCAGTCCGTATATGATCGGAACAATGAACCACGTGACAGGCTCCACGACAGATCTGCAGCTTCATCACAACTTCCGTTGGGTCCTTTGCGCCAATCACGTGGAACCAGTGCAAGGTTTCTTAGGTCGTTACTTGCGCCGTCGTCTCATAGAGGACCGGTCTCACTCCGACGACGTCTGCACTGACATGGATTCCATCATTGCATGGCTGCCGAAAGTTTGGCAACATCTCAACAGGTTTCTTGAGACTCACAGTTGCCGGGAAGTCACAATCGGTATGGATACAAATATATTGCAGTTTATAAAGTGATCAGAATTCCAATACATAGTCTACATTATTTGTATATCATAATGCACTTGTCGTGATGTCATCTATTGATTGCTTGCGTTTAAATCATTGTCAGAAATCATGATCTACTGGAACACCCTTGTTGAAATTAGGGAGGTCTGGGGGAACCCAAAATCAGGCCTGTTGGGTTAACATTAGTAAGTTGAAGTAGGTAAGTCTAAAGTTAGGCCATAAACCGAACTAGGGTTAACTGGCGGACTTCATATTATTAAATTACAAAGAAAAGAATTTAGATCCTTAAGTTTCAGTATGTTTTGGTGATGACTACTTATGACATTCGATCATTGAGTCGACAATAACTTTACTCAAGACAGAAAACCTAACTAAGTAGGCCTACAATAATGTAAAATAGAAATGAATAACAAATTTAAGAGAAGGCAAGGGATCACGACTAGTGCAAGGTTAGGCTACTTGGGAGTGAAGGGGGTAGGCTAGCAGATGGCTTTTGAATGCATAAAGATTAGGGACATGGCATAAATCATGGGGAAAGACCATTCGGACTTACAATTGAAGTTGTTTAATGGTGAAATTTCTGTCATTTCAGGTCCCCGACTCTTCCTTTCATGTCCGATGAGCCCCACTGCTGTTCAGACATGGTTTGTTGACCTATGGAATTATTCCATACTTCCTTACATGATGGAAGCAGTTCGTGAAGGCATACAGGTAGGCTCTCAACATACTCCATTGACTACAAATATTTTGGTAATATTAGCAGTAGCAATTACCAGTGGCATATTATTGTAGTTATTAGAATTGACATTTAGCACAGGGTGGACACGAGATCTTTTTTAAAGACATGCTCAATCTTATGTGCTGATAATTAAAATTGCAGAAATGATAATTATGCCAATACCTAACGTATTCAAATTTAATTCCTGAGCAATTTCTTTTTTTTCTCTGAGCGCTTTCTGTATGCCTGTGTTTAATATTAGAGACACTTTGCTTGAATGAACCTATTTCTTATTATAAATTGTTAATTCATTCTTCTTTTTTTATCTATACTCTGGCATTTTTCTTTTCATCGTACACCCATGGTTATTTTCAACTCTGTAACCTGTATTTGTTTTGTTGCCTGTGGAAACGATCTTAGACACACTCACCCATTTTGTTTTAGTCGTATGGATGCCGAGCGCCATGGGAAGATCCTGCTGAAACGGTCATCAAGACATGTCCATGGAACCAGTCTCCAGACGAATGGACATCTCTGCTCAGACTCCGTCCAGAAGACGTTGGTTACGATGGACAGATGACGCCAACAACAACAGCCGCAAACAACAAAATTCATCCGATAGCGCAGGCTGACAATGTGACAACTGACCCCCTAGTATGATCTGCTAAATTCCTCTATAATTTTAACTTAGTATTTAACGATAGGCATTTTAGTAGCAGGTCAGGATACTTGCCATATACACAGATATTGATTTCATTTATGTTGGAGGTCATCTCAGATGCTCGTCAGTATATAAACATATTTATCTTGTTCAGGCACTAGAATTGAATTGATCCCTCCCAGAGGTGGATCTGCGCCATGGAGCCTTTATCCCATTTGTTTTTGTCACCAGTATCTTCAATCTGAGGAATCATGTCCCACATATTTTCTTCTGCTGTCCTCATCTGTGTCGTCCGATGATCTGTGCTATCATAATTCATAAGTCATTTACCAGTAGTTTTTATCCTATCTTCTTATTGTATGACTGTACAATCTCAACTAGGCCTCTTATATTATGTCAGTAATAATAGTAGTATTAATAATGATGATGATGATGATGATGACGATGATGATAAATAATAATAATAATAATTCCATTTGCCTTCTAAGGCACCTTTACCCTGTCAGCCCTTGACCCTTGCCAGATTCTAGTCATGCTAGAGTGTATTACATGTAGATATTCTTCAGATAATTTCTTAATTCCTGAGGTACCTTTGTACCTTTGAAAAAATGTTAGTGGCAACAACGATGCTAATAATAATACTGCAGTAAGAATGTTGATGCTTGTTAGTTTCTTTGTGTACAATGATATCAAAGAATTTCTTTATGTTGCAGTTGAAGCTGAACATGCTCTTGCGGTTGCAAGATGCAGCAAACTCTTCTGGGACTCAAAGTGATGGCGAGAAAAAGGGTACGGAGAAAGTCAAGTAATTGCTAGTCATTAGCGCTGACTGCCAACAAGAAACCATGGGATCTCATTCAAGTTTTGTGAAAACGTCTAGGAGCTTGTAACTTGAAAACAAGTCATGTGGCAAAATTACTTGTGATTAAATCTCGTACTAGGGGCGTTTACAAGAAAGACTGAGACAATGCCAGTTTGGGTGTTGCATGTAATTAATTTGTTTTGTAAATATGAATTATAACCTTGAATATAAACTGAAACCTGATCAGTTGCTATCAGACGATTTCTAGTGGTTTCTGCTTTATGGCTTCACAAGATTTTTTATAGGTTCATTGTATTTAAGAAACGTTTAGCTACCATTTGAAGTCTCTAGCACTTCTGTAGCATCTGTTGGCTTTAGCCAGAGACTGATAATAATATTGACAGTTTTTACTCATGATGAACTTCTTGTGATTGTTTTATTGCCAAGTAGATTATCTTCAGGGTGCTGTGTGACAACCACCATGACTGTTGTCAGTTGGTTTCTCTTTGAGACTCAAATTTATTCATTTTGCTTTTCCAGTCAGCAGTCTTGTTTCCTTTGCACTCCTTGCTACATATGCAAGTTTGTGATTGTTGAAAGTTTTATCTTGGTTGTTCAACAGAGTAAACAAGGGTCTGCAGCAATACTCGGTAAAATGTGCCTATACTTACCTCTTAGTCAGGTAGTTGTTTGTTTAAGAGTTTAGGAGTTTTAATATTCAACAAGTGACATCATTTTAGACGGATTTTAAATGCAGTCTGTCTGATGTACATTGTTCATTCCAATCTGTGATCGCGTTTTCATGTATGAATATAGTTGCATCTGCTTGGAAGAGTGAAGCATTCAGCTTGCCTTTAAGCTCTTCATTTTTCTACACAGTTTTATCCAGTTGCAATTTAGAAGTCTCTGTGCTATGTGGCATTCAATTTATTGATTCAATCTCTTGTTACGACAGAATAGTAAATGTCCAGAGATTCTCCAGATTATGTTAGGTTGTGAGCACCACCAATTCTATTGCTTCCATGCAGAAGGGTGCATTATTTGATTGACGTTTGAGCACATTGCTCTAGTTAAGACAATTTAAAATTGTCTTCACTCAAACTCAATTGTAAATTTACAGGGCATATAGCCGTAGATCCATTATCGTACGACGTACATGTATGCATCCTTTAAAAACGATTTCTTTTCTTGTGTATATATGCATGTGAACGTTTTTATATACCGGTCGTACATTTTTATTGGTTCTAACATCCGAGCCTTTGTCACTCCGTACAGCCATTGTCACTACTGCCATTTGGATGAGCACAAGTCCATTTTGTGCGCCCATTCAATGCAGGAGGCCATTCTTTGTCTAATATATAACTATCTCTCTCATTATTGTCACAATATGCTCATTACATGTTGGACTGTCAAATACAGACTGCCATATGTAAATGATGATGATGTGGAAATTGATGAATTGTGAGGTCCTCCTTCAGAGCTAGTATGTCATTTATTTTAAGTCTTGTATCAAAATTATGCTGCCTGGTGAGAGAGAAAATGTCCTCATAAGGTCATTGCACAGTTACTGTGATAAACGTTACAATTATAGCAGAACAGGCTACAGCTGGATATCAGCATCACAGCTGATACAAGTAATCAAAACCATTAACTTCTATGTTCAGTCTTGCTGAGAGCAAAAAACTGAAGTTTATGATTAATGTTATCATTTATTGAAGTAATTGAATTGTCATTCTTTATTAGGCACCTGCATAATTGCTGGCTTCCCTGATACAACTTGTTTTGTGTTAAGAAAGTCCTTGATTTTCTTCTGCATTTGATTTATATAACAATATATTTATAATATATATATATACTGGTATATATATATGCTTCAAGGTTGAGTTCAGTGTGATCATTAATCATAATTTATCTGCACCAACATACAAGGACAATCTGATTGATGTGCAGTGAAATACAGTGGGTGCAGCGAGACCATTGATGTACATACTTGACAACACAGTAGTGTTCTGATACGATTCACTTGATGACCAGCATCAAGTTGAGAAGAACTTTGCTAACAACAAAGTTTTTGTTGGACAACCCTTCTGACACGACACGTGGCTCGTGAATAAGCTGGTGCCTTGTTGCATTTAGCTTTTGATTAATTAGTGCTATAGAAATTTAGAGATTACTGTTACAACAAAACGTGCATGTTTGAACCCTTTCCACCCTTCCTCCTCAAAAACTTTTATGAGCTATTTTTTCGATTTTTTCTTGTGCAGCTCTAAAGTGACTGAGGAAGTCCACTACCAATGGGTCAAATATTTGCTGTCGTTTATTTGATTAGCACTCGCAAATCTTTCACTTCTGTAGAAAAGCAGCAGTTTACATATTGAACAGGAACTGTGCAACTTGGTTGACTTCATGTTTTTCTTTATTTTGAAAACGATTGATACAATTCTGCTTACTGGTAGATGTTTTGCTGACAGCAATTTAATTCCAAAAGTACCTACCGGGATTCAAGACAGACATTAAACATTTGCATAATCACACTAGATTTTATACTTCTTGCATGCAACTGCTTCTGATGCAGATTGCAAGGCTTATACCTCATCTCATCATCTTATGATAGTTGTCAGTGGCGTAGCCAGGAATTTTTGAGCGGGGGGGGGGGGTTATGGCCGGAAACCCTGTTTTTTGCTATTTTTTCTTACTTAAATGGAAAAATAACCTTAAAAAAACCTTTTTCCGGAGCCAATGGGGGGGGCTTAACCCCCGAAACCCCCTTGCCTATGCCACTGATAGTGGTGGGCTGGTGGCCTTCAATTCCAATTACTTGGTAAAGGAATTGGTACCACTTAGTGTTTATGCAAGGATTAGTCCTTCTTCATCAAGGTATGACATTTCAATCGTGGCATTGACAAACTGGAATCCCGTATTTTCAGGATTACAAATTCGGATATTCCAATGAAAATTACTTGACCGACTGCCATTCTTCCTTAGTCAATAGACTTAATTTATTTTATTTATCACCTTCAATCAAAAAGACCCAATACATGTATAATTGTATACTGATCATTGCAACGTTGAATAAACTTCGCATAATTCTTGTGCAGCTATCAGACTATCTGTATCTGTATCCGCTTCGTCTAATATTTGTTTACAACAAACAGATGAACAGTTTATTTGCTTCACTGCAAAATCTTGTATTTTATAATTAATTTCTGAAATCAGTTTCAATTTGTTGTGATATATGTTTCTTGTGGATTGTATTTGTTTGTATACTTCAACTTTAGATTTGCAATTACAGATCTTTAGTCTTCAATGGTTGTGTGCGTTGCTCGGTTTTGAAGGTGAACCATTCAAAAGTAAAGATTGGTCATTTAAGCATCCTAAAACATATGCTTTTGCGCTACATCAAATGCAATTCAGGGTGTGCACAAACTGGCATATAAAATAACGCCTCGTGTGTGCGTATGTCCTGTGCTCTGTGAGGTTTGGCTTGTTGAAGTTATTGGTGTTAGTCAGTCAACTATAAAATCATCCCAACCAAGCACTTTGAAAGTGTTTAAAATACATTAGATGGTACGAAGTGTCACCACGCAAGCATCAACATGTCACACTTCCTTAAATCTGTATTTGACTGCGACTGAAAATCCGCAATTCATTTAGTCATCTATTCTAGGGACTTCTATAGCGCTCCAATAAGAAACCTACTCTGGAGCGCTTCCAGCACAGCCATGGATAAAGAAAAAGATGAGCAATGAATAGTCAATTAAAAATTCTTCTTTCAACCTACAACTTTCAATTTCATAATATTTTCACTATCAAACCATTCTCACTTTTGATACGTCCATGGTAAACAACACATCCCATCATTCATTAAAGTGTTCAATGATTGTTCATACTTCAAACTGCACCTCGTCGCTAGAGTGACTACTGTAAATTATTCATTTCAACCATCGGTTGTCATCCATCCAATTCCACTCACAACAAGATGACCCTACTCGAAGAAGCTAGCGCTAGATCCAAAATAAACATTCTTTGCCGATCTTTCCATCTAAGTAGGTCATACCATGGTATAAAATCAGAATAAATTCAGTTTTAGATGAATGAACTTCTATAAAAACACATCTTTGTCTGTTAAGTTAGTTGATTTCTTTGAATTTTATGAATTCCCACTACTTAGGTCAGCATGTTGTTTTCAACAGGTGACCCATCTATCATCAATGCTGCACTGACTTCATTTTGCTTAATTCACTGCACACTATTCATGCATTGCTGCTATTGCGGACATGCTCTTACCCTTAACAAAGTACCAGAATAGAAACATTCACAATGACAAACAGTCTAATTTAAAAATTAACGTTTATTTACACAATGCAAATACTTGTAAATTCAGAATTACTTTCAAAATGGAGGCAGCGGACTGAAGGGAGCATCAGCGGCTCACCGGGAGGGATATATCCCTTACGAGCTGAGGCCATGACATCAAAACTGTCGCACTATGATGTAATTAATTTCCCTGAATTAACTACGGGCACGCAATACATAAATTAAATATTACAGAGAAAAGTTGATCAGATGGTCGGTCGTTATTTAAGCTTTCAACTGTCAGCTCAAACAATACAGCATAATTATTTACGATATTGTCCAAGATGCATTATCTTATTTCAGTCGAGTGACGATAGGTCATCTGGATTCTGCATCAGTTGAAGAAGTCGTAGTAGTGCTGATCTTGTCCGCTGAGTCTGGATTATTTTGTTGCTTATGAGCTGCTACCAGCTGCTGAATCTGACTGTGGTCAAGCGACAGCTGGCCGCCACTCACTTGGACCAGGCTTGGTATGGTCGACAGGTGACCAGGCGTCAACATTTGACCTGGATGGATGTTAGCCAGGCGGATGCTTGTCGGTGGGGTGATGATCCTTGCGAAGACGGGTCCTGGCTTTGCTCGTGCGCTTTGACCAGCCATCGTCGCACTGCACTTCTCGCCTGGGTCGACGGCGATTGACAACGACTGAGACGTTGGATGTGCCAACAAGATGGCCGTCTGCTGTTGTTGTTTGCTGGCTGATGCGGATGGCGAACTGATCAGAGATTTGATCAGCTGAATGTTCTGCTCCGATTTTGCGTTCTGTGCTATCAAAGTTGAATGCAGATTTCCTGTCAATGATAAAAAAAATTCCAGTTTTAGAAATTAGTCTTCACTTCATAGTCTGGATGCTACAAAATCTTGTTGATCAAGTGCATACTTTTGGGTGGGGTGGTGAAGTGGGTATGTTCATTGCCTTGCAGCCGGAGGGTTGCTAGTTCAAATCCACCACAAACCGCCTCATAGGGACCCTCAGCAAGTCCTTCACTCGCAGTTGCTCAAGTGCTTCGGTGTGAAAGTCCGATTCAGTGTTCGCATTGTAGTTGGGAGCGCTTCTGAGTAGTTCTTGAAGGGGTGCTGTAACAAGTGTGCATACATACATGATCAAATTTGCAAATATGGTATGGTAATGTTTACCGCTGGAATTGGAACATCACATGTTTTGCATCTATGCAAAATGTGTTAAAGGTTAAAAATGTTCCTCAGTCACAAATTGGGGACAGAAGTAGAGGTGAAGCGATTGCAAAAAACATACATAAGATTAGGCTAAGAATCAGTGATTAGCTGATAATTTGTGGTATAAATAAAACTACTGCATAGGGTATATTGACAAATAAAGACTGAACCCACTACCTGAACGAGATGCTTGCTGCTGCAGAGCAACATTAGTCGGCTGCTGAAGAAACATCTGCGTTCCAACTATGTTTGCAAATGAAGTTACGACATTTGCCTTTCTTTCAGCATTCAGATCTGCACAAAATAATCATCTTCACTTGTTTTGCCTACACTTAGTACTAAGGTCAACAACAGCGACAAAGCGAGCAATAATGATCAATGAATGTGGAAATCATGCATAAGCGTTACAGACATCAGACAGCTGTACAAGACTCGTGGATAAGGCTTTAAACAGGACTGTACTCAGGGGCTGATCCGGGGCGGCAATCTGTATCCGCCTCTGACTGTACTGAATAGGCAATTATCACAATTCAGCTGAATATAAATATTTGCACTAACTATTTGATCGACTACAAATACGAATAATGTACAAACTAGGTATTATGTCGAAAACTTCAAATGCAAGCAAAAGTTTCAGATCATTGTAAACATTTTGCTATTTAAATCAGCTATAAACAAAATAAGTGACTGACAAATCAACCGTTTTTCTAAACAAACACCAACAATTATTTTGCAGTGCAAGAAACAATCAGAGATTTTGACTGTATTGCATATAATGATAATGAGCTAAGCAAGTGAAACTAGGAGGTGCATGGTATAGCATCTTACCCGGCACAGACTGTGGAATTGGACCAGTCATGACCAAACCGCTCTGATCCGGCACGATGATGCGTGTTGCTTGGCCGAGGGCACCTGTCGGAATGGACATGAGTCTCATCTGCGCTCCTGCTGGACTGGACACTCTTACTTGTTGTCCCTGGGCTCCTGTTCGCACTGGCTGCTGGCCGGAGATCATCACCTGACCGTTGCCTGACACCCTAACCAGACCCCCTCTAAGCAGCCCCTGTTGAGATAAGAGAGTTCCAGATTGAAGAATCTGTGACACAAGACTTGAGGAGACGGTCGACTTTGCTGTGTTTGTCATCGTATGAGACGGCTGTAGATATGAAATTTAAGCCAATTAGTAAAACTAATCTGGTGACAGAAAAACGCAGAATATATTTAATCACCATATATCGAAAATCTCTATAATCTGCATAATACAACATTAATAGCATTAATTATTTATTAACATTAATAAACATCTCTATAACCTGCACAATAAGCGAATTAGAATGCAGATGGAACAAACATTACTGGAGTTTCACTCATTTTGACATTGATATCAAATCTACATAATAAGTTCAAACGGACTGACGACATTCACCTGGCTAAGAATGCTGACTCCACCTGATGTTACCGATCCAACAGACGACCCAGGAACAGCTTCCAAGATCTGACTGACGTGACCACTGCCACTGCTGCCTCGACTTATCAGCATATGCTTTCCACCGATGCTAAATGGTTTCCCAGACGCGAGTATCGTCGCTGGTTTTCCGCCAATAAAAATCGGTTTTCCCCCAATCGGCTTGAGAATCTGGGCAGCCAGTTGCTGGGTGAGAAGTGGTGATGATGATGTCGCCATGGTAACAGCTGAATCAGATTTCATCGCTGTTGATGCAGCTGAAGATGCACTGGACATCACCACGATCCCTGATGGATGTGATGACCCCTAGAAATAAATTATGACGTATTACATTCATAAGTAATACATTGTCTGAATTTCACAAGAACCAAAACACCAGTAAACTAACTGGCTAATCTTTAAAATGTCATTTCACGGTTTCTGTTTCACTAGCATTTAACTACTTGCACATTATTATTATTAGTAGTAGTATTATTATTAACATCATCATCATCATAATTTTGATGTTTCATCATGATCTTCACATAATTGTTGTCCCATTGTGCATTTGTAAATGGTGCATGTAGTATTGTAGTAAAGACCGTACTTACTTAATTCCTTACTTACATTGTTCTGTTGCCTAAGCTCTAGTAAAAATAAATTATTTTCCAACATCCAAGTCACTCAGGTCTTCTCTCAATCACAGCAACTATCCTGACCTGCCAAAGCGTCAAGCATGGCAGCAAAACATAGAAATACAAAACTGACATACACTGCTGGTAACCTCTATCAGAGGCAAATCACTAGTCGTCAAATCTACGTTTCAGGTTTGAATTCAAGCGCATACAATACTTATCACTGACACATTATAAACCGAACAAGACATACACAAACCTCGTAACCCACAATAATAGGTTGTTGGTTTTATCCTTTTTTCAACATGTTTGTAATTCAGATGAAAGATGATGATTCTCAGGACTAACCAATCAATCGTAATTTATATAGCGCCCCTTCAAGGTACCTACTCAGAGGCGCTCCTGGCCGAGATCAAGCGAAAAAAGTCTTCAACAGTCTGTGAGAACAGCTTGTGAGGTGTCGCATAGTCAAGGGAAGTCCATTCCAGGTTGTTGGACCAACCACAGAGAACGAACGCCTCTGCATTGTTGCAGAGCGAGTGAAAGGAACCATTAAGACATCATGGACAGCAGAGCGCAGTGCGTGGCGTTGACAGACAATAATTGTCAGCAGCAAGCAAGTTCTCTACCTTAGTAATGCTCAGTGTATTGTATTGTACCGTATTTAAGCATTTATAAAGCGCCACTAGTAGGGTGAACCGTTCAGAGACACTAGTGTAAGTAATAACGTAAATTTGAAAACCTACCTCACTAGTAATAGATGCAGTATTAGAGAATGTTAAACCATCTCTAAGTTCGGTCAGTGTTGAGAGCGTTGTTGTGAATGGCTTTCCAGCTGTTCCAACAACTCCAGACTGCTTTCCACTCAGTACGTTCTGTCCAACAGAGGAACCTTCAAACAAAACCAAAATATTAGTAAAAACAAATAAAATGCAAGCAGTATGATAAGTCGATCTAATCTAATCTAAAATCTTCGACAGCACTGCAACATTGTGACGCAAAAGGCGTCAGTTGATGATCGCTGGTTTGCAAATTCCAAAATCATGATCCATCTTAAAGAAACGTGTTGAGATCACTGAGGCTCAAGAGATCAAAGGCAGGATAAGCAATCTGACGAAGATGAGACCTCAAACCTAAAATATCCTCATATAGTTAATGACAATGATTTGAATAACTCAGTCAGTCAGTAATTCATGCTTCTGCAAGAGCCATGCAGAGGTCGAACAGAAATGAATAGTATTCAATTTTCTTTTGTAACATGCTTTGCTGCAACATGAATTCTTAAGAAAACTTGTTCTTTCAGAACAAACATAGTTGAATATATGGGTCCAAAATTCAGTTCAGCCACGAACAATTACCTCATTATGGCCCAACGAACCCAACTTCAATGTAAAGCACTTTTATATGTATCCCAAAGCAGTGCTTGTACTTGTTTATATTCAGTTCAAAATTATTTTAACTCACTGCGAATAAATAGCCTATAACAGCAAACGGAACTAGACACAACTTTGATCAAACCGTGCACCAAGTCAAAACCAATTGACAATCTTTTCAATACTGCAAAGCTACTCAAACAAACACATCGAAAATAAAACAAAGTTACAGAGAAAACATTAATACCAGGCATTTGGATGACATTTGAAAGACGCTGTTGATGCTGAATCACTCCGGTCACAAGTGGTTTCGTTGATGACGATGATGCACCGACAAGACGACTGGAAGTCTGCAGGACAGCAATCGGTGCATGTGCAGAGGCAGCAGAATGCTGCTGAAGAGCCTTGATCTGATGCTGCAACTGAGCTGCCGTGGATGGCAGCTGGCTGGCCTTCGCCAGGTGCTGCAGTGAAACTATCTTTGGCTTGGAGCTGTCTGCCTGCGATGAAGACGAAGGGAAGAGAATTGCTTTTGACTGAGGAGGCCAGACTATATCCGAAGAAGTGGACAAGGATGAGGAGGATGGGGCAGTAGAAGACGTTCCAGAGCCAGGAGCAGAATTAGCGGCCATTTTCTGACCAGACAGATGTGACTGAATCAGGTTGAAAGAAACGGGCTTCGATAGGTGATGCTGGATGTTTGAAGGAAGCGTTGTTACGGCAACCGATTTCTGCTGCTGGACCAACGATATCGTGAACGGCTTGCCAACGGACGACACCTGATGCAGCCTGACGTCAACATTTGTTGTCTTCGTCGGCATTGAGATGAGACCATCGCCAGGCATTGCTTTAGACATGGAAGAAGGCACCGACGACGACGATGAGGCTGCTGCTCCTGCAGCTGCTGATGCGGTGCTCATCGAAATGGCCAATCCCTTCTGACTTCCTCCGAGCGAAATGATGTTGCCAGACGATGAGAGATAGGCTGCAACGTCGTTAACACCGAGCTGTGCATTTGCCAGAGAAGCAACGGGCATCGTCGATGAATAAGCAGCCGACGCCTGCGATAGCATCGCTGAAGATGAAGAATCAACGGTTGATGACTGGACCATCAGCGTCTCCAGCAGCCTCTGAGCTGCAGTGCCCGGTTCTTTAGCCTTCTACAACAAAATTTAAATATTTTAATTTTAATTACTTTGGTCAAACCGAACTGTTTAGTTCGGTTTGACCAAAGTAATTAATTAAGGATCAACGACTCCTGCTGCAAAATCTGAATTAGACAATTTGACAGAGTTCAATTCCGCTGGTATAAAGGCAATGTTATATTATCATCTGTTAGTATTATGTAAGGGAGTCAGCAATCTGAAACCACTGAAGCGTAGGAACTACTTTTCCGAAAGACTTCAAGTCCATAATTGCAAATTTACGTACACATCTGCATGTATGAGGATATTTTAGTGAGCCTTCATCAACTCTTTAAGGAGTTGCAAAGTCAAACTTTATAAAAAATTATCAATGTTTGCTGTACTTTTATCTGGATCTCAGTAGGTACGCAAAAGTTTCACATTGGCTGAATTTTTACCACAACATTGAAAAACATGGTCAAGCTACTAACAATCTCAAATGAATGCAAAAGCAAGCGTGCACAAATGTGAAAGCCAAAATAGACAAAAACTACACACAGCGGCCAATCTCATTTTCTTGTCTCCTCTTCCGGCCTTCATTCATTTTCTATCCATATGAATATTCGATTGAGTGATTTAAGTACTTTGTACTTTACTCCAATTGACATGAATACTGATATATCACATATTTAAATCAGAGACCCATTGATCCATGAAAATGGCTTTTAAAGGCTCTTGTGGCATATTAATACCATCTGCCATACATCACTGTTTATATATCAGAAGTTTATTAAGTCTCCTCAAGCACATCTTTCAGTCACAGAAGACTGAAATGTGATAATAATGTGGAATTGATGACTGCTAAAGAAGAGTTGTCTTACTTTGGCACTGGATGGTTTGACTACTTTCGACTTCTTTGGCAAAGCCATCTTCTTTGCTTTAGCTGCAGCTGCTTGAGCCTGGTGAATCTTCTCTATAAAAGTCAAGTAGCTATCATATAACATAACCATAACCACAGAAGATATTTAGGAATTTTAAATATAGTTCCAAAAGAAACACACTGTTCTCTGAACGCTGAATAGAAACAGACAGCACATACATCAAATAAGCAACCTCTTAAGCAGTCATGACAAAATGACAAGGGCATAAGAGTAGACTAATGTCTGATGCGGGTAGATGGCAACTACAACAAAGTTTAGTAATGACAAAATTAAAATGCATCTAGATTCACGATGATTATACATAAGGAAAGCAATTATGGAAGAAAGGTTACTTCTGTTTGGCATGAAGTTCAGCTACATTGGTCATTCATATAAGCATTGGTAAATTCAGATACTATTCAAATGATAAGTAAGTCAGCAGATCTGAATAAGTAAAGCGGTGCACACGGTCCGTCTTTCTCTCTCGGAGATGAGAAAGACGGTCAGATGTCTATTTAAAATAGACGCTTAGAGCAGTACAGCATCCCAATAAACTATCAACTCAGTCCATACTGATAAGTAACCAAAAATAACACAAGAGTGAAGTTCCCATTATTTCACAAAAAATGCATGGTAATGAGAACTGGTCAATGGAAATAGGTTGGTGATCATGGTTGTAGAAAGAACGAGAGGGCTGCAGGACAACTCTATAAGTAAAGAGGCTATCCAAATATTTGAAAGCCAATGAGAAAAAGTAAAATTTAACGTGTTTCTAAGAGAAAAAAGTCAGACCATTGGACAAGCATTGGTGACAGCTTATGCAAATGGCTATTGCTGAACCATCATTACAATAACAATGTCTTGTGGAAATCCCATACAAGAAATGCTCAACACGTTTTCGACACGTCTTTAGTACATACCAAATTCCTCCTCCGTTCGATTTCTGTGGCGATATATCCACAGTTTGCGCGTTCCGTCATATTTGACACACGGGTCCTTCTCATAATGAAGTCGGTCCAATGCACCACTCACCACAGTGTTTATCTACAATTTGTACACAAGTTAACTTACCCAAGTAAAAATAGTCTACACAGATGCATAGACTGACGACTGTGTGTATTGTATGTGATGTTGAATGCTGTTACCACCTGGTGAATAATATGAGAACTTTAAAAGGCAGTATGCAAAAATCAGAACAGTTTCTGGCAATTGCTTTCATAATTCTGTGGTTAATGGAAAGCGACAGAGGACTTTTCGGACTAAAAGAAAGATGCTCTGAAGAGAGACTAACTGAAATGAATTTCATCTTTTGAAGACAACTGTTTCGAAATGCAACAAGACCTCATTTTGATTCTGGAGATGGCAATCATTCTGTCAAAATAAATCTCATCAAACAACATCTAGAGTTATTCTCGGTTCAACTCCTTATAAATTTAGACTTGACCTCTAACAATCACCTGTGATTCTGTGACTCCAGGAGCCAAAAACTGAGAGTCCTTCAGCAGCTCACAAATGTCATTACGTGTACCTTCACCATTCGGAAGCCGAGCAGCTCCGTCATGAACTGCAGAACAAAGAACACCAACTCATGCTAATGCACCAATACCACAAGAACACCACATCCACAGCTGAAAAAATCCAAATGCACTCCCTAACTGCTTACTTGTAGCGTACAGATCTATCGAGAATCATTTACTGACCATATATCGTTAGCTAATATACCAGATATTTAGGGGTTCTACCGTCCCTCTTGGAAGTAAAATGCAACATTTCAGCAATTAGTCAACAGACAAGCATCACATTTGATTAGAAATGAATCTTGGAAAAATAGTTCATTTAACTGTTTGTTTGTATGTGCACTTGTTTGGAATGATGAGCAAAATGCATAGCTACGGTTGGTGCAGCAAACATGTTCCCACAACAGCCACCACATTGCTTCCTTACATCCACTCAGTGCTGTAAATAGATATTTTTGACAATGGTCAGTGCAGTACTTAAAGTTAGAGAAATGCTAAACAAATCCATCATGGAATCATAGATCCTACCCAGCGTCAATATGGTCACGTATGATGGTCTGTCTTTGACGAGCAATGCATGCTCACGAGCTTTTATGATTGCACTCTCTTTGGCATAGACGCCTTTCACAGGCCCCACAACCGACTCATAGCCATGCATACGATACGTGTAGGCCTTGTGTGGGTTGCAAAATCTCTCCTTCTCCTAAAATGAAAAAACAACAGCATCACCACTATTTTCTTATTTTTAACACCACAACAAAGCATTCTAAGTGCATGTAGCAGGAGCCCCGCCGAACTTCAATGTGCACTTCTGAGCTTTGTAAGGAGGGCATTATCAAATTCCAGTTGTATTGTATTTTAGTATTTACATGCAACATCTAAGGTATTTGTCAACAAGAATGCAAATAGGAATGATGTCGAATTAATATATATGCAAAACAGACATCCATGAACTTCAGACTTTTGACATGAATAACAGAATGACTTGAGTCCTGCGTCTCACTAGCACAAACCAGTGTAAACAACGAAATCCACTGTCGATGAGTTTGGAGATATATTTATACAAGAGACTATATGCACACCTCACATGAGCACACTGGAGTAGGATATCAACAGATGGAAAAATAAGAATGTGCAAGTTACTACGATGAAGTTGAAATACCTGTGCTTGAAACTGAAGTCTCTCATCTTCTGTTGAGGGCCGTACAGTATAATCCGTTCGCCTAAAAAATATATCGCACGAATCTTAAACATAAAATGCCTACAAATGCTTCTCAGCAAAAAAGGACAGGTTAAGAGTCTTAACAGCTTTAACAGCAAATTGCTTAATTTTATAGTCGATCATCAAATTATGGATTCAACAAGAAGTTGATCAACAATGGTCAAAATCCATTTAAAAGTCTGTTTGATCCTGTTATGTGACATCACTAACTCTTAAAGAAGAGCATGTACTAAAATGCATGAAAAAAGTTCCTCTCGTTACTAAAGGATTAATACAAGTACATCATCAACCATTTGATCTGAACATACATTCTTGGCGGTGGAACAGGAGCCATTCTGTCCGACCCAGAATCCAGTTGCTCCGTGTCACGATTTTCCGCCCAGTGAGTGTACAAGTTGGCGAGATCGTCATCGGAATCGCGTCCCTGGCCAATCCACCTCCACTGCTGAGCCCTCTCCTTGTAATCAAGCAGTGGAATGAAGTTGTCCAGTGACAAACCTGTACGAAAATAAAAATCAAACCAATCACTAGAATACAAGACGATACGAATCAAACCCTAGATCTACACGTTGGTCAATGAAATCAAAGAATCATGCAAACAATGATTGTACTTTAAAGTAAATAATTCAACTACTTTTCTTAAGTAATTAATGATTTACTATCATTTGCCAAACTCTAAACCTAAGCCCTTATAGATCCATAACCACGTAACTACAAAAGAAAAATGATCCAATGAATACGCAGTACCAATAAAACAATTAAATTATAATCTTACCAAGAATATCACCGGAGAGAAACTTGAGAGAAGACGAAACGAGGTCAACCCAGCTTGGCTGTTCCTTGAACCACAGATTCAGCTCAGCAGCTGAGTCCGACTCCTGCCACTCTCGAACTTTCTCCTCCAACTGCAACAGAAAAATAACATCTGTCAATCATGCTACAAGAACAACCACATGCTTTTTTAATCAACCTCCTGGCTTTACATGCTGGCAAGAACATGTCCATTTAAAAGTAGTGGTTCCCAACCTTTTTGACTTGACAGCCACTTTTCTAAGTTGGAAGACACAAGGGCCACTTTTTCTTAGTTGAAGGACATTAGGGGACCACAAATCTAAAATTTAATTAACTAAAAGCATATAAAATTTTTATAATTGAATCAAACTAAAAGGTTTGACGCTATTTATAGACATTGAAATAAAATAATTTGTAATAGAAAATAATTGTGTGTTCTATCCTGTTCAAATTGTCATTTTTTTCATATATTTTTGTAATTCTTAGAGATGAGGGCCATTATTTAGGTCTGATGGGTCATTTTTGGCCTGCGGGAAACGAGTTGGAAACCACTGATTGAAAGCAACTTCACAAAGTTTTTAATCATAGAGCATATTTAGCCCAGTCATTGTAAATCAACAACACGAGTCAGCCATTCCAACAACTGCATCATCCACTTCAAATTGCATTCTAATTCGACTGTAAAATCATTACAACTTACAACTCTTACGCAAGTCATTAACCTAAGAAATAGCCAGTCTAATTTGTTTCCAAATATTTCCTAGAATATTTAATTAAAGACAAAAGCTAATAACCTTGCTAGTAACAATTTTCTCCTCTTGATCCTCACAGACAAGTTCTTTGAGGAGTGAAAAGAAATTCGCATAACGACCAAAGTTTTGTCTTGAACCTGTCGCTCTGTTTTAAAACATATAAATATAATTACTTCAAACAACTATTATCATCTGCATAGCAAGGTAATGTAAACAAATTAATAGCATCAATAAACTTCAAAGTTATAAGTATCAAGAACAATTACTGACATCCAAAATGCCATTATTACATGTATTTAACTACCAATCAACATTCATCATCATTTGAAACTGTACTGGAGTGGAAATAATCTTTGGTCAATTTGGTTGTTTATACATATTATACAGGATGTACACAAGAGGTTCAAGCACTGAGCCATGTGAACGAATATCAAATATATGAAGAGTCCAGTTAAAACTCAGTTGTTCAAATCGATGGTAGCCACAATAGTTCACCATGCATCCATGAAAGAGCAACACTTCATATGAGATGATAAGCCTGTTTGGCAGGATGTCATGAGCCAGAAGTGAAAGCAGTATTCGAACTTGATTCAATATGATACAAGAGAACAACAAAACAGTGCTGTCTTAGTTCTTAGTTCGACATTAATTAAAAAGTATAAAAATTGGACACAGAAAGAAAAATCTGCACATTTTCGGAATTGTGAAGAATTCTAAAACTAAGACCACAGCACCTAGCATCCTAGCCACTTTGCTAATTTAGACTCAAGATAGCAAAATAAAGCATAGCATATTTTATCAGCTTGGATGAATGAAGAAAGATTCTCACAAGAAACAAGTACAACCAAACACTGTGATGAAATTCTTAAGCCATGTAATGCAGCAAATGAAGCATCAAAGACTTTTAGGCATTTAACTTTTAAAAATTGTACAATACAATGCGTGCCAAAAGGCATTTTGAAGTCACACATGTTCTGTAAACAATGAAGAAAACACTGTGTACTTAAGAAGAATTCAGTCGCATCTTCGTTATGTCAGCAAAGACCACAGGCATCATACCGTCCAAACGAAGAATAATCCTGCACGTCAACTTCTTCATCCGATTCTTCTTTCTTGATGGACAGTAAATCACCAACATCCAATCTATCCATCTGTGACATACACTCCACACCTGGAGAGACTGTCATCTGATTCGATGCTGGAGCAGTGAGAAAGGCAGATGCAGCCGTGTCCACCTCACATTTCACAGCAGCTACCTTCTTAGTTGCATCCGACTTCTTCAACTTCTTCTTACAATTAACTGCAAAAGCAACGACGAATATAACTCAAACTGATCAGTAAAAAGATGGATTTCAACCATCAAAAGCATAAAGAGAATTCAGCTAGGTCTTTCTCAGCTACCTTTGCGATAGTACGGAAATAACGATCAAAGCCAGAAATAGCAATCTAGACATGTATGCATAAAAACCAAAGTGTTTGCGCCAGAACACACAAAGCACGCTTGAGCTGAGAAAGCTCAGCTCAATCATGCTTTTCAATGAACTATCTCATTTTATAACAAGCGTGGCCTTAGAAAAACAATCTTCTGATGCTCTGCACATTATAATAATAATAACAAATGATGATTAGACACTAGGGTGGCCTGAAAAAATTTTTTGCTAGATTTTTAATCGCACACCCTCTTGTTTTGTGAGGTTTGACATAAAGATCACTAAGTAAATTTTAAAAAATTAATCTAATAAGAGGAAGTGGTCTCCCAAAGCCCATTTATAAATGCATGGGAGCCGTTTCAGCAAAAATATCGACTTTCTTGTAAGGTTCATAAAATATTTTATATCCAACTGATATTGTTCAAATTTACACCAAGATCTGTGCTTAAACAGCTTTCTGTAAAATTAAACTTAGGGTCATAAGTCTTTATAAAATAAAAAAAACTGGTAAAACCATGTGTCAGACTAATTTACTGTACTTGCCGTCAAAGTTGATTGTCAAGCAATGTCGTCAGGTTTGTCACCAATGAGTTGCGAGTGCAACTTATCGACTAATTGAGCACCTCTAGTTTGCATTTGTCAGTTGAAACTATTGGTGGTGTTAAGCAATCTGGTAGAGGAGCTGTCACTGATTGCCATTCTTGTTGTTGAGGACTTCTTTGAAGTCTATAGCCAATGTGATTGCATGTTCTGGGCAGTCAGTAGCAACTTTCAGCACACAGACAATCTTTTGAGCAGAAGTGTAGTCATCTTGCTCTGACCACAGGCTAATTGGTGTGCATAGGAAGTCTTGTGCTGCATGAAGAGACTTCAAAAGTTGATTGATAGTTGGGTGACAAAGTGGGCCATGCACTGAGACATCCTTGAACCGAGGAATTGTGGTTGGAGCAAGATGGGGAATATCTATATTTCGTTCCATCTGCAGGGCACTGACAATATCCTGCTCAAGGTCTTCATCAGAAATGTCATCACTGAATAGAAACAATGTAGCGGTTGGAGCATGGTCTTTGCTTAGGTACCACAATAATTGCTGGAACCTCACTTTCTTTCTGCTACCTCTTTGATTTTATCGTCAACTTGTTGCAAGTCTTCGATCAACTGTAACATCTGCAAGTCATTTTCAAGAGCATCTGTCATTAGAGATGCAGCAAAGCAGAAGCCTGCAAAGATTGTGGTGACAAACACACAGATATGCCACAAATAGTCCAACTCACTCTTGTTCAGTTGGCATTGATGATGGAATCTGAAGATTTTAAGTATATGCCAACCAGTGAGCATGGTGTTATGTGCCCGGAACCAGAAATTCTGTGTTTGCATCTTTGCCCAATGGTGTAAGAGCCATCCTGGTAAACTCTCCATAGTCCTCACATGGTTGAACATCTTCAAGATGTTCTCACAGGTTACTGCTAGCTATGGCGGCACATTGAGATGCAAGCCATGTTTCCCTTATGTGCTTAGACAAATTTAACCAGCCCTCGTCTCTGTCCAGCGGATCAAACTTTAACTTATTGGTGAATTCTAACTGATACTTCAGTTAACCAAGCAACTCAACCCGGTTCTTTTGAGATAAGCTATCAAACATAGTGACTGCACAGATCTTGAACACATGGTGCTGGTGTAGAAGACTGAATTGATTCCAGGACATGGAAACTCTGGGACTCGTGTATTTATCTCAGTATATTATAATGGCTGCAGAGTCAAGTGAAACTAGGACAAAGACACTCCACTCAGTCATTAGACACTACAGGATTGTTTCATTTATATTTAATAAGATGAGACCAAATGACTTTGTTCTTCCTAGGACAAATTGAAACTTTTGGGAGTAGATTCTTCCTGGGACCAAATGACTTACAGAGTTGATGCTTCCTATGGAAAAATTGAATTGGGAGTAGATTCTTCCTGGGGTCAAATGACTTGCAGAGTTGATGCTTCCTAGGGCAAATTGAAGGGGGGAGTGATTCTCTCTGGGACCAATTCACATGCAGAATGATGTGTTTCAATTAATCCATGGTGTCAGCAGTATATTATCTCAGTTAATTGGTCTTGCATGAAGATACTCCTCAACTAGAGCTCACACATTCATTTGTTCCAAGAAGTACCAACACTGCTATTCAATTTGCCTAGGAAGAATCCACTCTACAAGCCATTCGATTCCAGAAGGAATCAACTTCCCTTTCAGTTTGACTTGGGAAGAATTGATTCCACTGACGTTTTTAGTCGCAAACTGTGACAATGCACTCCGGTCAATTATAATAGTAAGAATTAACCCCACCATTCAATATATCTTGGGATAGACTTCTGGAATGTTTAAAGAGAGATTCTATTCAGCCCACTACACCAGCATTGCAAGAAAAGAGACGCCAACTGTACGAATGCACCATAAATAGACTAACAGTTTCCTAGCCTCAGATTCACATTTCAGTGTGACCATGCGTGTAAGAAATTTATGTAATAATAATAATAATAATAATAATAATAATAATAATAATATCATGCAACATTTCTTTATTATTAAACCAAAATGCTATAATACACATGTCTAGAAACAAAGAGGTGTTTAAAGATAATAAAATATATAAATATTAAGATATATTTAAAGAAAATACAAATTAATTAATTTTAAAATATAAATAAATTAAAATATATATTCTGAATTTATAGTCACATTAGTCATATGATGCAATCCATCAACTGCATAGCATAAATTAAGATACTTGACCAGAATAATTAATTAATTCCACCTCTAGAGAAGACTTAGACGGTGGTTGAGAGTCAAAAAGCTAGGAAAACTAGAAATTTTGCCGAAATTCGAGTGTTTTATAGTATGTGTTTTAATGGGCTGTGGGAGACCACTTCCTCTTATTTTATTGGCTTAAAATTTTTAGTGAGTGCTTTTTACATCAATTCACACAAAATTGGAGGGTGTGCGATGTAAAATTCCCAAAAATATTTTTCCCCATGTAAAAATTGGCCACTCTATTAGACACGATCAACTTTTCTTATTTTTAAGGAAGCTCAAATGTTTCACAAACCTGCAGCTGTGGTTTTGACTTTCTTTGAAATCTGCGTTCTGGATATAATTTCATCCAATGTCAGTCCTGTTGTATCCAACTCCGGATGATCCTGTTTATTGAAAAACCAAACATCCAGTCAACACCAGCCTAGAAATCTGTCACCTAAAGTCAAACTAGAGTTAATTCTTCCTGTGAGGAAAACATTCATAGTAACATACACAAACTGCTACTTCTGAAACGTGATGACGTAGAAAACACCAACAAGAATGAGCGTTTCCATAACCTGTAAATAAGTTTTTTTTAAATACCGAACTTCAATCTGCATTCATTTTCGAGACTCTAGCTCAAATTTAAAAAAATGCTTAGTAACTCAATCATATTGGTAGAGTAAAGCACACTGTATGGTCTCAGGTGCAAATGAAGTCATGAGCAGAGAGTATGAAGTCATTTTTCAACAACTCACTGGATATTCCAACTTCCTTTTTTTGTGCTTTCGCATCATATCTTGATAGTCTTCACCAGTTACATCCATTATTGGATGTTTACCAGAGTTCATCCATTTTTTCAATACTGCAGAACAAAATATAAAGCAAATTATAATAAACTGCCAAAAACACAACATATCACATGAAATCATTAAATTCTAACAAATCACACTAATCGAAACGGAATGCTGTCTCAGACAGAACTTTTTTCGCAATATCAGGCCAATGATATTTTTTTCAATATGGGTTAAGTAAAATTAGAATTAAAAATATTGTTTCCTTTAAATATAAATGTAACTGGAATCTATGGAATTTGTTTAAAATAGACTGCTGCAAAGACCCAGACAAATATGTAATCAACACATTGAAGTCTAAAATATAAAATATATGGATGAATGCAGAACTGCACTTTCAGGTTAAATATTATGCAATTTGATTTTGCATCTACAAAGACTATAATCTTATACAGAATACAAAGAAATATATTAAGAAAAATGACAAGGAAAAAACGGGTGTTACGCTAAATTTCATGCAAATGATTAACCATGGAAAAAAACACTAACATTGCAAAATTTGCCTAAATAAAATAAATGAAATGTGGAATATCATTAGAAAAACAGGAATTCAGGAAATCCATAACAATAGTCGACCATTCTTTTCGTGAAATGATATAAACTAACGTCAAAGGTAAAACTTCCTGGCAAGTTAATTAATCATTACACATAGTTTTCAAAAGAAGCAATGGATCTCCAGGTAACAAAGCAATGTCGGTAAGACTACAGTAATGTTGCTCAACTACTAGAAGATCTTGTGGCTCCGGCTTATCAAGCTTATGTAGAAAAAATAATTTTCTGTGTGAAGACTAGTTGGGCGAAAAAAATGTATGCAGAGGTAACTGCAATAATAGGGTTCTTTAAAATAAAAAACGTATTCGAACTTGATTCAATATAACATTGGTTGTATAGAAAGTAAAACGTGAATTACTTTCAAACTAGAACTGAAATGACTTTAAAAACTGTCATTGAAGCTATAAATAAAATTTTACAAGAACAGCAATTAAAATTAGACCAAAAATTGTGGACATCTAAATTGTAATAAAGGAAACAAAATTATATCCTGAAGTAAAATATCGCTGATCAGACACATCTAATAATTAATTAAACGTTCATCTAAATCTGGTGGAGCAGTTTGAAATTGTTACCTGGAGATCCATTGCTTGCCACAACTGGTGCCTGAAGCAGAGATCTTGGAGCAAATGTCTCAAGAACAGATGTTCTGTTAAAGTCTGGTGAATCTGGTGCCATGATTTGCACTTTAGGCGTTGCCTGTCTTTGCTGCTGCAGTTGCTGCTGCTGTTGTTGTTGTTGGTTTCGACCAGATAAGAAAATTGTGCCAGCAGAACTAGAATCTTCTTCTTCATCAGACGATGTTTCTGCCTGACCACATTCCTGATTCACTTCACGAATTAACCTTAAAACCATCGTTTCAGTTGTACAGTAACCAACCACAAATCTAAACAATCTCATTCTTTACAGTTAACACTGAGAGCACATTAAAGAAAACATTAAAATTACTAAAATTGACTATGCTGTCCTGGAATTACCTTACAATTGCAAATATGCACCAGTTTTTTTCTGAATTATTCCTCTGTTATACTGCCGTGCTAAGCAAAAAGACAGTAGCTCCTTACCGTTAGTCTGAGTTACTGTCTTTTTGCTTAGCACGGCAGTATACTGTTAAGTCAGATTACATTTTTTCATATTGATTAACTACCTGTACAAACAAATTAAACATCATGTAGAATACTTTTCACACTAATTGAAATTGCAACAGTTTTCATTTGGTGCTTTATATATCTATGTGGAATTACATAACATTTCAATATGCGGAGAAAGAAAAAAAGAAAGAAAATCAATTAAAACGAGACATACTGATGACATTTCTGGTTGACCCTATAATTGAGATTCTGATTCTTTGGTTTCGATGGATTGTGACTCCAGTAGATATGGTCGAATTTAACCGGTTCTTCTGGGGGATTTCGATACAATTCATCCCGTATTCTCTACAGTAGACACACATTTTTCAACATTCATATTACAAACAAAATCTGTTCGAAACACTACCAAACACAGAAAATAAGACTTTTGAATTCATTATATATTATTTCAGCTACTGCTCCAGTGTGCACAAGCAGTTAGTTTTTAGCCATATATTCCAGCAACTCGACATTTCTTTATGCAGTAAGCTCTTTCTTATTTAATTAAAACCAAACTAAATTATAAGTTGTAGCCTATCCCTCATAACATTCATTATGTTCAGTTTCAGCATGATCAAAGATTTGGAGATAATTGATTTAACGAGATAAACATAACAAAGTGGCCATCTTTGAATACTCCGAGACATGTATACAAATCTAGACCTGTACACATCCTGCAACACTGGTGCACAATGCACAACGGTTGAGTTGGAACGTTACAGTAAAATTTGTGAGTTCAATAACTTCAGCTTTCTTACAAATTCATTGCAGTCATGATGCAAGGATGTGGCCAGGGTCAAAAACTTTCAACCCGCATAACACTAGCAAAGACTTTCATCACCAGAATTGGGCTGGAAGATCACCTGATAAGGAATCTTGGAGGGGTGTTATATAAATGTTCTGAATGAACGAATGAATGAGAAAATTTAAAAGCTTAAACACGGGTAAAACTTCAAACAACGTTCTAATGGAATTCGCATTTGGTAGGTTCTATTGATTTATTTAACGATGATAGCCATATGTTGTCACAAATTTCTCAGAGATGACACAGCTGGACAAAGAAATAAATGATCACCTGACGATTCATGAGAATTTCACACAACAGATTCTCGTAATAGACTTCCTGTTGAAACTGGTATTCCTGCTGCTTAGCCTTTCGACAGAGAGCAACATATCTCGCAATGTCTGGCAGAAATCTCCCATCTAGTACGTTCAAAACAAAACATAAATGATACTCTTAACCACAAGTGTTGGCTGACATCGAATTGATTTACATTCAGGGCTGAAAGTGGTTTGGAAAAGTTGCCGGGTCTGACTTTGGGGGAACGAGCCGACGCCTTTAAGCCGAAAATATTTCTGACGACCTTTTTAGTCATTTGTTCAAAATTCTCCAAAATCATTCCATTTTTTACCTTATCTTTTTGCCCAGAATTGTTAAACATGCGACCCGGCTGAGACCAGGCACCGGCATGTCACGAAAATCAATGCCAGGTCGCAGACCCCGAAAGACCTGGCTCACTTTCAGCCCTGTTTACATCTACTTATTGTTATCTGTGACACAAAGCTCTGATGTCATGAGGCCAACTAGCCCAGTTAAATCAATATGGCTAACCAAATGGCAACTTTAGTTAGGTAAAAACAAATACCTTGCCTGTTTCATAAAAATTTAGAATAAACTGTGTGACATCAATTGAAGAAAATACAAAGTTTTGTTCACCTTTTAGTTTCTTGTGGAATTGTTTAAGCGGATTTCCAAATTTAAAGTTCTTTCCCATAAACAGCATTCTAAGAACAAAAACAAACCACCATGAAAAATTCAAACACGTCTTCACAAAAAATAAAGCACAATATGGATTCTGGCAGTGAATGTGAAACTTCACATTATCACATTTAGAGACTTGAGATTAGCAAAAGATCAAGACAGTTCATTAAATGCAATTGTATAGTGCCTCTTCAAGGGGACTACTCAGAGGCACTCCCGATCTCAGTACGGCAAAATAAAACTGTCTTAAGATAAGAGAGGACTACCCAAGGAGTTCTAGAAAGGGAGCAGAGCGTCTAATGATGATGATAGAAGGCAAAGATGTAGTCACAAAGAAGTAAGAAGATCCCAAAAAGAAAATAATTTTCTCACTCTAAAGTTTTCTGCTTTTCTTCTGAGTCATTATCAGGAAACTCTGGCAGCAGTTTCTGTTCAAAAAAATAAAAGGTTCACTTGTTTAATAAAGAAATACAACTTACGTCTTTTATTACAAATTCAAGAATTTGTAAAGGCTAGTACAATAATAAAAATCTGTTTTGATTGTCTTTTACTGAGCACTTCTTTGTTACTTTAAAAAATGAACACACAATGCAAACAAATGAGATATAAAGCTAATCAAGTATGATATAATTTAATAACAACAATAGTATTCATTTATTAATTCAAAATGACAAACTGTACAATGGAAAGACTACATGATAAAGTTAGTGTTCTCAGCAACAGATGTTAAAAAGTTGAACAGGAGTTGAATTTAACCGCAAATGCAAGGTATCCCCCTCTGCCCTACTGCTCATTTTACAAGGTTTAAGGCCCCATGGTTAGGAAATGGAAGGCTGAGAAAATTGTATGGGGTTAGCAGATGTTGAGCCCCTGTCCTTCTGATCTTCATGCCAGCATGTTACCATTCAACCATCTCCCTGCCCCATATAATAATTTTTTTAAAATAATAATAATAATAACAGACACCATGGCAGTTTCCTACCTATCGGACACCAGTCAAACGGCCGGAGTAGGGTGGTTCAAAAAAATAAAATTGAAACTAGAATCCAAGACAACCTCACAGTTTGTTAGACTTGTTATTAGTATTATTGAGACCAAATTTCAACCCCAGATTCGGACCAGAAGGCGGTGCTCAATGACACACAAAAATTACCATGTAGTAGTATTAGCTAGAAATCTTGATAACTTTCTTGTTTGGTCAAAAACTCAACATTTGTCATGGAGATGAGCTTGACATAGTTTCTGCTGTGTTATCATACTTACCAGAATCAAGACTACACAGCTGTTAAGCCATTAAGTGACAAGTATATTTTATGGAAATGAGACTTCTGGTGATTTGATCATGAAGGATTGAGATTTTGGTGCCAATTTCTTCAGAACTTGTGTACTATCCTTCTGTCCTGCCACTTTCACGGAACACCATTAACAAGGAATGCTTAAGAAGACCAGGATGGAACATGCCGAAGCTGAAAGATCTGAATTTGTACCACCAGATTATCCAGTGGTAGTACACTGGATGGGAAAATCTAAGATCTTCAGAGCAGGAAATGCTGGTTTCAGTTGATGGTGTGTATAAACTCTTTGGCGTGCCCAAATTAGCTTCAGTGGCAGGATGCAGTTCAAATCCAAGGCCATTAATTATTTTCTGGAGTTATGCAAACTCACCGATATTATTCAGGCCTTGAGCTTTGATACAACATTATGCCAGCACCGGAATTTTCAATAGAGTGTACGACTTTGCAGGAAGACAAGATAGGTTAAGAGCTCCTGTGGCTGACTTTCCGTTTTCATGTGATGGAATTGATTTTAGCCATAAGCCCATGTGTCTTCCGTGTCTGAATGTTGCTGTGATTTATCTAATTCACCATATATTCCAATGTTTAAGAGATTTAATGCTGCTTGGGAAGGTGTGACACTTGACAACATCTGAGGACTGGAAGTCACATCTGGTACTGAAGCCCTCCATGCAAAAGTAGTCAGCTTTCTCAAGTAGGCCTACTCTGCTGACATGAAGTCAGTTTTAGATAAATTACCCAGAACTCATTGAAATAATTATCAATGGTTGACATTGGAAGTCAGCCTTCAATACGAAACTGGAGAGCCCAATTTACAATGCACATTGAATGGATGACCAGGTTATTGTATGTCATCAAGATATACCTATTAGCGATCAACGTGGTGTAATCAATCTAATGAAGAGAGAAGAAACTCAGATTCATCAACTTATGTAATTTGGCCATCTTCGTCACACAAGGGCATGGATAAAAGACTCCTCTTGCTGCTGTAGCTGCAGGACAAGATCTTTCAATACATGGTCAGATATAGAAAATACGAGTCAGTTGCCCAGGAGATCAGCTTTGCTTCCATGAATGTCCTAGAAAACCACCAGTAGTACCTTTCAGATGAGGCTGAAGGTCTGGCTATGTGGCCATTTGCCTATAACAGACAGGGTGAAATATTCCACAGAATGACTCTGAAGCCTGGTGAAAGGATGGTGAGGCTTAGTGCTATGGCACTGAAAAAGGAGATTGCATGGGTGATTTTGCATCTCAGCAAATGAGGACACTACCATAATGCCTGAAGAATGGTAATTCTTTTTACACATCTACCAGAAAATAGATCGAGAAAGAGGATTATAAATAAGGCAGATACTGAATTCAACAACAGAGAGTGGTCTTAGAGATGTGAGAAGTTGTTCAAGGAATACAATCGACTCTTCACTGATGTTGATGAAAAGCCAAGTGGTCGAGGGAAGTAGGAAAGCTGTCCCCACTCACTCAATAAAAAAATCTGCTTTTGACACAGTGCATGCTTAGCCTTCTGGATTATAAAGACTTTATCGGATGTTGAAGTAAGGAAACGAGAACTATCGACATTCATAGACTGAACGATGTTTTTAGACAATTTTGAACATTTCCAATTTTTCAAACCAACTGAAATTTTAAATTTAATACAGACCAATTGCATAAGTATCACACGTATTGTCATATTACAGCAATATTTGATTTATATTGAAATAAAATAGGATTGTATAGGAATGTATGCTCGACACATTATTTTGTACAATTAACGTCTGTATATTGGCCCGTGCAAAGTTACACAGTCGTTGAGCACCGCCTTCCAGTTGGAATATGAAGCTGAAATTTTGTCTCAATGATACTATTGACAGGTCTAACAAACTGAGAGGGTGTCTTGGTTTTTGGCTTGAACTTCATTTTTTGCCATGTATCTGTGAACCACACTAGGCCGGAGCCGCGGCAGAGAAGGCGTCGGTTCGCAAAATTGACAAATACAACGAATTATCGTCCACATATTTTTTTGTCCCTATGGCTTTCGAAACTCTGGGTCCGATCAACAACGAAGGATTGACATTCCTTTCGGACCTGGGACAAAAGCTAAGCACTATATCGGGGGAGCCACGAGAAACAACATTTTTGTTCCAGCGAATCTCGCTGATGATACAACGCTTCAACGCAGTTGCCTTCAGGGGCACTTTCGCCGATCAGAACACGGAATATGAATAGGGCCGTTCCAGACTGTGATTTTATATTACGCGGTAGTGAAGTCCCTGAGGGATCCTGTATACCTCGAGGTAAAAAAATAAAAAATAAAAAATAATAATAATAATAATATAAATAACACAGTTAAATGTATGGTATACGCTACAAGGCTGGACATATGGTGTCCGGACAATTCGTCGCCGGACAATTGGGAGCGGACAATTGGGAGCGGACAATTCGGACCGGACAATTGGGAGCGGACAATTGGGAGCGGACAATTCGGAGCGGACAATTAGGACCGGAAATTGTGAGCCACTAACAGGCGCTTACGGCGATCAAACTTTCATTCAATCGTTTAAGCCTATTTTTTCTTGTGAATGGCAAACAATCATGTGAAGTAAATGTTAGGGTTAGGGTAGGGTTACTGGCTAGGGTTAGGTTTAATGTTAACCCGAATTGTCCGCTCCCAATTGTCCGCTCCCAATTGTCCGGTCCGAATTGTCCGCTCCCAATTGTCCGCTCCCAATTGTCCGCTCCCAATTGTCCGGCGACGAATTGTCCGGGAACCGGACATATTCTGTACTTTCTGTAATAAAAATATATTTATGATTTTGGTCAGACAAACATTAAGGTGATCAACCAACCAATCTAGGCAAACAAAACAAAAACTCAACAAACATCAAACTCAGGCTCAAGATAAAAACTATTCCACTTAGCAAAGATAAAGGAGTAAAGATGTCTCACAACTAAAGCAGATCTTTGGTCATCTGTAAGTGAGGCCTGGAAATTCTCTAGACTGATCACTTCTGAAAACAGCAGCCCCTTCAAAACAAAAACATGTTTATCATTCAAAAAGTAAGCACCAATAAACAATCACTTTGTGCATTATTAGTATTATACATGCCTTAATGTGAAGAAATTTATTAAAACCCCAAAAGTAGTAGTTTAAAAATGTATCAATTTCCAGGGGAGGGGCAAGTGCTCCTCTTGCCCCTATGTATGGGTGCCCTTGGATGCCAAGGTGAAATGCAGAAGCATTAGTAACCATCACCTAAAGCAATTTCAAGATTGATATTTACAAACTGAGGACAAAAACTGTGACAAGAACCATGGTCTAAAATACATACATCTTCCATCAGAAGTTCTGGCAGCTCGATTTCTTGTTTACCGAACAAGCACTTCTCCATTCTCAGCTCTGATGATTGCTGACATGCCCTCACGTCGGAGTTAATTTCACTTTTAGCAGACATTGTGTACTACAATATAACGATGCAAATTTCACAAAAAAATTATATCAAACAAAGTCAATTCATAAAAACAATTTCAACGAATAGATCCCAGTTCTCAGCCTCATAATCACCTTACACAGAAAAAGAGGCCACTCCCACTCTACCTCAAATGTGGAACAAGCAGCCTAATTGATAAAACTCAAGCACAAAAATTATTTTAAAATATCACAAGAAAAAACTGCAAAAAACTAAACTAATAATTGGCTAGTGAAGACGTGATGTAGTACAAGATAACCCATATTTATGACCCATCTGCACAAAACCAGTCGCAAGTCGCATATTTCCGTTTAAAAAAAAACAGGCTAAAACTAGAGCAAGGTCAATATTTTTCAATTGTTAGATTATTAAAGATAATAATTTTGAAATATATATTTTATGCAAATAACCAACAGTTTTTAAAAAAGTAAAATTGAGGAGTATTACTTGGATGATTTTGTGCAAGTTATGATTTGCAATTGATATTATTAGGTCAACTCAGATGCATTTTTGTCAATAAACAGTCTCCATAAATGCAATTAGTTTTTCATCCATAAATTCAGTTAGAATTGAGATAGAATGATAAAATTGGCATCATTTTAAAGAGAATTTGTTTCTCTTTACAATGATATAATAAACTCAAATATTGAAAAATCAGAATAAAGACTGGTTTTATGCAGATGGGTCACATTTCAGTATACATCCGTATTCAGTACACAGTAATAATTACATGCACAGTCAGCGAGCTGGCAAGCCATGCTGTCGCATCTCAGTCACTGCAATGGCGAGTGCTGCCATTTTTATCTCTTAAAGTAGGCGGGTGAGATGGGGGATCCACAAAAAATGCATTTGGGCAGAACATGATGATGATGGTTCTCTGCCCGAAGGCAGGTTCATTGGCTTTTACGCCCCTGGGAATGAGATGAGTGAGGTGGTTTCCCGACGTTGCCTTCCCCACAAACAATGATGGGTAAGCAACTTACTCAAGGTCGCTCCGCAGCAGCTTGCATCACCACGTCCCATGCGCGCTAGCCCAAGATATCTAAATCTCTGAATGTCAACTCCCAGCCCGGGGTTTGAACCGCAGTCCGTTGTAACCAACAGACGAATGCCGCTCTCGCTTACCGGTGTAGCTAACTAGGCCAGTAGAAAATATTACTTTTTAACAGAAACAACAATTCAAGGATATAATCTCTGACCATGCTGTGCGGACGCTTTCTAATAATGTCACTATCCTTAGCCCCATCCCTGAATGACTCTCACGACACCTGACCCTGAATGACCCTCACAATGCATGACTTGACCCTAACCTACACTTGTGATGCCAGTAAACTTACACACTGTATCTTTCAGTGCCAGTATCTCAACCAGTTATGCTTACAGACACTAACTCACTCATTTACTAACTTCTGCGGAAATATCAGGCTGTAGATGAGAGCGCACCATTCTGCCCCAATCTGTGGCAGCCACATTTGTTTACTTAGACTCATGACAAAGACTCCCCTCTTGGGATATAGTCTGTATTTTTTATATAAAGCAATGACAGCACCAACAGCGCTGCAAAAATAAGTAAGTAATCTTCGCCCCAATAGCAAATGTAAACCAGTAATCCTTTATGTTTTTGGTCTATAGCTAAAAATCGCCAAGCATAACGCTCCAACATTGCATTAAATCACAGGTTATCCCTCCTTTACTCCATTACATACTGACCTAAACTAGTCCTACACAAACTTTTCATAAGTGGCTATGGCCCAAATCATTGAAACCCGAAAAAATATCGACCGGATTCACGAAATCGATTTTCTGAATTCGAAACACACAACCTAATGATATTTAACGTCAAGAACATTAACAGTTTGGTAAACACGCACACTGGATGCCCGTACTCCAAACAATATGGTTGACAATGAATGCAATAAATTAGAGCGCCGCGACCTATCCACGACATCTGTCGACGGCATCGCAACATGTATCCCAGCATGCAAAGCGCTCAGCAAGTAAGCAATCTACGCAAGTAGCAACAGTAAAAATTAAAGCGAAGTGAATAAAAAATGTTTAATGTGATCTAACAATAAATCAAATTGGAGCCACGCATCGTGATGTTTAATATGTTGTAACTATAAAGCTACGATAAGGCTATGATAAAGCCACGGTAAAGCTACGATAAAGCTACCGAATAAATAGAAATACGCCTCTGCCCAAGTGTTCAAAATAATAGCGAAAATGTTCGTGCCCAGCTGATAGCTTCATAAGCGCCAGGCGGAACATCAGCTAAATTATAGCTTCGAAAGCGCAGAATTCTTTCGCAAAACACTGGTTTATTTACTCTCAAACTGTAATGTACTGAATATATAACCATATATCGCCCTTTAATTCGATCACTTACTTATCTTGGATGCAGGCTATGAGCTGGTTACTTACTTACTGAGCGCTTTGCATGCTGGGATGCATGTTGCGATGTCGTCGATAGGTCGCCGCGCTCTAATTTATTGCATTCGTTGTCAACCATATTGTTTAGAGTACGGACATCCAGTGTGCGTGTTTACCAACAGTTCTATTGTGGCAAGCAATTAAATAGGCAGACTCTTTTTTATAAAACTGTTTTCGGAAAATCGGGCTTTAGTGTCTTCAGCGTTGTCGGGAATTCGGGTTTCTGGTTGACCCCCCCAGACAGCCATGCATCTCGTAGCTAGCCTTAGCTTCGAGCAACCCATGGGTATGCACGAGCATCAATGTTGCACAAGATAACAGACTAAATGTAAGACTGTAGTGGATAGTTTATCAATGAAAAAGCCAACTGAAATCTATATTATTTTCATGATTTCCATTTTTAGTCTACATGCTAAGCGCTACATAAACTGCCCTAATTGAAACTTGCGGTCGACTTTTTCGGACATTTATCTACAAACTAAGCAAACAATTATAAAAATAATAGTGCAGATTATAGTTTTAAATACCTTTATAAAGTTAACAAACTCACAATACTTAAACAACTAATATTCAATATAACTTGTTTACACCAAAGATTTTAACCTGTTAAAATATTTTACACGGTTACGCTTACACCGGAAATACTACCAGGGATGCCACTCTGGATTTTGAAAAAAGGTCAGACCCGGTCGAAAAAAACACTAGAAAAGGCTAGATTGACGATTTTCCTCTAAAATACATGGATTTTTCCATTTTTCCGGCTTGAAATTTCTGACGACTTTTTTTAGACGTCCGATGATTAAAATTTGCTTTCTTTTTCTTCCCGAAAAAATTCTGATGACCTACTTTTATGGTCTTTCGTTCCAAAATTTCCAATTTTTGGTCCAAATTCACAAAAATTTCGATTTTTTCACGTCCTTTGTGCATTTTCACTTATAAAATAATAATTTTGTTTGTAAAAAGTCGAAAAAACCGCCGTGAGAAAAAAAGGCTAGATCCTGACCAAAAAAAACCTATAAACCTAGACAAGACCGAAAAAACTAGATCTAGGTGGAAAAAGCTATGAGTGGCATCCCTGAATACTACTATTCCTTTCCAAGTTCCGTTGAGCTGGCTACTTGATGCTGTAGCGCATTAACAATAACTGATTGCTAGTAAATCGCGCAAAAAATTATTTTGGAATCATCACAGCCGTACGTTAGACCCTATGACATCCTATGTTATAAAATGTACGAATGTTTTGGCCCTGTGGTTGACTTGGTCGAATATAGGCCTATTCGCGTATTCTAAATGTAAGCTTATAACGTGCATTCAACGCTGGGAAGTAACTCAATCCGGGGTAGGGCTTCTCCCAGAGACGTCTAGACTTAAACACAGAGAGCCCATATAGGCTATACCAAAGTTCTGCTATAGTCGGTTGCGATTGGCAGAACTTTGGTTCTTCCGGGCAGGGGCGTAGCCAGCCTTTGGAAATTGGGTGGTTATAAAAAAATTGCATTTACTTTTAGGAGTCTATATATATAATATATAGGTCACCATAAAATTTAAATCGAGTACAAGTTTTGCACGCACTTCCCCCCCCCAAACAACAGAATGAAAACGCCAGTGTTTTGGGTCGTCCTTTTAATAATATTCTCTTTATTAACAATCCGGTTGACACACCGCAACCGGTTACAATGTACATTTTATGCAATTTAAACAATTCACAAGAATGGAGATCACAGAATACACAAATCTCAACTATACGAACTGACTGAGCAGACCGCCTGCAATATATGGCGCCAATGGCAGCCTACAAAGCAAATCCACCCAACGGGGGTTCGAACTCACTACCTCTCACACTCTTGGCCAGCGTGTTAACCCCTACTCTACCGCCCCCCAGAAAAACTACGTGTCACGTAGATTAAGAAAAAGTGAAAAAATAAGTTGCCCTAATTAAGTAGCCTATAGCTAGTCCATGTTAATTGTGTGTCGGCTTAATATACATAACTGATTGATATTGATTGATATATTGTTTGATTCATTCATTCATCGTCGATTTAATTTCTATTACATGACGATAGCTATCAGGATGCGATATTACTTACCTTTACGTGGTATTAAAGTTTACGTGCGTCACAATGACATCATATGAAAGTGCTCGTACTCTTAAAAGATATGTTGATTTTAGTAAACCTGCATGAAATTCAAGTATTTTTGTCAAAGCGCTGTGATCGACAGCATGCTTAATAAAATTCGATGACCACCTTATTTTCGACAGACATTATGGACTGCATCAATTGTTTCGTGGCGTTTTTCAGTCTCATAGCTTTGAAGATGGATTATACATTTGCTACCTCAGGTCAGAGGTCCCAGATTTGCAATCGCATGGGTGAAATGCAAATTTACGTGTTTTTATAATATGGTGAATATCTTTAAAATGACCTCGACACTGGTCATTTTTTAAACAATCAACCGGGTGAGATATTTCACCACCGCTGCCCGTCTGAATGTGCACGTGTGTCGACATGTCACGACTGTGTCACCCGGGCCGTCCTCGGACCGTCTTAGCCTGAGATTCAAATCTCTAAATGGGTGTATATCTACCTTATAGTAAAAGGGTTTAAGGGCGTGTTCATAGGTCGCCATATATACTGAGCTGTGTGCTGATTCGTGATCTAGGGGTTTCTTCTTTAGGTTCTCTGCCCTTCGGCAGGTTCCAACCTCCAATGACGCCACTCCTCTCTGTGATGTGCCTTTTCCTTCAGTTTGCTGTATCCGTTGGCCATCATCCATCCCAGCATCATCTGCCGCGGTCTTCCTCTCCCTCTCTTTCCCTCCATTCTCCCCTGTATGATTTCTTTCAGGAAACCTAGGGGTTTAGTAAAGGGTTTTAACCGTTTGATGGTGTTTGATGATGGATTATAGGCCTAACCCACAAATCTGGTCAGAGTGCATGTGGTTGCTACTACCAGCCTGGTTGTGATTTGTGTGTTAGGGACAGCAGTGTGGGAACCAATGTGCGGAGAAGTGTGCTGAGAAGTGATTCAGTAGCTGTGATTTTAGTGGGACCCAGACTGAACCTGTGGAACAGTCTCTTTTGTGCACAAAGTGCATCTTGGTAATTGGTAACTATTGGCCTGGAGTAGGCTATAATATATAGATAGGTGGTCTGTCTGGGTATACAGACATATATAGGCTGAGTCGATGTCTTGATGTGTGTCTTGTTACATGTTTAACAACACTGCCATCAGTGTTGTTGAAAGTATCCGACAAAAGTACTTAAGTAAAAGTAATTTAAGTAAAATGGATTTTAATTGCTTAAATAAAAGTAAAAGTGTTCATCACAAATTTTACTTAAGTAAAAGTAGAATGTATCCTTCCAAATAATACTTTTTAAGTAAAAAGTAAAAGTACTGAGTCTTTCTATAACTCAATCCATTATTAACCTTCAAAAATGCTAAATTCTCAAAATGGTTATCATTGCGTCTAGTGCGCACACTTCCGATTCATTGTTGGCACAATACACAGCTGAAGAGCCGTTCTCCTGCCGCAGTGAAAGTGATCCAGTGTGCACAAGTGCACCACCCATCGAAAATCTATTTTTAACTATGCAAATTTAAATCAGCTGTTTTAGCTTAACGCAGCGTTTCCCAAACTTTTTGGGCCACGGAACCCTTCGCGTCCTAATATTTTCTGGCGGAACCCCAATCTCAACTAAACGCATTGAACCATGCAGAACGTACAGGAATCAAAGGCTACTGTAATCATACATACCTACATGTAAACACACTAAATTATAGACAGTTTATTTTTCTTGCAATTATCATGAAAGATTAAATTGCACTGTTTTAAAAACCACGATTTGTGGATCCTACTGAAAGTAGGCCTGTGCCCTACACGAGGTTAGAATGTGAAGGTTCATTGGAATTCTGCTTCATTCGTGATAGGTCAATTAGAAGTTCGTAGTCTCCGTTAGAAGAGTTGGCTGCTTTTCACCTTCATTGAGTGGTTTTGTATCCTATTATCGTAATTCATGAAAAGGAAGCATTTAATCAAGTTCGCTTTCAGGTCGTTAACATGATTTGCAATTTATGAACGATGGTTTCCTCGAGAACTATTTAAAGTCGTGTGAGTTTGGAAAGCGTTCCGCGTTTCTAAATTAAATAAAAGAGGTTAGAACCCTATAGCTAGCGTAGTCACTCAATGTTGGCAAATTTCACACAAACAAATTAAAATCACTATTTGTTGCTCCTGCTACAAGATCATACTTGGCGACTCTTTTTAAAACTTGCGTTTTACGGTGCCCAGTCTAGTTTCGTCGAGGTAACGATAAAAAGGATGACTGCATCCATGTTCAGAATAAGGCCTAAAGCTCTGACCTACGTTACGTTCAGCAGTGATGTCTAACCTTATAGAAACTACATACTAGGCTAATTATTGGATTGCCAATAATCACTGAAAAGTCGGGTGAGAACAAAACACTAAAGACAACTGACGCTAGTTTCAAACATTTTCAAAAGCTGCTTGAGATGTTGTATTGCAGTAAAATTTCTCAAAAAATTTCCTTTTTCTCAACTTCTCGCGGAACCCTTGTGCTCGCCTCGCGGAACCCTTGGGTTCCGCGGAACCCACTTTGGGAAACGCTGGCTTAACGTAATGAAATGTTAATTAGCGCATTGAAGTAATGAACATTGCTACCAGTGTCACATAAAATTGTGGTGAAGTAAAAATACTGAAATATGGGTAAAATTTTACTTCGTTGAAAGTTAAAGTATTTCGGTTTTTTGATACTTCATTACATGTGAAAGTATTCAAATTTTTACTTAAGTTTTGATCAGAATTTTGCGAACTGTTATTTTAAGGATTTAATTCGTTTGAAATTATTAAAACGTGTCCTAACATGTGATGGAACAAGAATACCTTGTACCGTCTCATACGAAAATTGATGAAACAGAAGCTTCGAGTCGGTAACCACGTGATTTGGTACGCAAATCCGCTTACATTGCTTTTGTGTCCGAGTTAATTTGCAATCAAGACAATAACCCAGGTAAAAAGCAAATATCCCTGGGAAATTCAGAGCGAAACAAGCATTTCCAAAAGCACCATATTAAGTCATATTGCCAAAGTCAAAGATGATCTGAGGTTGAAGATATTTGGTTGATTTGAAGTCTAAGAGCTCTCCGACACTGACACAAAGACACAGGCATCTGAAGCAGCAAATAGCTGTTGAGAAAATTGAAAGGACATGGTTTAACGTTTGCAGGAGTTTGTATCGTGAATGAATATTCACGGTACAGACTCATACAAACACCCATATTGATTGTGTCTAAACTGTCTATTCTCGTTTTGGCAAAACACAGTATTTGAATTTCCCGGGGAAACGGCGCCATATTGCATCACCAATAACAACAAAATATGGTAGCTATAGGGTATACCCCGCAGTCGATCGAGTTGATCGATCGAGTCGATCATAACTCGGCCAAGTCGAGTCGATCGAAAAATCGTCGACTCGATCGACTTGCAAGTCGAGTCGATCGTGAGTCTTGCCAAGTCGAGTCGATCGAAAAATCGTCGACTCGATCGACTTGCAAGTCGAGTCGATCGTGAGTCTTGCCAAGTCGAGTCGATCGAAAAATCGTCGACTTGCAAGTCGAGTCGATCGTTGTTTCATCTACACGACCCGACTTAGAAATATTTTACTTAGCCTACTGGTACTATTTCTTGAAGTCTCAAAGTGACCTATACAGTTTTTGCACACAAGTTCAGCTAACGAACCTTTTGGCAGCTGTCGATTTCGTGTTAGTGGAACTGTGAAAGTTGACTATTATAATAGACGTGCGTTTTCGATTTGGGTTGAACGAATACAGGGGCGAAAACAGAAATTTTGGAAGGGGTGGACAAAATTTGTGGTCTTGAACCGAAAAAAACTTTTCCTTGGTCTTCCGACGAAAGAATCTTTTTTAGTCTTTCGCTCAAAAAACTTCTAAAAACCCGTGGCGACTCCGGTTTTTTAAAATCTGATGACTTTTTTAGTCATGTGCTAGGCCTACTTTCTCTCTCACCTTCCTGTTCCCGTTGCGCTGATTTACAGCTTAATTCTTGAAACCTCATGGAGGGAGGGACCACGTCATATGCGAATCTCTTAATGGGGTGGGGCATGGCCGGATTGGCCCCTTCCTTGGATCCGCTCCTGAATGAGCATGATATAGATCTACTATTATATGCCTGTATATGCAAGTCATGAAGATGTTAATTTTGAGAATATATAAGGAGACCTTTATGACGTCACTTCGATTATGATACAATTCTACAATTAAATAAGTTCACTGAGAAAACGAAATTAGGCCTAGCCTATAATAATTGTGACGTCACTTCGATCAGGACACAGATCTGCCGTCATATTATTTCATTAATGTTGAGAATACAGAACTAGGCCTATGCCTATTGTAACGTCACTCTGATTATGATGCAATTTTGCTATTATATTATAATTAGGTTCACATCAAGAATTAAAAAAACAGCGCCAATTGTGACGTCACATTGATTATGATACAAATGTACCAGACCTATTATGGAAGTGCATTTTGAGAATATAAACAAGGTCTAGTGTGACGTAACGTCGATTATGAGACAAATGTACTATTATAAAACTGCACATATTGTGAATATAAGCAAGGTCTATTGTGACGTCACTTTGATTATTATACAGATCTACCAGTATATTATGTTCGTTTTGCGAATATAAAACGGGGCCTTTTATGACGTCAGTCACGTCACTTCTATTATAATACAATTCTACTATTAAATAAATTCAGTGGAAAAAACGAAATTAGGTCTATAATTGTGGCGTCATTTCGATTATGATACAGATCTGCTGTCATATTATTTTATTTTCATAATACAAAACTGGGGCTGTTTAAATGCAACATCGCTCCGATTATTATACAAATCTACTATTATACGTTCAGTTTGAGAATATAAAACTAGGCCCATTGTGACGTCACCTAGATCATGATACAGACCTACTATTAAAGAAGTTCATTTTGAGAATGAAATAGTCCTATTGTGGCTAACCTCGATTAGTATAGAAGTATATTTTGAGAGTATAAACTAGGCCTGTTGTGACTAACTTCAATTATTGCACAGATCTACCGTGATAATTATTGAGTTCCATTTACATAACCTAAAACGAGGCCTATTGTGACGTCACTACGATTACAGTGCAAATCTATAAATTCACTGAGAATACGAAATTAGGCATATTGTTACGTCACACAGATTTATGACACAGATCTACTATCGTATAATTGCATTTTAAGATCATGTAACTGCAGATGGTGAGCAAGAGACAAAACTAGGTCAAGTCGACGCGAAGTCGATCGAGTCGATCGTCGGCCGAGCCAAGTCGATCGAGTCGTAGAAAGGTCGGCGAGTCGACGAAGTCGATCGAGTCGATCGTCGCACGAGCCAAGTCGATCGTAGCCCACGAGTCGATCGACTGCGGGGTATACTATAGGGTTCCAAACATTGCATTAAATTTTAAACTAGTACCAGTTAGACTTTATTGAGGCTGATATAAGAGTGAAATATCTTTAATTTGGCACATCAAGTATAAATAAATAACAAATAGCATTCAAAGTCGGTGCATTTAAGCTGGCCCACCCCGAACATAAATTGGAGTCTAATAAGGGATTTCAGGTAATGGTAGCAATTTGTCATGCAGAGAACATAAGATCACCATATATGTAGCGCTTCCTACAACTCTCTCAAAGGTCGACTCAGCATTTCATTCGCCAGATGTCGTTTGTAGGGCATGATAGACACCTTGCATGGTTGCCAGACAGTTTAATATATGACTCCTGTAATAACTCATGTTAATCCGTTCACACTGTGAATGCAATCATACTGCGTTCATATGAGTTTGAAATAATAAATGAAGATTTTTTTTACCTGAGATACATGTAATATCTCACGATTTATTATTATTATTATTTTAATTTTATTATTATTATTATTTTGCCCTGAGGTACTTTGTTCCCTCAGGAACTTGGAAATTATAAAAACAACCTCTGGAATGGCGACAGGGGCGGATACAGAAATTTTCCAAGAAGGGGAAAATATTTTTGGTATTATTTCGGAAAATCTTCGTCGGACTGTGAGCGGAAAATCTTGGTCGAAATGTCTTGACAAAATACCATTTTCCTCACCGAAAAAGCTGATGACCTTTTTTATTTTATTTTTAGTCATCTGGCCAGAATGTCTTCGAAAATATACTAATTTCCCCGCCGAAAAAAATTCTGACTTTTTAGTCACTTGGCCAGAATGTCTTCAAAAAATATATACTTATTCCTCCCCTTAAACTCTCACTTTCGATGGATCATATGCTCATTTTCCTCTCTCATCTTTTCCCACTACATTCACTTCATAAATTTTAAACCTTCTTGGAACCTGATGGGGGGACCACGTCCCATGCAAATTTTAAATGGGGGCCATGGGCGGATTTGCCCCCCGGATCGGCCCCTGAATGGTGACACCTCATCCATCTCAGGCTTGGGTTTGATTAAAGAACCAATAAGCGCTATATTATTACTATTTTTTAGTATTATTGCCATTATTAGTATCATTAACATTATCTCATGGCTACATTGTGTATATTACATTACATTAATTCATTGTTCGTATGCCTAATATGTTATGAATTGGCATGACTTCAGATGGACGTGCCAAACAGTCATCGTCGTCTGCCTCCTGTGATGCATCATGGATCATCTGGCAAGGAATGGGGTCAGCCGGGGGTCAGGTCGATACGACGATAGTCGATGAGACGGAGTGTCTATCCAGCTGCCTTCGCGACTCCATCTGTGTCGCCGTAGACATCCGACAGATGGTCACGGGCCTCACGGCGTCATCAGGCACCGTCGTCTCAAGAGACACGGCACCGGCAACGATCGAGTGCCGGATACACCAGTGGCAAGGTCACCCAAGGGATAGAACTGCAATTCCAGGAACCGCTCAATATGAAGTGCTCAAGAGGTGTGGAGTTCATCCAGGTATGCATAGAATGGCACATATGATGGACTGTACCCATATGATATTGGTTCATAGGTCATTCCACTGTCAGGTGAAACAACTTCCCCCCCTCCCCGTCAGTAGGCATTCTGTCCACTTGACATTAACCAAGATTCTTCTTGTTATTGGACATCAATACCCCTTCATATTACAATTTTGTCATGTCTATACTTTTGCCTGTTGTACAGTGCGGTTCTGCGTTGTGTAGCATCCTACAGGTTGACTCAGGTTGTGAATTGCCAGGGAGTTGGGTTGGTTCAATCTCAATCTTTCTTAAGACCCCATAATGAAGTCTTATCTGCACATCCCAACTGCACACCTGGACCAAATTCTAACCCCCCAAGTTATTTTTCTACAATTCTCGTAGTGTGTATTGTGTAACATTGCATACATCTGCATGTATCTTGTACCGTATAGTAGCTTCAAGTGAACCCATAATTATAGTCTGTAGACGTCTTAAATGAGTCTTGTCATTTATAGACGTTGCTCATCTGTGAATTGTGATGAAGTGTGTCCAGCATGAAGGACCACTATTCACCTTTGAAAGGGCATTTTATATCTAAATCACGGTATATTTCCCTTGAATGCAGTGACCTATGGGAACCGATCTAACGACCTCTCGCAAGAGAGTGTGTAGTTGTTGTATATATGCATCAACCTTCTTCTAGATGCTACTCAATTGGTTTACATGTAGGCTATGCATACATGCATTGATCTATGTAATAATAATAATGATGATAATGATTATGATAATGATAATAATGATGATGATGATGATGATGATAATAATGATAATAATAATAACCATTACATTGCTTCATATCTGCATGTATAAACCATAAAATTATCATTACAATATTACAATACAAGTATTGTAATATTGTAGTTATAATTTTATGGCTTTCTCTATAGAACCGTTATCTTATAACGCACAAGGTACTAAACGCGTTAGTGAAGTCCCTGAGGGATCTGTATACCTCGGGGGCCGTCGGGGCAAATAAAAAGTTTTTTTCTTTAATGAAACGCCAGCAGACGCACTGCGCTGTACGTGTACAGTACAGGTTATGCAACAATCTTAATTAGCATCAATCTTAACTACTAGCAGAACAGATAGCCTGCAATATACACATTGATTTATTCTTAAGGCTTTACTACAGAATATTATGTTATTCCAGTGTCAGGGACCTTGACACTGTATTAAAGTCAACTCAATGAGGGCACTGCATTGAGTTCTAAGTGGTTTTATCGTACACTGCCTAACGGGCAGGCCTGCAGTCATTCATTGTGGACCTATTTTACTTGTTGAAAGTTATAGTTCGGTCTATTATCTCGGTGCCATGCATGATGAATTTCAAAATCACTTCCACATTTCTAGAGCGTATTTTGTATGGGACTGATTCACTTCTGACACGATGACAAGTGATGCACGTCGTCTGTATACGTGTTGTTAGATTGTGAGCCGTTGTGGGTGGAGCGCTACAACATGAAAGGTGCGCATGGTGTCCTTATGCCTGACCTGCTCGGCCTTGACTCGTGCAAGACCGGCTGTGTCAACAACCGGGCCTGTACGTCGCTACACGTCTACCTGAACCCAGGCAAGGGCCCGACGGAGTGCTGGCACAACTATGATCTCCCGGGTTCAGCCGATCCCTCCAGCCTCCTTCAATCCATCCACTACCTCCATCTCGGCCTCGTTGACAGATGCGGTGCATCTTCGCAAAACCCATCACCAATAGGTATTGTTAAATATTATGCATCAGCGCTCAGAGTAGACTTTAGAATCTGTTGTCATGTAGTTGAGGGTATATGCCGGTATACAGACTGTACTTGCCAAATATTTGTGTGTAATCGTAATCATAATCTCCAAATTTCTAGAGCGCAACTCAAAAGCCAAGCTCAAGGCACCAGCTTATTCATGGGTGCTGAAGTAGAATACTGGAAAATGACCTGCAGACAGGCCTTGGCAACAGTACTTGTAACCTGTACTCAGCTCTAATTTTGCCAGCACAGCCCTGGTCTCTATGAACATGCCTAATATGATTTATACCCAGTGCCTAAAGTGTGGAAAAATAAGTGCCTGGACGCCCCTTACCTCTTCAAAAGAAGTGCATGGACGCCCCTTACCTTTCTAGTCTGTGCTCGCCAATAAGTGGCTGGACGGTGTTCAGATTTTAAAACAAGTGCATGGACGCCATCCATGACCGTCCAGGCACACTTTAAGCCCTGTTTATACCGTTTATACGCTATGTGGTAGCATCAAAGTCTTCCCTTTCCTTCTGGTTCCCTTGTAATCCTTATGGCCGAATTCACCCGTGGCCGAAATTCCTCGGTTCCTCTGTTATTGTCCGAAGTAGCAATGTTTCATGAACTGAAAATAGTTTTATTGCAATATTATCACAAAAATAAACCACAAAAATTTAGAAATTTCCTTAATGATTAAAAGTGCCCCAATACACGCCATATAGTGGCCTGAATTGGACAACGCTTGGGAAGCAAACAACTTGAAACAAGTGATCTGTTTCTAATCATATCTAATAGAGTGTATAATAGATCATATTCCAGTTGCTAATATCTAAACGAGCAACTAGAGAAGATTAAATGATTATATTCTCAAAAATTTGATCAATGCGAATCTTCTTTGTGAAAGTCTTTACTGCATTGTCTGCGAATGTCTCTTGACGAGTATACAGTTTAATTGCACACGGATGTTCAACGATGATGAGATAGCTATATGAACATTACGGCAATACCAGAAATGATCATTCTAGACTTCTCTCGCTAGGTAAATACCTAGTGTCTGCGGAAGCTAGATTCATATATACATTATATTGCATAATTGTCAATGTCCCATTAGCATTAGCGCCTTCATTTTATCCGCCTCGGCATATGAGGCATTAGCGCCTTCATTTTCTCGGCATATGACGAATTAACGCCTTAATTTTCTCAGCCTTGGCATATGACGAGTTAGCGTATTCGTTTTTTCAGCCTCAGCATATGACACGCTACTGCCTTAATTTTCTCAACCTCAGCATATGACGAGTTAGTGTCTTCATTTTTCAGCCTCAGCATATGACACGCTACCACTTTAATTTTCTCAACCTCAGCATTTGAAGCATTAACGCCTTAATCTTCTCAGCCTCAGCACTTGAAGACTTAGTACCTTAATTTTCTCTGCCACGTCATATGAGGCATTAACGCCTTCATTTTCTCAGTCTCAGCATATGATGAATTAATGTCTTAATTTTCTCAGCCTCGGCATATGACGAGTTAGTGTCTTCATTTTCTCAGTCTCAGCATATGACGAATTAGCGCCTTAATTTTCTCAGCCTCGGCATATGACGAGTTAGTGTCTTCATTTTTCAGCCTCAGCATATGACGCGCTACTGCCTTTATTTTCTCAACCTCAGCATCTGAAGAGTTAGCGCCTTCATTTTCTCTGGGCCTATAAGCAAAGCAGTCACAGGCCCCTAAACTGTTTCTTAAGGCTTAATGAGAGATAAATTTATATGCCGCAGCCCCGAAAAGTTGCCGGGCCTCTGGGCCCTCAGCTAGTCTACGCTTTGTCTATTCTGTACCCTCAGAACTGCAGCAGCACCCTTTGCACCCATCTACAAATAAGAGGTCTTACTCTTAAATGCTCAGCTAAGCACAGGCCGTAAGGCTTACACGCACATTAAGTATGTAAGAAGTAGGCCTAAGTATAGCCTTTATTAGGCCCTAGCCTACTGCATTTGCAATGCACAATGGGACATTGACAATTATGCAATATAACACATAGAAGTAATAACAAAGTATAGTAACATACATAAAAAAGTAATGTAATGTTAATAAATAATTAAGTGTAAAGCATTCTAGGTTGTACTGTGAGAGGTGCTTTATAAATTCTAAAATAGAATAGAATAGTATTGAAACCCTTCCTTGTGAGAAAGTCAAAACGTGGAATTGTGTGGTTGTGTGAATGTGGATGCAAAGAATTCATGAACTGGAGGGAGTAATTCATGGAGGACATGCCCATGGTTAGCTAAAACAGTGGAAAATAGAGTGTGATCGGCTTTGACACACAATTCTTCAAAAGTAGGGGATTTGGAATTTTGGAGGGCAAAAAGCCAATTAAGCTTGATAAGTTTTTGCATCACACGGATATCATAATATAATCGGAGTGACTGAACGACACTAACAAGTTATAAGTAACTGTTCATACCTGAATGACAGCGACAGGTGTTTACCCGTATGACACTAACTAGTTGACACAGCAGCGCAATTCACCCAAGTTTGAGCAAATAATACCTACAGAAATAGGCTATTTGCGCAGCAAGGGGAATTGTCCGGGGGGGGGGTAATGTCCGAGGCTAAATCAGGGGGGAATTGTCCGGGAGAATTGTCAGAGGTTTTTGTCGGGGGGGGGGATGTCCGGTTCACTATCAACAGGGCGAATTTCAATAGGGCGCAATCAAAAGGGCACAATCAAAAGGGCGAAAATGAATAGACCGCATTGTTTTTAGAGCGCACGGTCGAAATGGCGAAATCAAAAGGGCGCATGTTTAAAAGACCGCAATCAAAAGGGCGCATGTATCCACCGTTGAAAGAACCTTCATCGGTCATCCGGCTTCCATTTCTTAAACATTATTTTCGTCAATCGAGCCTCTATTTCTTAAGCATTATTTTCATTAATCCACCTCCTATTTCATCAATAAAGGAACCATCCAGCTTCCATTTTTTTAAACATTATTTTCGTCAATCCAGCTTCTATTTCACATGTAAATTCCTTCATCCAGCTTTCATTTCATAATCGTTCTTTTCTTACAGACCTGTTAAAATTCTTCTTTTCATCATTCCCTTTCAATCCAGTGGGCCTCAATTGCTCGTTGCCTTATTAACACACTCTTTATTTACCCTTTTCGGTTCCCTTTGGTCTTTTAAAACTTGCGTCATTTGACTGCCTTTTCGTTGTATTCGTTTGCGCCCCTTGTATTGCGCCCGTTTGATCACCCTTACAATATTTGCCTTTTCGCCCTAGCTTATTGATCGTGCGATCTAAAAACAATGCGCTCTCTTGATCTTCGCCCATTTGATTGCGCCCTTTTGATTGCGCCCTTTTGATTGCACCCTTTTGAAATTCGCCCTGTTGATAGGATACCGGAATGTCCTACACTTGGGGAGTGGAGGTCATTGAAAGCAGGGGTTTGGTCATATTATTGTTAATATTATTGGTTAGTCAAAATTCTTTCCTTAAATCCAACTTCTATTTCATCAAAAATTGTTTACGTCAATCCAGCTTTTATTTTATCAAGAATTATTTTCATGATTTAATCAAGAAATGCTTCGAATAATCAATCCAGCTTTGATTTAATGAAGAGTTTTTTCATCCATCCACTTTATATCTCACCAAGCACTGTTTTCATCAACAGTACAGATTCACCATATAGACCTTTAATGTAGGCCTATTAACAACTGTCAACTGAAGTAGGCCTACCTGATTGAAACCATAGTAGCCTAGACCTGGGGCCTATTCATTTAGTGACGTGGACATGGGCGTCCCCAGGAATTTTTCTAGAGGGGTGCAGACCTTTATATAATTGCCACTTGGACTAAATAGGTTGTCGAAAGCAACGATCACTCCACCTTCGACTCTCGCTCTTTCTGCGCTGGCTCCCTGTCGATTCACTGTCACGGAACCCAGCATGCGAAAAAGTCATATAAACCATAGATGTAAAAAACGATGGAAACGGAATAAAAAACGGGGAAAACGTCGGTTTTTTTCGAAAATATAAAAAACGACAAAAAACGATAAAAAACGGAAACGGTAAATAATTTGACTTTGCTACATTTTAACCTTGAAAACATTGATTAGGAACCTACTACACGCAGGCTATCTCTTAAATGATGATGTTAAATGATGGATTAATGACTTTAGTTAGCTGAATCCTTGAGAGTTGGCGGAAAACATAAGGAATATCAGAAAAAAATTAAAATCAAGGAAAATAATAACAGAAAGTAAATGAAAAATAAAGTTAAAGAAAAACTAAAAAAACGATAAAAAACGATGGGAAAATAAAAAACGAAAAAAACGACGTTTTTTGGGAGAGAATAAAAAACGGAAAACACTTTTTACAACTATGATATAAACATTCATTGTCAATAAGCCTAGTTAAATTTTATGTGACTGAAATCTGACCTTGCTCTTGAAATAACAAAACAATCGTCTGGGTTCTTATCCAAACTGATTTATAATAATCGTACCGTATTGAATGACCTTTCTATGGTGCCCGCTGTAGGCTTATACTGGTATACATGTGTATTTAGTTTAAAGTCTGGCCGATTACAGACCTCAACTTCAAGCGAAAACGAAACACTCCTTAACTGCTTGTTCCGTTACTAACAAATTGTCCTTCGCTCAATCGCTCTGCCTCGAGGGGGAAGCTTTTGTCCCTTAATTGTGTTGCAATGGGAGTTGGGACCTCAACCTGTCAGCAAGCATGGGCGGAGACCTAGGGGGGGACAGGGGGGGACGGTCCCCCCCAATAAAAGTGTTGGGGGGACGGCCCATGCATTTGTCCCCCCCAATGTTTGAGCGTCAAGACTTTTTTTGGCGGCGAAAATAGAAAATTTGGTGGAGATTTGTCCGGATGACTAAAAAAAAAAAAAAAAAAAAAAAAGGTCATCAACTTTTTTGGCGGCGAAAATAGAATATTTTTTGGGAGATTTGGTCGAAATTTTGGCCGGATGACTAAAAAAAAAAAAAAAAAAAAAAAGGTCATCAACTTTTTTGGCGGCGAAAATAAATTTTTCCCCGGGATTTCGCCGGTCGTCAGAAATTTTTCCGAAAATCTCGCGTCTTTCCGTCCCCCCCAATTCTCGGCGCAGGTCTCCGCCTATGTCAGCAAGGGCTAATTTCCCCCAAGATAGAGGTATTGACCATAATTATCCTTCTGCATGCATGCTCACTATATACTAATCCTTTTCCCCTTCTCTCCCCCTCACTCAGCCCTATCAAAAATTAAGTATCGACTTTGATGTGATGTTTCCTCTTCTCTCCCTCCTCTGTCCCTTCTACCTTTTCCTCTCTGTCTCTCGCTGGCGACCTCTCGATCTTTCCTCTTCTTCGCGACAATGCACGAAATATCGATGACGTCATCAGCGCAACAATTGTAAGAATCATTTACAAAGTTGCGTCATCAGTATTTTTGTTGGTTCGCAAAGTATAGGTACTTTAAATTACGGCTAAAGGCACGCTTTCTTTCATTCTTACAATGACCAAGAGATTTGTTGCTGTAGGCCCTAAAGCCGCCCTATGGCCTATACACAGTTTTATAATTGTAGGAAAATAACTGGATTCAGACTTTGATTTATGTGGAGTTGGGGTGTGCAATGAAAACTTTACTATGGGTCCTAAGAAAGACAATTAAGGCGTTGAACCAAAACCCCGGGAATTCTCACTCTGGGCCTGTATGCATAAATTACACAGTAGGCTTATAAAAGGAAAAGGAAGGCCAAGAAGGAATTGGCTGGATAACATAAAGACATGGACGGGCTTGCAAATGGGAGAAATGCTAAGAATGACGGAGGACAGGAATCGTTGGAGGAACATCGTGCATGATGCGGCCGTTCGAACCTCGTACCGAGGATGGCTAGGAACAGGAACAGGAGCAGGCTTATAAAATAAATACAAACAGTAGGCCTAGGCCTACGTGGACTGGCATTGCTGCCTGTTCACTAGTTTTTCTGGTCAGCGCGGCAGCGCCTTTTGAATGAGTTAATTCACACGAAAAATAACGCAGAAAATGAGTCTTTATACACCGTTGCTATAGGTAATATTCATTGTGACGTCATAAACCGCATATACCCTGAGGATTGTGGAATACTCTAAAATCAGTCATATATTCTGAGGCTGGGGTCGACATGCTGTTTGTTATTAATGCTGTTATAGGCCTAATTATCTGGTAAACTATGGTAAAGCAAGTAAGTAAGAAAGTAAGAATATTCTTTATTTATACCACCAGCAAATGCACAGTAGTTTACAGAAGAAAAAAAGCATTTATGCACAGTTATATAACATTCTCTTAATAAAACTTCTTTTGGCAAAAGAATCAACTATAATGTCTTTTTTTAGAATTAAGGGCGAAACTATAGTATCCGGGACCGATGTTTATAACATTGTCTTAGTATAGTATAGTATATATAATCTAATGACGACACTAACCCTAACACTAACCCTAACCGACCCTCAGGACGCTTAACCTGACCCTAACCGACCCTCACGACGCATAAGCTGACCCTAACCGACCCTCACGACGCATAACCTGACCCTAACCGAATTGGAAATTTCCAATGTTATAAACATCGGTCCCGGATACTATAGTTTCGCCGAATTAAGATACTAACACCACAAACTTCAATTTTATCCATTCAGTTATATACGATCATCATGCAGGCACGTTTAATTCATTTAGAATCAAACGATGTACGATGTAGCGAGAGTTTGTTCACTTATGATTGAAATCTGACAACACATAATGCAGCAGAAGAACGTTCTGATAAGGAAGCGTGTTCTTTGACAAAACACTGATAAGTAAGGTAGGCCAATGGACAGTTGCTTGAAACTTAAACAGTTGTAGTTATGTAACAGTAATAGCCTTTGAGGCTCTATATTTAAAGTAACATATCAACAATAGGCTAAGTAATATAAGTGATTATAGGTTGGGCCGGCCGTCCACAGTCAACATATAAAACATATTATAATCACTGTAACCAAAGACCAACGAAGTTTTTCCCGGGCCAAGACAAAAAATTTGGCCACCCCTTCCAAAATTTCTGTATCCGCCCATGGCGGTGAAAACACCAGGGTGAAAACTGCCAGTGTGGTTGGGGTTCAAACCGCAGTCTTTCTTACAGCCCTATGGTAAAGTCTGTTTTTCACACCCCGTATTTAGAGTGAATCATAGTCCAATCCCACCCCCATCAGTTATTTATCAACAATTCTCACACTGGATCAGCCTACGCTTACAGTATAGGCTATAGGAGTCAGTTTAGTTTAGAATTGGAGTCAGTTTAGTTTAGAATTGAACATAAAATAGATTAGCGAGTATGAAGATCTTTTGGCGTTACATCAACTACACACCGAGATTAGTGTGAAATTTTTGGAGATCCTCAGTTCCCAGTAAAAAGCCATTCCTAAACCCTATCAGCGATAAGTAGCTGCGCCGTCTGAGCTGTATAAAGTCAATAGCTTTTCTCATAGCCTTGGTACGCGTGTAAGTACTCGCTAATGATAGGAGACGTTGAGCGCCAAAGTGAAAAACTTCGGAAGTTAGTTCTCTGACGACCAACGCCTCTTATAATCTCAATGATACCTCTTGGATGGTAGGATTCTAAACCTCCTGTTGCTTGCGAGCAAATCGCTTGGACCTTTCATAGGCGTTTTGGACCGTTTTATTTAGACTTGCTGTTGATTGAAAGTAAGCAAAAGATTTAACGTACCAGTGAAAACTGCTGCACGTGATTTCTTGTAACTGACCGCAGGAACAGTCGCTCGAAGTACGCGTCGGCACTGGTATATATTTGCATATAGGCTTTTGCTAAAACGAATGGGCGTTTGCGATAGGCTAGCCTAATGCTCTCTAGCTGCAACTATAGAGGTCTACGTTACGTATGTAACACGCGGTCTAGACAATAGACAAACGTTGCTATCAGCGACGGTTGCTAGTGCCATTTGCCTTCTTGATATAATATTATTGACCATAGGAATAATTACCCTGCAAAGCATTATGGATAGGCTTGAATTAGCTTTCTTTAATGGCAACACAACTTCCATTGTAAATCTGGATCTAATAATAGTAATTATGAAACCGCAAATTCTCAGCCAATCAGACATCGTATTTTCTATTTTTCTTATGCTGCACTGCGGACAATGTGATATGTTACTCTATCCATTCAGAACCATATAATATATTTTAAAGAGTGAAGTGTAGCAAATGGCCGGTCCATGTTTTTATAATTGGATACCGTGGTGTGGATCACAAAGTTACTGGCCGCCATTTTGACTTCCTTGCAAGTGGACTGGATGAGCTGGGTGCTGCTAGTTAACGTTTGTTTGTGGAATATGGGAACAATGATTGTAGGACATTATCTCCCCGCTCCTGGACATTATCCCCTCGGACATTATCCCCCGGACAAAAGCCCCCAGGACAAATCCCCCCATAGGACATTATCCCCCCGGACGAAATCTCCCCTCTGTGCAATTAGTCGGTTTCTTCATGTAGTTTATAAAGCTTGATTGCCCTGTTTTTAATCGCTGTGTCAACTTATTAATGTCGTCACTGATAAGACTGAGGCTACTAGCACTGCCATTCAGATGCAAATTAAAGGCTTGTTAGCGTCATTTAGTTATTCATTTCCAACACAAGGAGTTGTTAGTGTCCGTTAGGTACACAATTGTGACCTTTTAATGCTGCTTGCGAGTTAAGTTAGAGACTCGCAAATGTTCTTAACATCCATTGAACATTCCCATGAACTACACATCTGTCAGGAACATTTGACGACTTGTGTACTAAATTAATACTATAATACAATACAATACAATTAGTCATTTATACCGTGCTTTAACAAAGCAAGTCTTGCACAAGAGCGTGCAAAGAAGATATGAAGAAGATATGGAATAGTGATAGACTTGACAAACTCAAGAATATTTCTAATCGGCATTGGGAGTTGGTGGTAATAATTTATTATTTATGGCTACTGTTGTGGTTTTAAAAATTCCAGGCAGATACTAAAAGTTTTGACCGAGTTATAGCACTTTTTGTTGGGATCTACTTTTCATCAGGACACAGTTTACGGACTATATTTCATTATAATTTACTTCTGGAGAAGCTGGTTATAATTTATGATTTTATGACTTTGTATTTTCTGTATTGGTGTAATATACGACAGATGTTTAAAAAAAATAGTAGCCAACGGTAAAATGAATGTTTTATTTAACTAACTAGCCGAGGTACCCGGCATTGCCCAGGAAATTTAGGATTCGCCAGCTTCAGGTCAATCCCCTACCAGGCCTACCTCCTCACCCTCCGTCCACCTCATCCCACTCCTACTCCCCACGACTCCACTTTCTTCCTCCATCCCACTCACCCATTGCCCGCCTACCAACCTTGCCTCCACCTCTTTGGGGTACACGGGTTTCGACCCACACACTCGCCCCAACCGCCTGCTCCCCACCCGACTCCACCCCACTCCAACCTCCACAGGGTGCCAACTCCTCTGGGGTTTATAACCGGTATGCCACATGTGAAATTTTGATTTTCCGTGAAATTTTTATCTTTCCAGCAATACCCTACCCCACCCGTCCCCTTGGAGGTCCAGGTGTGTGTTGGGTGGGTTCGAGGTGGCTCTGGTAGCGCTCTGTCTAATCGCTCTGTCTAATCGCAATGTTTCAGGGTGAATAGCTGTGAAACTATGGTGACGGAATGGAAATAACGAAAGTTTGGGTTCTCGTCCCCCCCTGGCCCCCATGGTGGGAGAGATTCGCCAACCTCTCCACTGGGCCTCATGGTCCTCTGTCTAGGTGCAAAGTTTCAGTTCAATAGCTGCAAAATAGGGACGTGCATTCTGGATAACCATACATACATACTTTACTTTCTGCCTGGAAGGATCATTCTACTGCACATATTATGCGGGCTTTAGACCAAACATCTTACCATCATCCAGAGTGAATGATGGAATTTGTGTTTAGTTTGTTTACTTAGTAATATTCGCTAATATTTCTGATGTTTGATCATTGAGTATTGTGAATCTATAAGTTTGTAAGTTGCTTAAGGATTACTGTTTACTCATTGAAGGCCACGTGACCTATACTGAATACTGTATGGAGGGCCAGCAGACAAGGGCAGAAAAACAGGTTTGCTTTTAGTGTGTTCATTTTACAACCTTATTTTTCTGAAGTAGTCTTAGCTCTGTGAATACTAACTGTGTTTCATTTGCCTAATGCACCAACTATAATGTGTCCTAGAGTTTACAAGTGTTAAAATTTTGCTTTAATTTTGCATTACATTTCTTGCTGTATTAAATTTACTCTCTTTACCATATATTTAAACTTGCCTCTAAGACACATTATGTTTAGATAAGTTAGGACCTGTTGGGTAGTCAAGTGTGCAGTGCAATTGAGAAGTTTGTAGAAGACAATATATTGTATGTGCATTTCATGTAGTTTTTTTACTGTGCCTCCTATCTAGCTGTTTGTCTTGAAGTAACTAAAAATGCTTTAAACATTGCTGCCCGCTATAAGATCAGCATGCAGCTTTGGTGAGATAGCTTAAACTTAAGGAAGTTGCCATGAGATAAAGAAAACTTTGAATCTATTCATAAAGGTGTAGAGTGACTCTTACAAGCTTCCTGGTTTCTTCATTTGTAATCTCTTATTCTTGACTTAGCTTTGTCATTTAGTTGGTACCAGGGCTTTTTTAGTGTTCAGTTGTACACTATACATAAATGTGCAGTTCTACGCGGATTTATGGAGTTATGTAAGCACTGTTGTGTAGTTCAAAATATTAGAAAAGGCTATTGTCCTCTGATTAGGAGTAGTTTTCCATGGATGATGTGAAGAGAAAGAAGGGGTTGTGCTGTTCTAAAGACTCCTATAAAAAGCCCTGGTTGGTACAGAATGTATTTTGTTTTGTGTTTCTCCATGTGTGGTTTTTGTGTTTCTCCGTGTGTGGTCTTGGGTTTTTCCATGTTGTGTTTTGCGTTTCTATATGTTTGGTTTTGTGTTTCTTCATGTTTGGTTTTTGTGTTTCTTCATGTTTGTATATTGTAGTTCTCCATGTTTGACTTTGTGTTTCTTCATGTTTGGTTTTGCTTTTAATTTCTTTCATTTTAACTGTATGTCAGCAAGATATCAATAAAACGAATAGATCATTCTTCATGTTTGGTTTTGTGTTTCTTCAATGAATCTTCATGTTTGTTCAAACTGATCTAATGATTTCTGTCATGCATTTATCATAATGCACCAAATGTCAGAACTTTGATGGCTTAATTGTTGCTTCAAATGACCAAACTGAATTTTGACTTGTCTTGTGTTTCAACTTTGATGGAAGGTAATTTCAGCAGCAGTTCTATTAATTTTTTAGTTCTGCTTTCCTAGACTTGTAGAGCTATTGATCAGTGACAGTTGAAAATATTTTGTCATTAAGATCTTTAGCTTAACAATCAGACCATGTGTGGAACAGATTTGTTCCTACTGTAACTAATCTTAGGAACTTCTATTGCACGATGTCTAAGACACCCACTGCTGGCACACCAAAGCCATGCCATAAGCAGGTAAATATCCATTTGATCGACCCACTAGGACAGAATTTAAGCAGCCTGTGGTGGACAAATAATTTGAAAAGGTATGGTATTGGTAAGTCTTTATAGATGAGTGTGAAATGAAAATTGCGTCAGAACAGAATGGACAGATGCAGGAAGAGTTCCAAACTCTTGATAATAGCAACTGAAAGCAAAAAGTGTAATGAGTCACATGACCTACACCATGAGGCATAAGAAACAAAACCCCTGGAAAAATTGTTATAATTTTAACAATATTCAAGCAATGTGAATGAAATTCAGGAAATTTATAGCTATATAGCAGTCAATGTAGAAAGAATTTCAGTTTGTAGTCAAACTGTCCGCCGCCTTTAGCTTCTACGCATGCGCGAAGTCGCTTGCGCCATTCACGCACCGCCGAGTCAATAATTCACTGGTCACGATCGTTCCAAGCTTGCACGATTCGCTTATGAAGATCTTCAGCATCACAGACCTGTGTTTTGTACACCATTTCATGCATGCATCCCCATATTTTATAATCGACGGGATTCAGATCTGGGCTGTTAGGGACCATAGTGTAGGAATTATGAAGTCAGGATTTTCTTTCTTCAGAAGTGATACCGTTTCTCGAGTTCTGTGCGCTAGAGCACCACCTTGCTGGAAAATGTAAAATTCAGAGTTCTCGAATGTCAGATAGAAGACCTTCCATGAGTAAAGCATCTCTGTAGTATTGGCCATCGATTTTTACCCCGGTTCAATAAAGCGAATTGACGTATGCCCCAGAGAGGAAACACCGACTGGCTCCATCAGGGATTTGCTAAACGGCGGACGTGTACGTAAAAGGCGGTCGGCTGCAATATCTCTCTTTCCAGCAACATGGCCCTAACAGCCAAAATCTGAATCCCGTCGATTATAAAATATGGGGATGCATGCATGAAATGGTGTACAAAACACAGGTCTGTGATGCTGAAGATCTTCGTAAGCGAATCGTGCAAGCTTGGAGCGATCTCCTCGGCTTGACCTCCTCGGATTTTGACCTGGCACCGGAACGAAAATGGCAGCTGTGGCTATTGCGGATTTGATTTGATATAGCGCCGATGAATAAGCTGGTCTCCCTGACGTGGCTTTTGTGGGCGCTGAGAAATTCTCGAAGATTTACATTACATTACATTGACCAGTGAATTATTGACTCGGCGGTGCGTGAATGGCGCAAGCGGCTTTGCGTATGCGTAGAAGCAAAAGGCGGCGGACAGTTTGACTACAAACTGAAAATCTTTTTACACTGACTGCTATTTAGCTATAAATTTCCTGAATTTCATTCACATTGCTTGAATATTGTTAAAATTCTAACAATTTTTCCAGGGCTTTGTTTTTTATGCCTCACGGTGTGTATTTTAGCAACCAGATTATTTTTTGTTTATCTGATGTTTTAATGTTGGTAATTTGTTTAGATGGAGCTGCTTGAACTGGAAAAAGAGCTGAAAGGATGGAGCTCAAGAAAAATTCAGGTGGAGAAGCTCAAAGTAGAAACAATCTGGCAGTTGGAAGGTAAGAATTGGGAAGTAATTTTGTAAATGTACTTATAATTATGTGAGAGTTGTCCTTCTGTTTTTTTATGTGTCTCACTAAGGGCTCGTGAACAGAAAGCTATAGCTTTGTGAAAAATGTTATAAAAATGGTCTCATGTGAATTGTGACCCATCTGACCAAAACCAGACGTAAGTCGGATTTTGTACAATATGAGATGAGTGTCATATATATTCTAAAAGAATAGTCTCTTCTTTAAAATGACACAAATCTTATTGCTCTGCCATGTTTCTGTCCAACGTTATGAGTAAAAATATGGTTCGACCGTCCAAATTACAATTCTGAGAAAAATGCGTTTGAAGTTTTCTATAACTTTGGAATGCAAGATTCTTTAGAACCATGTTCATAATTAAATAAAATTTCCAACAAATAAACATTTTGCATAATAGGCTAGAGGGAAGTCTGGGCTTTTCACTGATGCCTAATTTATTATGTTAGCCACATGCCGAATATGGCTGCCAATGGCGGGAAAGTGGAAAATGGCGGGAAAAGTCATTGAATTATTTGAACAATAAAGCCCACAAAATTATCAAAAATACCATGAAAAATATTTTTGCCAAAATTTTGATTTTAATGTGTATAAAACATATTTATTTATCATTTTCTGTCAAAAGCCAAAAATTGAAAAAATTCGTATTTTTCACATTTTGGTCATTATCTCAGAAGCGTGTGTTCGGACATACGCCTGGTTTTGGTCAGATGGGACACAATTTATAGGTGAATGCCATTTTTTCAGATCACAATCTACTTTAAATCCCAATGAACGGACACTTTATGTTTTGATGTCACTGCTGCAAAATTATGACGCCATTTCACTGTTGCTAATTATCACACTGTTGTTCTTGATGTCATTTCTTTTGCTGACGTCAGAGCTAAACACTCAACTCAAGCGGAATCACAATAAAATATAATAGGGACAATTTTATATGGAGCTGTAAAATGATCGTACCAGTTCAGGAGTGCCATACGAATGACTTATAAGCAGGATAGGCTTTAGCAAACAACTAGGTTTTGAACTTAGATTTGAAGGAGTCTACTGATGACGGCTAATCTGATGGTGGGTGGACATTGGACAAATGTTCCATTATTAAATAATGGTGGCTTAGAAAGCAGAATTGCTGAAGCGCGTCCTCATCCTACATGAAGGGAGGTTGGTCTTCTTAAGCGCCCTAAGCCAAGACATGGCATCTGATGGGGCTAAAGTATGCAAATCAAGTGGATTCGCAAGGAAAGGCTATCTTTGACAAGTGAAAGGACATTTTATTCAAAGATGGAGCCACTAAATAAGAGGTCATTCAAATAACCAGACAGCAGCGGGTTGACAAGCTATGCAGGTACCCTTGGCGCAGCATACTCTTCGACTATAATAATCACACCTGGGAAGAACCTCAAGTGAGCTTGATAAGAGTATTGGTTCTTTATAAATGAGAGTTTAAGTTCTAATTGTAAATTGGATAGTTAAATTGTTTGCAGGAATTATCTTCTTGAAGTTGATAAAATTTTATGTGTTATAGTTTGTCTAAGTAAACTGCTGTGCGTTTTTACTTTTTATGCATGTTGTAATTTGTTTGGTAGTTTGATGTATATTTTGTTTAGTTTTTCCTTTGGTTTAGTGAGGCATTGAAGATTCTGCTTATTAGGCTTTAATGTGATTTATTTGTTTGTAGATGCAAAAGAAAAGCGAAAGGAAATGCTGAAAAATGTCGCTTCTGCAGAAGCATTTAAGAACCCCAATTATCAGCTGAATCAGTTGTAAGTTTATTGTGTCTCTGCAACATATCTCTTCATCAGTGTCAGAATCTAATTGTTTAATTTCTGTTGTTGTTGATTTCTAAGATTTAATGTCATTTCAGGTAGGGATGGTAAATGAAAGATAGAAACTGGTTTTTGGTTCTGAAAGTGATTGCCTGTTTTTACTGTTTACAAGCTGATATTCGAATTTTGAAAATCATATTTATGGATTTTATGCATTTGCACTGTCTTTTAGCATAAAGATTGCTGTCAGAACAAACTAAAATGCAAGAAATGAATGGTGTCCGCGATGCTGCATTACCCACGGCTCATTATATATAAGAGGTCATTGACCCATGGTACATAAGATATCAATGTGCGGTACTTCGCGTGCAACATCGTCATGCATATCGTCAAATTTTAGCATTTTGTGATGGCGAAAACGAAAACCAGTGAACAAGACAAGTTTATTGTGGTATCTCTTGGACACTTTTACATCGTAAAGTCGAAAATTGGTTCTAGATTTCTATTCTGCTTCTATTCTAGCCAAATTAACTGTTATGAGTGTGCCTATCGTACACTGTGGGTGGGAAGATAAGACTGCAAGGGACATGACTGGCCAGCTGCCCTCATATGCCAAGGCTAAGAAAAAATAGCACCATACTCATGGGCCTCATGGCTGCCTCAGAGGTAGAGGACTCTTTTTCTATGTGCCAGGTTAAACAGGGAATGTGTGCTGCATTCGTCTCATCACTGCTTTGTTTCTCTTCTACTTTCTTGAATTGGGAGAATGTTTTGTGAATGATGATCTAAAACGTTTGTCATATATAAATGTTTTTTGCTGCATTTCAGTGCCTTAGAACAACGTGATGAAGAGATACGCAAGCTGAAGCTTGAAATCGACAATTTGCAGCAGGAAAAGGTCAGCAAAAATATATTATTGAGTTGGATTCTCAGGCAAAAGGTAGTGGCAGAGAGTAATTTAGAATGCCTTTTGAGGTGTAATGATTGATTAGAAGGAGTGTAAACTCATTTTTGAACTACATTCTTTACATTTTTTGGCTTTTCACCTGTTGCTTCAAGTTTGCCAGTAGAATGGCTTCATTTTGCATTTATGCATTCTTTTGTTGTATTTTATGGTATCCAGTCCAAACCGCGCACTCAAAACCATGCACACATTTTGCATTTATGCATTCTTTTGTTGTATTTTATGGTATCCAGTCCAAACCGCGCACTCAAAACCATGCACACAAAACCGCGCACGATCATTACCGCACACGATCATAACCGCGCAATGATAGACACATCGTTATATTAGGCCTACCATGAAGTATTTCTTTTCATCCACTGCACTGTTAGTATAATTATATATGGTGCCTAGGACACACATGGTATTATCCTAGTATCAATATTCCCTATGTTGGGAGGTTCGTTTCCAGCTTACTTTCCTTGTATCGTACCGTCTATATGGAGTCATGACTTTAGCGGTGACTTCTAAAGCTACAATCTTCAATTTATAAGCTGTTCAAATCAGAAACTCGAATAAGCTGCCCACGAACTCGCCACGTGTAGCAGTAGATCCTTTGAAGTGCAAATGTTCATGCTTTCTTCTATTTGCTTAACGTTCGACAATACCGGTAGTTTTCATGACCATTCGAATGCTATTTTCAAAGGTTTGGTACGATATCGAGCTTCAACAGATGCTCAAACAAGCCTAGGTTAGGATCGTCGATCGAATATTAGTTTCAAAGGAAATGTTCGGAACCCCTCGAATTTGAACAGATGCACAAACGAGCGCGGTTATGATAGTGCGTGGTAATGATCATGCGCGGTAATTATCGTGCACGGTTTTGTGATGCACGGCTTTGTGTGTGCTGTTTTGCGTAAGCGGTTTTGATAGTAAACCGTATTTTATTCTGTTCGTGAATTTTTTTAGCGTTGATTTCATCACTTTGAATTTGGTGTTTAGTAAATCTTTGATATAGTTATTGAATTTGAGGTAAACACTTGAACTGATCAACTTTTCATCATAGCTTATTGTTGAGGAATAAAATCTAAACAGTATTGTATATAACTTGTTTAAGATTACTGAAGATTTTAAGTGTTTTATGCATATCAAGTAGTAACGTTCCTATTCATCAAGTTATAATTAATGAAACTTATATGCTGCCAACTGAAAGATTAAGGATGCAAACCTTAATAATAATAATAATAATATTAATAATAATAATAATTACGACGATTTATATGGCACAGTAACACAGCCATGCCATTACAAGGGCAGTACCAAACAGGCAGAAATGGCTATAATAAGTGCACCAACTGTGCGCTGTCAGTGAGGGAGAAGGCTGGTATCCTACCTCCGTTATCTGAGGTTAAGAAAATAAAGGCGCTAATGCTTCATGCTCATGATTGCCTCTAGGGTTTTGATTAAGGGACTGCTCTTCTTTGTCTAATTTGTTAATTGGTTTGTAGTAATACTCTTTACTTTCACCTGTGATTATAAGACTAATTATACAAGGCATTACAGTACTGGATGATCATCTAATTACCAGTTCTCTAGAAGATGTAGTCTAGGCTATTTTATGTGGAATTAAGATCTATGTGAAGAAATGAGTTCATTTTAACAGTTTATTATTTCCTTTAAGTACATTATGTTTATACCATGAAGAAATAAGTCATGTGGCGTTTCTAAAACTGTCAGGTTCTGCTGGAGAACAACTTGGAAAAGGAAAGATGTAATGTAGAAGCAGAGAAGAAAAACCTGAACGTGTTGCATGAACGACTGCGTAGTGAGGTTGGAAATGACTTGACATGCTTTGTTGTAAATTAATTGCGTGAACTTGTTATTGCTTATGGATTGGTTATTGCATTTTTGCGTGCCACAGCTGCCATGCAGCCTGTTGCCACATTTAATTCATTCAAGAATTTATATAACGCTTCAAGGGGACTACTCAGAAGCGCTCCCGACTCTAGCATGGCAAAAAAGGACAGTTTTGAGTTTAATAAAAATTGTTTAAGTAATAACTCCAGCAAGTAGACGTAGCTCCTGTGGAAGCCCATTCCAGACAACTGGGCCGATCACAGAAAAGGCTCTATGCTGCATCGTTGCAGTTTGTGCAAAAGGGACCAATAGCAATCCCTTCTGTGCAGAACGAAGGGGCGGTGGTCTTGGGTACTAGTGGAGCAACAAAGCTCTTGCAAGTAGTGTGGGGCAATTCCGAGCTGGCATTGCCTAACTAGGGCAGCGATCCTAAATTCAATGCGCTGCCGAGTAGAAAGCCAGTGTAATGTCTCCAGCATATAGCTGGACACATTTAACACTCATTAAAATAAATTACTAAATTTAATAAACATGGAGCCCGAATGGAACATTATTATTTAGCTTTTATTGTTTAAAAATTATCCATGGTATTTTAATTAAGGTAAAGATCTAAATGGAAGTTGAAAAAAAGAGATAGTTTTGGTCATTGAGAGTTTAATTTATTTGTGTCAGACTATCCTGTATTCAGGAGCTAATAATACAGCTTATTGTCGATCGGGAGAGCAGAGAACACAAAAAGCATGCAACAAAGCTGATGAGGTAATCATAAGTAAGTAAGTAAGAATATTCTTTAATAGACCACCAGCAAAGGCACAGTAGTTTACAAAGGAAATAAATAATAGAAAACATTTATGCGAAGTTATACAACATTCGCATAATAAAACCTTCTGGCAAAAGAATCAACTCTAGGAAGGGTTAGATTATGTGGCCTTGGTCGAGTATTGTATGGAGTCACCTTATCGGGAGGGAGGAGATCGTGAAGAATGTGACAAGGATTTAGGAGGATAGAGCGGAAAAGAGCAGAGTCAGCTCTAGAACAGAGTTCGTCAAAACTAGGAAAATCGGCAGGAAGGAAGCTAGAACGGGTCAATTTTCTTAAAAGATTGTTAAGACGTTTTCGCTCCATTGCATTGGCAAATCCCCACCAAACAGGGGAAGCATAAAGTAATCTTGCAATGGTAGTAGCTCTAACAACGTCAAACAGACGTTGACCATGAAGGCCGTGGGCGACCAAAACACGCAGAGTAAACATGGATAGCCGGGCTTTACAGCATATTCTGTTAATGGGAGCCTCAAAGCCAATCCGATCAGAGATATAACCATCTGCTGGACCCTTTCAATGCCCGAGATGGAGGGAGGGAGAGCAATAGCTTTAGACCGAGGTCGCCTGATGATCATTTCACTGGTCTTAGCTTGATTTAGTATTTTAGTTTAAGATTGCTAATGGATGCCCACTGTGATAATTATATGGTCAAGTTCAGAAAGAGTGGTGTCAATGCAAGAAGCTGGGATTAGCAAGTAGCTATCATCAGCATATTTAGGAAGACGGTTACCACTGAATTTGGGTTTGAGACTGGAAATGGCTATAACAAAATCAGTAGGTCCAAGGCCAGAGCCTTGCACAATACTAGCATTGATGGTACAAAGCGGAGAGATTTCACCCCAAATTTCGTGCAGTGCTGACACTCGTGCAAGAGAACAAGTACCTAGCTGTATAAAAAATCCGGGATGGGCTGTCATAGATTTGTGCAGCACCTTTTATAGAGAAACTCATTGTAGGGAAACCAGGATTGAACAAAATGGTCTTCAAGCTCTGACAGAACAGAGGTAACTAAAGACCATGAAGCACATGTCATAAGATTCAATTCCAAAAAGTTGATCTGACTAAAATGTATTCATGTTACAGATTGCATAATTCTGCACAGACATGTGCAGTCACTTGTTCTAAGATTTCTAGTTTAATGATGCAATTGTTACAAATGCTGACAAATTTCTGTTTTTGTAACGTTTTTAAAATGCAATTTTAAATGTTCACATTTTGCACAATAATCAGTTGATGCCATTTGATGCCAGTTATGTGATAACTTTATTGATAAATTTTCTGAACAGATTGAGGAACTTCAGCTTATTCTCGATCGTGAGAGTACAGAGCACAAACAGCATGCAACAAAGTTGATAAAGGAATCAACCGATCTCAAAGAGGTATATGATATGTGCAAGCTGTTATCTCCTGCTATGGTGAAGAAACTTCCAAAATAAAAACATGCAAATGTGTAGAATTGTCTGGGAAGGCTGCATCTATTAAAACGATAGATTTGAAATGATTGAGATTCTCAAGACTTTCCACATTTGATTAGTCATCCGAAATGAGCAAAACTTCCTGGCTGACTGTCAGAATTGTTGTGTGTCTAAGAAGTCTAAATTTATTCATGTGCATGTATCTGAACACGTACAGCACATTTTCAGGTTTGCACATATGTGCTGATTTTATTTTTAGTCTTTTATATCATTCTTTTATTCTTGCGTTTGTGATAAAATGCGATAAATGAATATATTTGCCAAATAAAAGTTTCAGTAAATTCAAGAACTGCCTTGCTCTTTTTAAGGCAACATGCAGGTACGTCTTTTGGGGGGCCCGGTAGAGTAATGGACGACATCCTGGCGTAGAGTGCGAGAGGTAACGAGTTCGAGCCCTCGTTGGGCGGACATGCTTTGTAGGCGGCTACTAGCGCCGTGTATTGCAGACTGTCTGTTCAGTTACCGTAGTAGTTAAGTTTGGTGTTTATTAAGATTGCTGCGTAACTTGTACCCGTACATCTAAAGCACAGTGCGTTTGCAGGCACTCAATTAAAGAAAAAAACTTATTATTATCTTAAATCATTAAGTGCTGGTACTTATGCAGATTTCATTGTTAGCTTTCTTATTTGATTGGTAATACTTTGTTGTATGCCATCTGAACCTCCATGATTTGAAATTTGTTTTAATTCTTTGTATATTATATACACTAATGACAGCAGTACACCATGGCAAGCAGTCTATTAGAATATTTAGGTTTAAAGCTTTACTTTCTGTTTTATGAAAGTTTTCTAACAGTAGTGTTTCTGTGCTCTTCTTCATGTTTAAGATTCTTCGGGCAACGGAAGAAAGGTTTAGAGCTACCGAAGGTCTACTATCTTGTAAGAGCAGTGATTTTACTTCTGGACACTGACAACTTAAAGTTTTACTTTGTGCAACTGCTGCACGATAATATATATATGCATGGAAACCTGCTAAATTGATTTTTTGCAGAATTTTTTATTGGTCTTAATTGTTCCAATCAACAGCTGTAAGTTAGGGTGAAGGTTATTTCCAGCATGATGAAAATGATTAGGAAAGTACCAGTATCGTTGGCTGCTGCTAAGCATTAGCAAGAGGCTGCAGAACAAAACCAAACTGTAGCTCTGACAAGTTTTTCAAAGAGAGAGAGGCTGCTACTAGCGCCGTGTATTGCAGGCTGTCTGTTCAGTTAGTAGTTAAGTTTGATGTTAATTAAGATTACTGCATAACTTGTACATCTAAAGCGCAGTGCGTTTGCCTTTCCCGTAGCGGATCATCTGCCTTGGTCTGGTGCATTCTATTCTATTTGCGGATTCATAAAGTGCTTCACAGTACAGCCTAATTGGAGAAATTCCAAATGCGAAAACCCTTAGAACAATAAAAGTCTTAGAGAATGAGCAGAAACCGATCTGCCTCAGATAAGACAATTTATTACAGGAAGGTCATTCCACAGCAGAGGGCCAACAGGTGCAAGTGCACAATGTTTTGCTGTTGTAGTCCATAATCATAGTACTAGAAGGTCATGGCAGTCTATATGGCAGAGGATGTTTAGAGATAGCTGAGATAAGCTGCCTGATTAGATCTAACTATATGCGGGATGTCTTGCATGGTTCTCTTTCCTGCAGCGGATCATCTGCCTTGGTCTGGCGCAGTTTTACAGGTGTGACACCTGTCTATTTGCAAGGGCTCTGCTGCTCCACCCTATGCGTCCAGCATTGTGGTTCTCTCCACTCTTCTGAGCGGGCTGAGCTTGTTCACCAGTCAGACTTCTATTGTGCAGTGCCATGCCTTTTCTGTTGCTGGCCTTGCAAACTGGAATGGTTTCCTGTGGAACTACGTCTAATGCCTAGAGCTCTTGTGATCATGCTCCTCTTCTCTTCTCTCAAAACTGTTGTCTTTAGCCAGTGTTGGGTTGGGAGCCTTTTGAGTAGAGAGTCTTGAAGGGGCGCTACATAAATCTCTTAAATGAAATGAAATGATATAGTTGAGTTGGGGGGCCTGGTAACTGAAGATGCCCAATGCACAAAAGACATAAAATGCAGAATTAGCCTGGCTTCAGCAATGTTTGGCAGACTCAGCAGGCTATCAAACAACATATTAACAAGAACCAAATAAGGCTGTATGAATCTCTGGTTATACCAGTGCTGCTACCTGCTATATGGCTCAGAATGCTGGTGCCTAAGAAAAGAAGATGAAAGAAGACTGCTGGTGGCGGAGATGAGCTGGCTAAGAGGAATACTGAGAAGATGATTCTGAAGATCTAGGATAGAAAGGATACGCAATGAAATAACCGAGAGGAAACTGGACAAAAAGAAACAGTAATTGACAGAATCAGAAAGAGAAGACTGACTTGGTTCGGACATGTTACACGGATGGAGGACAAAAGGCTGCCAGCGACAGTGCTATTTGGACAAACAGAAGGGAAGAGAAGGAGAGGAAGACCAAAGAAGACATGGATGAAGAACGTGGTGGAGGACCTAGAAACGCAGGGCATGGACAATTGGACATATGAAGAACGGTGGATAAGACCAGAGAGAGCAACTTGGAGACGTCTTGTAAGGACCTCATCATCAGCATGCGCTTGACGGATGAGAAATTGGAATTGAGAAGTAACTAACTGACTGGTTGTGCATGTAATTATTTTAGTTTGGAACAAAATTTGCGAAGTATCTTCTTTTAGATACTGGTTTTCACTGTTTTCACACATATGTGTGTATATTGTGGCATACTGGACTCTGGCTTGAGTCACGGTAAGATACCCAACACATCAGAAGCAAAACAATCCTTGTAAAAGCTCAGTTTCTGCTTTAAAACGACGAAATAATCAGACACTCTATCACTGAACTATCTGAACTACTGAACTTTGCTAATCTCGTACAGAACAACAAACTTCTCATGTAGATGACTTATATTGAATTGATCTTAATAGAACATTGGTGCAAATCTAAAATAACCTGAATATTTGTTTGTGTTTATAGCCCAACTCCATGAAATGACGTTGGCTGCTAGAAAAGCACAACAAGAAGTCAAGAAAGTTGCTGCTGACTCAAACTTGGGTCTTAGAAGACAAATACGCCATGAACAGAGAGAAAATAGCAGGCTGAGGGCCAGGTTTAGGATTGCTAAACGTGCTAAGAACTGTACAGATGCACCAGTATATCAGTAAGTGACATATCTTACCATCTCATACGCACTTGTGGGGCGCGGTGGTGTAGTGGTGGCGTCGTTGCCTTGAAGCCAGAAGGTTCGAGGTTCGAATCCACCTCGCGCGTAAGGACCTTGGGCAAGTCCTTCACTCACAATTGCTCAGCGCTTCGGCGTGAAACTCCGATGCAGTGTCCGCTCTGCAGTCGGGAGCGCCTCTGAGTAGAGAGCTTGAAGGGGCGCTATAACAAGTGCACAAACAAACAAACAAACAAACTGACAATGAGATTTCTTGATGCAAGGCTAAATAAATAAGCACTTACTATTGCATCTGTCATTGTAATTTTGATTTTATACAGCTTTACAAGGAGCTCTAGTCAATGTTACAATAAATGATGAGAAAGTTTGTAAGAATATTATGTTAAGTGTAGCATTACAAAGTATCAGTTCTGGAATAAGATGGCTACTCCTGAGTTTTCGATGTTTGGCAAGAAATGCCAGTTTTACATACTGAGCTTCAAGTTGGATTTTCAATGCCATTATGTACAACTCGAGACTGCAGTAGTTAGCAGCCAGAACTGTTGTTTGAGAGTTCGTAGTCAAGATTGAAGACGGGGCCGATATTTGGTTCAAGATTTCTTCCCTGACCTGATTTTATGCAAAAATTTCTACATGAGCGCCTCTTGCTTTTGGTGGGAAAAAACTAGGTGTATGGAGAGGACTGCCTACTGTTATTATTTGGGATAATGTTTTGTGAAACATAATTTTAAAATTTGCTGTATAAACACTGTGTTTCAGGCAGCAGCGTAAAGAAAAGGAGAACAAAGCAACCCCGGATGACAACTTGGTGGGCATTAAAAGAATGATTTAGAGCTGTTTGTGTCACTTTACCTTATCATTGAAGCTCACTGTTCTGATTATCCAGAATTGAAAAAAATTCGTTTAAATTTTAATTTATCTGAGGTGGAGTTTGCTATATTATGTAGTCTAATGATCAGGTGCGCTGGACTGGGAACCGAGAAGTTGAGAGTTCAAACCCTGTCAGAGGAAAGACTGGTTTTGAGATTTCTGTGAAAATTTTGCTCCTAACCAACTCGGCTATTATGGAGTACACTGACTATATTCACTGTTCATGGTAGTTTCTGACAGTGAGTAAGGAAGATGATTGACTTTCTGCCCTCATTATCTTTATACTCATGACTGCCTCTTTCAGTTAGCTTAAGGAACTACTCTACTTGTCTGATTTATATCTTGGTTTGCAGTACTTAATTCTCTGTTTTTGATAATCATCATTCAATTGTGTTTATTATTATTATTTTTATTATTGTTATTATTCTTAAATAGATTTGTAATGTGCACAAGGTCACACTGATATGTGAATTGAAAGTGTGCATAGTCAGCCACTAGAAGATGCCATTAAATATCAAAGTGCTTGAAAGCCAAGGTAAAATAGTGAGTTTTGGGTCAATTAGTATTTGAGCTATGAAGCGAAAACGGAAGCCAATTCCATTCTCTGGGTATAGAGACCTGGAATGCACGCTAGTCCAAAACTTCTATTATTATTAAATAAATTTGTAACACGCGCAAGGTCATACCGAGATGTGAATCTGAGGCACAGGACTCTGCATTGGGACTCAGCTAAAGGATAGATACTTGATGATCATAGGCATTGAGGAGGAATGTAAGAAGTTAGTAGTGACTGAAGGTAGGGAGATTTGCTTCCGTTGAGGGATTTGTAGATTTTAATAGATTTGTAGGTCAAGTTTACCAATGTGAATTTTATCTTATGTTTTTTTAAATATTTTATTGCGACAGGACTAATTATTCAATGGTATCATTTGATGACCTTGTTATTTGATTACTATCTCTCTAGAAGACGATTGTCCAGGTTATATTACGTTTTGAAAGTTAGATAAGGAAAATACTATTATTGTCAAATTTTGGGTACCGGGTATACAAAAACAATCTTTTTAATCATTCTTAATAGAAGTTAAATTTACCTAGGCCTGTGCTAAAATGCCGTTCTCAATTGGTATTCCAATAAATACTCCGCAGACAGACTCAGATAGTCGAACAGTTTGATTCTGCTCAACATAAATGGTCACCAGCATTGTGTGCACTGTGATGCACCACCACTTGATGTCGTTGGGCCATATCTAGGATCAAACAATATGTACAGCAATAAAATTTAAGTTGAAGTCAACATTTTACAGCTAAAGACACTGCTATTGCTTTGCCATGGAAGCCTTGGGAACTTGGATGTCGTCCAATCGACTCCACCTAGACTCTTTAAAAACTCAATTCATTTGGCTTGGCACCCACCAGCAGCTGACAAAGCTAGATATGACAACCATTGCTGATGCCTTTCCTGATTTTTCTTCTCAACCAGAGTCTGTGACCTTGGTGTTACTCTAGACCAAGAGCTCACTTTTGCTCCACACATTCACTCACTCATCCGTGCCTGTTATTATCAACTGCGTCAACTACGCACTGTTGCTCGCTCGCTTACTCCTACTGCTGCTGCAACCCTTGTCCATTCATTTATTACTACCAGACTTGACTACTGCTGCTCTCTCTATGCTGGCCTACCAATTGCCCGTCTGAGTTGTCTTGATCGCGTCCTGCGCTCTGCAGGCCGCCTTATTAGCCGTGTTCCAAAATTCAACCACATCTCCAGCTATATGCATGACGTTCTTCACTGGCTCACACTCAAGCAACGAATTGAGTATGGGATATCTACTCTAGTCTGGCCCTGCATGCTAAACCTTGCTCCTGCCTACCTTTGTGAGCTCTGTAGCCCTACTCTTAGTTCTCACCATTTCCGCTCCCTTCGTTCGACTGAACAAAGTCAGCTCTCAGTCTCTTTTGCTCATACTTCCACTATGCAGAACCGTGCTTTCTCAGTGGTAGGACCCTCAACCTGGAATGGCCTTCCTCTGACTCTCCGCTCTCTTTGTAAAAATCCTTTTCAGGCTTTTCTCTCTCATCTTAAAACAGTTTTATTTGGCCGTGCTGAGGTTGGGAGCGCCTCTGAGTAGACCCCTTGAAGAGGCGCTATTTTAAATGCATATAATGAATGAATGAATATTGCACATTATACATTAGACAGCAGTGCTTATGGATGTTTTTGAAGGACGTTGAAAAGAGGGTAGATTCGCAAACACCACGCCTTCTATTCGAGATCACGCTCTACTTCGTCTTTCATCTATCTGGGAAGCGATGTATAGCCTTGACTAAGTAAGAACATTTTTATGTGTTTAGACAGGCTTTGTTGACATTTTCTTAGGTTTATTGCTATGGAATTATCTGCAAGATGTTTTTAGCTTACTTGCTTAGTTTTATTGACGGTGTGTATATAATTCCTTTATTAGATCTTAGTGTCTTTAGCCATGGCTGGTCTGGGAGCGCTCCTGAGTGGGTTTCTTGATGGGGTGCTATATAAATCTCTAGGGTGAATGTATGCATTAAGTTACAAAAGAGGAGGCGTTCATCCAAGTCTGGATCAAACATCCGAGTGGACTGTACTAAAAATCGCATGTTATATAATTAGTCTAAGTCTCTAAGAACTACCCTAAGGCGCCCATCACAAGTGTGATCTTGTTGGTCATGGAATCAACTGCTAGACTGGCGAGTTTGCAGTCACAGGTTTCCACTTTGGGACAGGAGATAGTCCAATTACAGAAAGCAGCTTGATATGGAGTGAGCATATGGTGCGCTTATGCAAGAATCAAAAAACAAGTGATTGGCAAATCTTATGTGCACTTACCTTGGAATAATTCCTGTATTTGGTGATATAATATTTCAGGAAGATTTTGATGAAAGTTAAACTTTGATTGTTTGGTTGATAACCCTTTACCATCCAAGGGCATAGAATTTCCCATACCATTTACTACACTATTGTCGATAAAGAGTTAAGCAATTGTAGTATCAACTGTTAGAACCACTTATGTATACATGCTTGTATGTTGAGAGCCCAATTATCAGTACTTGCTAATGTCTGTGGTCAATCTACTTAGCGGATTGTACTTGGTGGAGATCATGCTAAGGGACCATCCATAAATGACATCATTCGCCTAGGGGGAGGTTCACTTGTGACATTGTGTGACGAAGGAGAGGGTTTTTAAAATGTGACGTCACATCATTACATTAAACATCAAAATGTCTAACTTTATTTAAAAATTTCACTCGATTAAAAAGTGTCACTTACTTCAGAGTAATTGTTACCACAATGCAACGACGACACTACTTAATATTTTCGTTTTGTGGAATGCCTGATGATTGTAATAAGTATACTTTCTCTATTTTTCTTCGTTCTAGTACCTATATGGTTTCAAGTGTTTTTATAATTATTATTACTTTATTCGATAATTACAAGAAAATTTGCATATGACCTTTCTTCTGGACATCTGGTTTTTCAGGGGGTGCAAAGCCTTGTAACATCGTATTTGAAGGGCAATGACTTTTGTGATGACATGTGACGAGGGGAAGGAATAAAAAACCGTCCTAAAATTGTGTGATGTCATTTATAGATGGCCTCTAAGGTCATTTCCAAGTATGCAAGTGATGAAAACAGTGTAATGTATGAATCTTCCTTTATATATTTTCATTTTATATTTTGTAATTCTGTTATATCATTTGTTTATATGTTACTAGAATGGTTGCTTGTCCTGAGAGGGCAAAGTTTAGCGGCCTTGGGTTGGCCGCTTAAATATCAGACCTCCTCTTTCCAATTACTGCTAACGTGTGTGGTTGGCCCGGAACTTGATCAAAGCAGTGTAGCGCGACAGACACAATGCACACACAGACATTTATGTTCTATTATTTTTTAATATTACTATGATTGATTTAAAAAGTTGTTTCTTTTTGCAGATCTCCTGCTCAAAGAAATGGTGTGATTCTGACTGGCTTCCTGCTGCAGATGTTCCTATGTGCAGTTACTTTTCAGCACCATTTTCCTTTCTTCCTTGCTGCAATGGTTTTCATGAATCTGGCCCTTCTAGTTGTCTATTACACGTGAGTTGTGTTCTGTTACCATAAATTATCAATGTCGTACGGTAGTTCTTTAACTTACATAAATTATGGTCATGGTACCATTAACTTACCACACTGACTCATTTTACTCAGTCAGGGGTAGGCTTTTGATTATTCATACCTGAGCTCGCTGCTGTAGAGGCAGAGGCGAGAACAGCTGTGTGTTGGTATCCTGGGTCTTGCTAGCAAGGCTCATGGTACTAAGGTGCTTTATAGAAATGATAGGGTATCTAGCCTGTACTTGGTCAAAGTGGACTTGTGTACCTTGGCCATATTTTACCGAAGTTTTCCACAGTCTGAGGTGTGTAAATGATAGGTACGGCTTTCCTCAATTTGTTGGGAGAATGTTTAGGCAAAAATGTAAGTAAGTATTCTCACTAATATGAACAGTTTCAAAAACTGCACTCTTGTGGACAAGCATCGACAGTTTTATGTACATGGACAAACATTAGATATCAAATCTAGCAGTGAGTGAGAGTGATATCGGCTTGTTATTGTGTCTGTTGCAAACCAGATACAAATTAATCAGTTTTACGTACAGTAGAAGAGAGAATATGCATTTTGATAAGGCTTCATCACTCTTCTTTCTTGGAGTCCCCAATCTGGGTGCAATCCTGAAAAGCCTATTGCTGTTAGAAGTGTTTTATAAATGTACTTATATTTACAACAATTTCTATGACAACGTCAGTAGCAACACATAGTGTCAACTGTCAGCATAAGAGTTTGATAGAAAACACAGTTCCAACTGTTCTTTAAAGACACAAAAGCTTTTTGTTTCCTGAGTGGGTGCTGTAACACTGCCACACACACTGGCCAGTGATCTGAAATGCAATACAATGCAATTTTTGCAGTTCATGTTGTCATGGATATTTTATGTAGAATTGTAGATAGTATGATTTTGACAGTTGTTTATTTTGAGGATTGTCATAGAGAACAGTGCAGTATCAAGTATATATCAGTGATTCAGTGCAGACACATGGTTTAGAGGGAATCAAGTCAATCAACTAGGATGAAGTGTTCATAGGCATACGAGGTGGGGGTCCAGAGGGGGGCAAATACCCTCCAAATTTCGGGCAAAACTGTTTTTCGGGCAAGCAGACCCGGGAAATGACTAAAAAAAGTCACCAACTATCTTCTGGGGAAAAGTTGTTCAACACGAGATTTCAGGATTTATTATTTTTCGGGCAGAAGTTAAATTTTTGACCCCCCACTGCTGAAATCTCCCGTACACCTATGGAAGTGTTTTTTCCGTGTTTAAATTGTCTTACATTGAGAGTTCAAGTTTTCAAACCTGAATGTAATGTGGCATTGATATATTAATATCGCTTCTTTGTCGTCACAGGAAACTTGAAGAAAAGGCGGATTCCATAATCGGTGCAGGTAAGCCAATATGTTTTGCTGTAAGTCTGTATTGTAACATTTATCTGATCTCAGAACTTATGCTGCATCATCGAGCTGATGCACAGTGGAAAATAGACTCACGATTTGTGTAGTACCATTTGACAGTATTGTTGTTAAGAACCATAAGCTAGAGACCAAGTCTTTAAATCTTAATAGTTAAACCAAGACTTTAAACCTCAAGACCAAGACTTCGATAAACCAGAAACCAGTCATACCCAGACTTACTGAAACTTCATGCCAGTTCAGTTTTTGGGTTTTCAAACTTTATGAGATCATGATTTTCAGCAGCAATCTCTGTGACATATGTAAATTTCAACAGTAACAAGGAATGAATTCAGCTTTTTTGCTTCTTCTGTGTGTTCACTGTTCTTTGAGGGATTGTATGTATTTAAATATAAATATAACTAGTAATTAAATATACATATATTAAATATATAGATTTAGTCAAACTAATGAAACTTATTCTGGAACCCAAACTACGACTTATTGTCTGACTACTACTATCACCACTATTATCACTACTATTACTACTTCTAGGCCCTTCCATCACTAATAGTAATTTGGGTAATAATTAGAATGATTTATTTTATCTGTAGGTGGCGATGTCATGTTTTTCCGGAGACACGGCGCTCCAGTCCGGGGAAACTCGGATCAGGGATAAAAAGGACCGTCTTCTTTGGACCATGCCTGAGTCGGGATTCGGGAACGCCTCTTGAAATTTTCGGATGGGTGTCATTTGATAACAAATATATTTTTCGCTGAAAAACTGCTTTGAACAGCTAGTTGTTATCATGAAGAAGTTTAAAAAAATAGACCTAACAAGATGCTAATAAAAATCTTGCTTGCATAGAATGGGCTTGCAGGTACTATAAATATGTGCAATGATCGGCATACTTAATTGTACTATAGGATAACGCGTACATTTTTGGCTAATGCCAGCGTAAGTGGCACTCCCATGAGTCCATTTACGGAAAATTGTCATAAATAAAAATTCTGTTTAATTATTATTATTATTAAGTAAATTTGTAATGTGCGCAAGGTCACACCGAAATGTGAATCTGAGGCGCGGATAGTCAGCCGCCAGAGGAAGATGCAGTCAGAGATCCATGTGCTTGAAAGCCAAGGAGAAGTAGTGAGTTTTGAGCCACATTTTGAAGAAGGAAGTGAAATTGAGCTTCGAAGACAGAGCGGAAGCCGATTCCATTCCCTGGAAATCAACTTTTAACAATTTAAATATTCCACTGAGATCACCCTTGTCTCTACACTTCAAATAACACTAAAGTGACAAAACCAGGAGTACATAGATGAAAGGCACTCTTCAAGTTTAAGTTTGCCCGACTGATCAGTGTGTGACAAAGCAATATAAAGCTGGGTGTCATCGGCATACTGCTGCAATTGGATTCCAAAGTGATTAGCAATGCGACTGATTGGGGAAGTAAAGACAGTAAATAGCAAGGGACCAATAACAGATCCCTGTGGAAATCCAGCAGTGGAAGAATTAAGTAATTAAGCAAGAATTATTGTTATCATTCCGACTTTTATTTAAGTAGGAATGATTTCCATCAATCCAGCTTCTATTTTGGCAAAGAATTACTTGCATCAATCCAAATTCCATTTAGTTGAATACGTGATATCAAACATTGGAGTAGCTGTGTGAAAGGCATATAGGAGCCTCTTGACGGATTCTGGACGTTTCTAAACCCGCTCTTCCCTCTTATAAGAACACTCCCCTATTCAATGTGTCCCAGACCACATGATCGAATTGTCCTACGGGCACGCAACTTAAGACACTCCATACACACTCGTATTACATGCAGTGCTTAAAGTGTGGAAAAATAAGTGCCAGGACGCCCCTTATCTTTCCAAAATAAGTGCCTGGACGCCCCTTATCTCTCCAGGCTGTGCTGGTCAATAAGTGGAAGGACGGTGTCGAGATTTTAAAATAAGTGCATGGGCGCCGTCTATGACCGTCCAGCCACACTTTAAGCCCTGATTACATGCAGTGCCGGCGCTAGCACCCCCCGGACCCCCCCAGCCGGGGGGGGGGCCCGAGTTTGAAAGGGGCCCCCAAATTTGACCAGCCATAGCAGACCTAATGCAAATATCCTACTGATTTTGGGCGTAAGTATAAAGCCATTTAAACTAAATCAGGCAATTTAATCCACTTTCTCAAACACAACGTTTATAAATTGTAACTTATTCTAATTGCTAATTGGATGAGGCCTCAAAATAAAACCTGAGTGAGGCCCAAACATTAAAGCCTGTGTAGGGTCCCAGATGTCCTTGTTATGTGTCTGATCTCAAGTTTGCAAGGGGCCTCAAATGTAGCTGGTAATTATACCTTTCATGACTGCTCATTCATGAAACCACGCACTGAATTATGTTTTAGCACAAAGCTTACAAAATAATATTATGCAAACCAATACAGCATTGTCCTTCAACCAAAGAGGAGACTTGGGGGTGTGGACAGGGGCACGGCCCACAATTTATGGTGGGGACGGAATCCTTGTATCCCCAATATTTCAGAAATATTTCATAAGTATCATCCACTGACCATCAATAATGATCAATTTTGTTAAGATGACAGCCTATAATTATAATTATGCTACCATTACAGTTGGCAAATCGGACAAATTTAAACAACGGAGAGGGGACACTCTGAAGCCCTAAACCATGACTAACAGCATTGAAAAATGAGCAATTTTTGTTAAGATGACAGCTTAAAATTCTACCATTACAACATGGAAATTCCAAAAAATTTAACAATTGGGAGGGGACATTTATTGAAGTCTTACACCATGTCTTTAAGCACTTATAATTATTACGAGAAATTTTGCTGAGATGACAGCTCAAGGTAAGGTATGGGGGCCTCAAGTTTTTTTTCGGGGGGGGGCCTCCGGTACCCTAGCGCCGGTGTCATGAAACGGAGTATCCCCCCTGAAAGCCATCCGGGGGGATGAATTAATCTATCCCCCCGGATGGAATTAACCAGTCTATACTATCCGGGGGGGATAAACCATTCTATCCCTTTTTTTGAAAAATGAGCATAATAAAAAATTTTATGCTGTAATCAAAATTTAAAGTGACTCTAATTGTTTTAAGTGTCCTAAGCAATGCTCAGATAAAGGCAACTCGAATTTATTTAGTGACTCTGAGTGTTTTTAAGTGTTTTAAAAGTTTTAAGTGCTCTAAAAACAGGGCAAAAGAAATTATATAGTAAGAATAAACATACTTATTAGTGTCATTGTTCAACATAAAGCAGATGAAAATTAATTTGCCCAAAAAAATACATGCGGAAGCGGTTTTTTCGACTTTTTGTAATTTGGGGGGATACAATTAATACGGGGGATACTCTATTTCGTGACACCGGCACTGATTACATGTGGCCCTATGCCTAACGGTAGGCCTATCTGTGAATCCCAAGCAGAAGATATAACTTCACTTCTGCCTTCGGCAAATCTCAAAATCGATTAATAACCTACATAGCTCACAATCATGCTGTTCATTTATGTAGGATTATATCCTATCGACGCATTATTATTATTATTATTATTATTTTATATTCGGTTATTGGCATTCAATCTGACAGACCGCAGAACGATTACAGGTAGGCTACAAGCTATACGAAATACGACCAGCTTCGCACGACACGAAGGTCGGCTACAACAGGCTCGGTAACTTAACACTAATGGCCAAAGTGCTGGAATGCTCCTGATTCGGCCAAGCCAGGAGTGAGAGGGGCGATCTTATTTTCAACAGATCCGAGACAAACAACACAACAGAAAGCGCCACTGGCAGATAACAGAACATTCAAATAAATTTTTTGCCCTGAGCGAGGTTTGAACCGAGGCCGCGATAATGACTTAGTTTATCGACCAGCGCTCTCTCCACTGAGTTACGGACCCCTCCCCTTCATTTTATATAGCACACCTTCAAGGTCTAAAATAGATTACATGAATAGTCTGGGTTTTCTGGGTTTTTTCGAAAGGAAATCCAGGCATATTTCAGAAACCTCAGTGTTTAAGTTTAATAGTTATTCAAAATGGAGGCTGTCAGACAGCGCTGGAATTCACTGGTCAGCACATGGAGGGCATTCAGAGACACAGTTAACTTGTTAACAAACCCATATTTTCAGGGTACGGTTTTCGCAGTTTTTGTCATATCCGCGTTGCTTCAATGCTACAACACTTGGCAACTGTCCGGGTTACGAGTTTGCCGTGAACTCGAGGTATGGCCGTGTTTGCTTTTCTTAACCTCTGCAGGTAAATAATTTCCAATACCGCGCGAAATAAGCGGAAAATGCGAGGGTAGAGGTTTACGACGGCTCGGTCGCCGATATGCAGCCAGTAAACATGGCCGCACCATTAATGGCCTACGTCCAGTGGCGTCTAACCCCCCACTTGGAGTGGGAGAACAAACCCCCCATTTTGGCCGACTTAAAACAATTTTATGGGAATCTGTTCATATGTTACGTACGCTGCACAGTGTTTAATCCAGTCCCCCTCCTCTGTGGGGGGAAATTGAGGTTTCTGGGGGGGAAGACAATTGAGCGTCCGAAGGACGCTCGTGATGCGCGTTGCACTGTGAGGGACAGGGGGTATGAGGAGGGGATTCGCCTCTCCCCATCAGAAACTTTTTGAATTATTTTGCACATTGCAATGGCAGCATTGTAAGGTGTCGTCTTAACAAAATAGCTGTACATACTTTTTCAGTGGCCCATTAGAAACTTTTTGAATTTCCACAATGCAATGACAGCATTTTAAGGTGTCGTCTTAACAGCTGTACTTTTTCAGTGACCCATTAGAAACTTTTTGAATTTCCACATTGCAATGGCACCATTTTAAGGGGTCATCTTAACAAAAAAAAACTGTACTTTTTCAGTGACCCATTAGGAACTTTTTGAATTTCCACATTGCAATGGCAGCATTTTAAGGTGCCGTCCTAACAAAATAGCTGTACTTTTTCAGTGGCCATTAGAAACTTTTTGAATTTCCACAATGCAATGGCAGCATTTTAAGGTGTCGTCTTAATAAAATTACTGGTACTCATTTTTCGATGCTGATACTAGCCTAGCCATGGTTTGAGACCTTCGAGTGTCGCCTCCCAATTGCATACAATTTTTGGATTTGCACATTGCTGCCGTACCGTACGTAGCATTTTAAGCTGTCATGATCTCAGTGCTCAGAGATGTGGTTCAAGACTTCAATAAATGTCGCTCCCAATGCATAATTTTTTTTTAATTTGCAGGCTGTGATGGCGGCTTTTAAGTTGCCATCTTAGACGAATTTTCATTATAGATAAATAAGCTCAATGAATAACAGTGTAGTAAATTATAATGATATTTATGAAATATTTCTGAAACATTGGGGCGATATAGGCATCTCCGCCACCCCTTTAAATCTCCGTCCATGCGCTTAGAAGCTCAAAGCTAATAATTCGAATTCTCCACAGAAACTCTGTGTAGGCAGACCTTTGGCTGTTGACAACTCCTGCTGATGTCGATGCAACTCTTCGCGAAATAAGAAAAACTTATAACACAGAAACAGTCAAATTCGGTTGTCTATGGTAGACCTACATGTTTAATGACTACCATCTAGCTTCCTGTACTTATGGCTGCATCTCTATAGCATGGAAAGAGTCTGCTTTACATCAGAGCTGCTCTTATCCATTTCAGCGATATGCTGGCTGGGAATCTAATGCGAAACATCTGTTATTAGCTTCATTAGGCTTAGGCTACTTTTACAGAAGGGACCACTGTCCGAAAACTGGGGTAGGCTACACGTGCACAGCAAGTGTCAAACGGGTCGTTTGATTCTTGCTGCGCGAGGGTCCCAAATCATTAATTTTGTTGCCTTCATCACCTGCCAAGGGTGGGGCTTCGGCTTGGCTCCGTCAGTAAACGTGATTAGCGATAAGGGGTCAATCCCGAATGGGTATATTCCACCCTTGTATGCTAGGGACCTGACTGACACTAATGTCTATGAGTTGTCCTGCTCCCTACCAAATATAAGTGACTTCAAGCGAAACGTGGGTTCGTTAGTCCAAGGTAGTAATGTTTTTCGATACATAAATGATGCACAAATAATAATTTTCGTATTTCAGGCCTTTATTTAATAGAAATTCACCAACCCCCCAATTTACACCCGAAAAATATCAAACCCCCACTTTCAGAAACCGTGGGAGAACGTTCTCCCAACCACCCCATTGGTAGACGCCACTGCCTACGTCGATCAATAGCCCAATATAATATTTCCGTGAAAGAAAATAAGAGTGAGTTTGTTGCAGTGTACGTAAGCTTTATAATTAGTTTTTAAAAGTGTTTATGACAATCGTTTTAGCTTAGGGTATATTTCAGGAACAATTATATTTTATCAAGCATTACTGCCCAAGTACAGGGATGTATATGACTTAAACTAGCGATATGTAAGCACAGAATGTAAATAATTATTGTAATCGTTCGTACCCGAAAAGGTCTAAAACAAATCACATGCTATCTGTTATTTTTTACTGGTAATTTCAGCCGCTTGATCATGCTTGTATTTGTTGTGTTCTTTAGCTTATTCACTAAAAATTGTTTTTCGTAAGATATGCATTTTCATGGTTCCTTCAGCACTGACTGACTCGCTCACTTTCGCGGAAACATTGGGCTATTGATCCACGTAGATCAGAGTACTCTATTCTGTTTATGATGTGACCATGTTGTTTACTTGCTGCATATCGCTGACTGAACTGTCATAATCCTCTACCCATTAAAAAAACTGATTAACCTCTTTTCCATTTATTAAAAAAATCGGTAATCCCAAAGACTATCTAAACAATATGACCAGTGGCGTAGCTACCAAGTGTGCAAAGCACACGGGGCCGCGACCTCCAGGGGCCCACGGAGATGGGTAAATTATTTATATATCTTAATTAGTAATTCACATTATTTCTTTGATAAATGTAGTTTTTGTGAACACATTTGCATTACGTCTACTTTGTTAGTTTTACTGACACCTGTTAACCGCCGTGCATTGCTGTTGGCAGCAAAACAATAGGCCTACTGAGTCTGAACTCAAAATCAGGTAGAAACAAAATTGAGCTGCATGAGTTGATCAAGGTCCTAGGGAATTATGTTCTGGAGCAGCAAAGCAAATAAGTTACAGAACTAAATTGAAGTCCTAATGACATGTGTGTTCAGCACAGCACTATACGCATGTGAGGCATGGACTATCAAGAAGACGGATCAAGATAAGATATTGGCCTTCGAAATGTGTTGCTATAGAACAGCTGTTCTCAACCTTCTTAGAGCGGCGACCCCTTGGTGACATTTCGAACGTTGTGATGACCCCAACATCAAAATTGAATGATTTGACCACCATTCACTGCATTTTATACCATTGTCCATTGTTATGCGTTTCACCCACATCATTCGAGAACTGCTTTTGTCAATAAAATGTGAGAGGCTCTTGTGATTCTGAAAGCTACTAATCATCTGGTAGCAGTTGAAGTTGTCTTCAACAGCTGATACATCTTGCTGAACATTGGAACTTTCCAAACTCTCTGTCTCAAGCGTGCCTTCTTGGCGTCGTCAGCTTTATTCTTAAAAATACTGGTCATGCTTTTCTGCATTGTTAGAATGCATAGTATCTGAATGGCACCTCAGTTTTGATATGCTGTATTTCTTTGATTCGAATGACAAAATGTCAGTAAAAATAAAACGGTGTATGACCTACAGTAGACCTATGTAGGTTCTCTATTTACAGAGCGACTATTTAAAAAAAGGCTACTCTGAAATTTGGCAATTAACCCTTTTCCTTAACCCTTTAACAGCGATAAGCACCCAGGGCAGGCACAGTTAATATAAATACATATTATGTATAGGTAAGAGATAGTAATCAAGCGTATAACACTGTTGTATTGAAATCAGCAAAAAGTAAGTGATGGCAATATACTTGCCACTAGCTGTTTAGGGCTCCACAAATTGGCATCAAATGTACACATGACGTGGCAATATACTTGCCACTAGCTGTTCATACTACACCAGACATCACTGAAGTCTTCATTATGTACCCTATTTTAATTTTTGTTTGTTAAACAGTACCCGGTAGTGATATCTTGTGAATCAAAATGCATTGGGTTACTGGCAAAACACTGTACATTAGCTGTTTAGTATATCGCATTTGGTTTGGGACTCCTAAACATTTCAAAAACTTGACTACACACTGCTCTCTCAAACTTTCCTCACTTCAACTTCTCCTCCAGTGTTCGAGACCTAGGTGTCACCCTATATAGTTCTCTTACCTTCACTGAGCACAGTGCCAATCTTACTCGCTCTTCCTACTTCCAGCTAAGACGTCTCAAGGCTATTCGCAAATCTGTCTCATCTTCGATCTTTACCTCAATTGTTCACGCTTTTGTATGTTCTCGGATTGACTATTGTAATTCTGTCCTTATTGACCTGCCTAAGGTTCGCTTAGCTCCTCCGCAATCTCTGTACTCAATGCTGCTGCTAGGCTCATTGCCCGTCTTCCTCGATTCTCCCACATTTCTACATTCATGACTGAACAACTTCACTGGCTTCCTCTCTCGGTCCGCATACAATTTAAAGTCCTGATTCTGGTCCTTAAGTCTCAAATCGGTCTTGCTCCGAAGTATCTGTGCAATCAGATGCTTCGCCCCCTTTCCACCTCGCTGCGTCCTCTTAGGTCCTCTGATCGCCTTGACCTCTTTGTCCCTCGAGTCAGGACCACCATGGCTCAATCCAGGTGATTTGCCTGCATTGATCCCTCTCTATGGAATCAGCTTCCCCGATCAGTTCGCTCTGCCATCCTTTCTGGTAGTGTATCATCGTCTTTCTCTCGTCTAAAAACTTGCCTTTTTTCTTGGGGTTGAACGCACTGGGAGTGCTTCTGAAAGGCTCTTGCTGCGAAAAGCGCTTTGTAAATTGTCAGATAAGACAGGGGCGGATCCAGGGGGGGGCCAATCCGGCCATGGCCCCCCCCATTTAAAAATTGCATGGAACGTGGCCCCCATTTGGTTTCAAAAACATGTAGTGGGAGAGAAAAACAGGACATCTGGCCCCTCCTATTAGAAAATCGTACGGGACGTGGCCCCCCGTTCGGAAATGGCATCTCCTTTTCCCGGAAAATTGGTTGATGACTAAAAAATAAAAATAAAAATAAAAAAAAGGTCATCAACTTTTTGGGCGGATAAGTTGGTATCTTTTTCCCGGAAAATTTGGTCGATGACTAAAAATTTTGTCTACTGTCTCACAATACCAAAAATTTTGGCCCCCCCCTTCGGAAATTCCTGTATCCGCCCTTGAGATAAGATAAGATAAGATATCTGCAGGCCTCGGAAATGCAGAAATGTTTGCATTTTGTTGGCCAATAAAACTATTGAGCATATACGCTGTACATATAGGCTTGATTACACTCTGAATATTCTGAAAGTAAAAAACATTGACTCTGACCACTGGGCTCTTGTGCAACTGGGTTCACCTGCGCATCGCATAGTCTGCACAAGCCATTGGTAATTTTGGTTTGTTTAGTTTAGACCTAGATGATAAATTTATTTCTCATTGATTTCTTTTAGAGAAATCAAGTCGCAGAAGATGCTGGTAGTGAAAGTGACCATGGTGAGCCGGATGCTGAACCTCAAATACCAGCTGCGGATGAATATATGAAGCCATTCGTTGAAGGTATTAGTTAGGTTTAATGGATAGTAGCCTTTTAATTTATCTAAAAATAATTTTTTAATAGTTACCAGTCAGGTTTTTTGTTCAGCTGTGCAATGGTACAGATCAGCTGAATGTTACCCTGTTATATTCGTAGTAAAGGTTATTAATAGTTGGGTATTGATCTAGTTGAGTGATCTTGCTGGTGCGTAATCACTTGGTTTGTATGTGGTATAGATTTATAGGCTAGTGGTACCCGACATTGCCCAGGAAATTGTGGTTAATTTGCAACAGTGAAATTGCTTCTTGAATCTGTGTAGGAGCTAAATACCGCATCAAAATTTAAAAAGTCCATATTTCAGGTTTTAAAGTGAATTGAGAGCTGAAAATAGCCGCATTGACCCACAAATTTGCATGAGAAGTAGTAATGTAGCTTTTCCGGAAAAGTATTTTGCCGGAAACTTTCCGGAAACTTTCCGAAGAACCAGAAAAATACATTTCACTCAGAAAATATCAGAATTTCACTCTCAGAAATTTTTCTTGTTGTTTAACACATTCACCGCCTACACGCCATGTTAAATGACTGGCTGTACTACGAGTTAACTCGTAGTAGGCGGCCAATGTGTTAAACTCCCTTTATTTACAGTACTTCTGTCGATGCTAACAGCGTTGAACTTAAAAATAATTAATATGAGCAATAAACACTGTCCATTAGCAATTCAGACTAGAGTAGCCTATAGAAAACTAGTTGTTGCTTGCATGTCTGCAGTCAGCTCTGTTGTAGGAAATGTGCAAAAAGACTGATATAAAAATGAAACAATACTGCATCAATTGCTGTTTCTTTCTTATATTTTCATAACTCTCAAATATGAAGGTTACTGAATGATAAAAAAATTTCTCTAAATTTACAGCGAAGTTTAATTGCATTTAATTCCTAAATTTTATTTTGGGCCGTCTGAACAATCTGAACAATTAGCACTAGCACTAGCAGTGCCATCTATTGAATAAACTATCAGTTTATTTATCAGTGAAAGATATGAAACTTTCCGGAGAAAGTTTCCACCTCACAACACTAATGAGAAGATTAAAAAATTGTTTCGTCGCTCGAAAGTTGCCATTTCGGATCCTCTCTTGGGATACCATACATCTGCCGGACATACACACAGAAAGGACAAACTTTCAGAAATATATATTAGAATATTGGTTTGCTGATCAATTAAAGTCTTCTGGATGATGCTTTGCAATTGAGCACTTCATGCTGGACCCATTTGCATTATATAATATTTCTGTATTTTATAAGATGCATCTTGTGTGATGATGAATTTTTTTGGTTTGCTTTAACGACAGCGGCTGATTTGGCTCAGAGTGTTTCTTCCGACATAGATAGCAAGATTCGCAGCATTGAAACCCAAATCAGGTTGGTTTTTTGCATCTAAAATTGTTAACATTTGACTAATTAAGCTGAATCATTAAACAAGTGTGCATGTCATCAGTACTGTTCATAAAATCATTTCTTTATTAACAGCTTCTGTGTTTTGGCTTTTGTGCTTTTTAGTATAGGAAGCTACAGTTTAGGACTGGTCAGACAGTTTCATACTTTAGTTTTGGAATTGGTTAAGCCCCACTGACATAATTTGAGTTCGTTATTTTTTATGTTTCTCCATCAGGGTTTTTCCAGTGTTTTTGGTTCTGTGTAACATTATGTATCTTGTCTGACACTTGGCAGAAATACAAAGAAGATGTTGGCTATGGACCTGGGTTCAAATAGTGAGTTTTATCAGCTGGTTGGAAAGTGTTACAATTACTCGGATCATGAATACATTTACACATTCTGTCCATTTGAAAAAATCTTGCAAAGAAAGAAGAATGGAGATCCTGAGACGCATCTTGGGTAAGAACTTATTCTTCGATAGTGCTCACAGATCTTGTGATTTTGGTTATGTTTATAAATTGCGTGATTGTCTAGTGCAGCGATTCTCAACCTTTTTAGTGCGGCGACTCCTTGGTAACATTTAGAAAGTTCTGACAACCCCCAGCAACAAAATTGATTGAGTGACCCCTTCTCTACATTATTTTCCAATTGTCTGTTTTCACTTCATACTTCTTAAGATGCTTTTGGCAATTGTGTGAGATCTCCTGGCTCTTGCGATTTTGATAGCTACCTATTCGGTAGTCTGAATTTGAAGTTTCAAAACTCCACTCATCAGACTAAGGGGTTTGGGAGGGGATGTGCCCCCATTGTCGAAATTTTTGGAATTTTCAAAATGCAATGGCAGAATTTTAAGCTGTCACTTTAACGAAATTGACTTCATTTCAGTGCAAATGGTCGTTATTTCTGACTTCAAAGCTGTTCCCTCACATTAATTATTTTAGTTCCACACTGCAGTGGTCACATTTTAGGCAGTCATTTCAAGACAATTTATCATAATTGAAGCGTTGAAAGACATGGTTTATGATGGTTCTTGGTTTACAATTCAGTTAATGTCTCCACCCCATTGTTTAAATTTTTTAATTTCCACATTGTAATGGCTATATTTCAAGCTGTCATTTTAATAAAATTTACAGTTTTTTAACGTTGGAGTCATGTTTAATAACTTCAGAGTGTCACCTCTTAATTGTTTCAGATTTTTGGGATTTGCAAACTTATCTGTAACATTTTAAGCTGTCATCTTAACAAAGTTACTAATCATTTCATTGTTCAGATGCATAGCTTAAGACTTCAATAAATTTCCACTTCCCATTGTCTACATTTCTTAATTTGCACATGGTACCGGGTAATGATAGCATTGTAGCTGGCATCTTCACAAAATTACTCATGTTTTCAGTACTCAAATACATGGTTTAAGAGCTCAATAAAGTTCAATAAATATCCTCTCCCAATGTTTACATTTTTTTCTTTGCACATGGTAATGATAGCATTTTAGCTGGCATCTTCACAAACGTGCTAATTATGGATAAGCAGCGGACAACACTGTAAAATTTTATAATATTTATGAAATATTGAGGGAATATTAACAGCCAGGTCCCAACCACAGAATTTGGGAACCATTCCCTCTGTCTTCCCAAGTCTCCGCCCATGTATGGGCCTCACTATAACTGACAGTATAGATGCTTTGAGCAAACCAAATATTGTTTCATATCTTAGAAGACTGGTAAAAGTGGATTTGCATTTAAAAACTAAAATGGCAAAAATTAAATTAGGTGCCGTAATCTAGCGAATGAATCATAGCAAAAGAATGATTAAAATTTCATTTTAAGTTGCTATAGTGTAATAGATAGAGTAAAATGCTATTAGGCCTACATCTTTTACAAATTGCTGGTCTAGTGGTTGGTATGCACAACCCCGAAGCGGGTGTTCAATTTTTCTGATGGGATGGAATGATGCTTTGGGCTTTCTGCTCCACTTGGACTCTTAGCACATATGGATTAGGGTGACAAAACAATTACCACCACCCCCTCCACGGACAATTACCCCCTGCCCCGGGACAACTACCCCCGGATGGCGGACGCTTGCTCCCCCTGTGACTGCTCTGGGCCTGTGCCTCTCAGACGAGGAGCTTTGATTATCAGTCGGTGTGAGACCGGGTACGTCATTATGTCAACCTCATTTGTGCCACCACTGCTGAGGGAAAGTCGACGCAAGGGGGTTGCATGGACTGGTGTGCAGAGAAGGAAGCGGTAAACACCAAAGACACAGTATGATAAATGACATCGTATGATCGTATGGAGAGATCTTGTCAGAGAGAAAATTCCTTCTCACAAAGAACCCCTAATCTGTTAAGAGAAGACGGAAAGCGACCAGACATCGTGACGCTCATCCCCTGGTCGCGTGTTCGATGCCTGGCATGGGATGTGACAGTGCCGGACACTTGCGCCAGGTCTCACCTTCCACACACATCCATCTGAGCTGGCAAAGACGCCAAATGTGCTGCTGTGTCGAAGACAATCAAGTATGCCACAATCACCAGTACCCACGCTTTTGTGGCGGTCACCCTGGATATTGGCGGCACTTGGTGTAAAGAAGGACATTCATTTCCTGAGTTGGGGATGAGAATTACTGCTGCTACCCATGACCCTATGGAAGCATCATGCCTATTCCAGCGTATTTCGGTGGCTCTTCAATGGGGACACGCCATCTGCTTCTCCGGAACATTGCCACAACTCCCTGTGCTGTGATGTCTTTTCTTTCTGGACACTAATAATAATAATAATAATGGTAATAATAATAATAAAAAAACAACAATAATAATGATAAAATAAATGTATAACAATAATGATTGTAATAATGATATAGCAATATTGCGAATGTGTCAATTATCAACAGGCTGTGGAGTTCATGGGATGGTCCATCGGAATCGAAATATGTCACAATGCGATATGAACACGGAGAGAGGTGCGGGAGTGGACCATATCGATCAGCCACGGTAAACCTCTATGACCTCTATAATTCCTGTTTAACCCCTCTGATCTCCATAATCCCTCTGGGACCTATATTACTCCTCTATGACCTCTAAACCCTATCTATGATTAGTTATATCATGCTATTATTGTCATCGTTTGTGTGAGATTCAAATGTTGTAGTCATTGGATTTGTTCATATGTATTTTGTTGTCTCTGGAGTTATATTTGTCAGGTGATATTAGACCTTTTAAGATTGGTATGCATGACGGTTTTTGTTGATTAAATTGGCATGCATGTGCAACTTTTCTCATTATCTGAATGCCATTTACTTTCTGTTGACCATTTTTTCCCTAATAACTTTCATGATAGCATATGCAGTTGTTTTGTGATGTAGTGAGAACATTCTAAGTTGGTGTCATGTGCATCAATAAGCAAGTACATTCGTTCATCCTTACATTATTTTTTTGGTTAAAATTAATTGTGCTGATACATATAAACACTTAAACATTGAGTATTTGTTTGTTTCTGTTGAGTATACTTTGACCTTGACTTCTCTGTGACCCATATCAGGACTTCCTTTCAGTGCATATGGAATCGTCACCTGTTCATCCCATCATCTTCACTGGTGGAATTTCTTCATTTTTCTCTCACCTCAAGTCCTGCCTTTTCTCTTGGGGTTTCTTGCACTGAAAGTGCAGTCCTGCCTTTTCTCTTGGGGTTTCTTGTACTGAAAGTGCTTAAGCATGGACTGTGCTGGGAGAAGTACTACAGAAATGGCTAAATAATAAACAGTGCAATTGTACCGTTGTAAATGGCGTAAACTATACATACTGAGTGCATGGCGTAAAATTATATATGTACATACAATATTAAAGGTCTTGACGTGTACAGATATACATACATATGACTGAATGCTTGATGTGGAACAGGTTCATCTACAGTGTGGCACAACAAATAAATTGATGTCGGTTTCTGAACCCGCCTTCTGTGAATACCAATTCATCTTTACAACTCCAGCCATCTGTAGCCAACCACCCCAGGAACATCTGACTCACGTGGAACTATAATCTGTTTGTGCGATTTTAAATAGCAAGTACATTCGTTCATCCTTACATTATTTTTTTGGTTAAAATTAATTGTGCTGATACATATAAACACTTAAACATTGAGTATTTGTTTGTTTCTGTTGAGTATACTTTGACCTTGACTTCTCTGTGACCCATATCAGGACTTCCTTTCAGTGCATATGGAATCGTCACCTGTTCATCCCATCATCTTCACTGGTCGGGACTCAGGGACAGTTGTGAATCTTGACTGCATTTATGGTGAATTTATTAACTAATTTTGACTCTGATTTTGATTACTGGTACTAAGTATTCAAGATTGAAGGGCTTGGGGTACCTGTTGGAGAATTTCTGAGTTTTATATGTCTGTGTTTCTGTGTATATTAAAAAATACTTAAAATGTATAATATTATACATATGCGGTGGTCCAGACTAAAATCGGTATTATGTTGAAAACTACACATCAGAATAGGAATAGTACACTGTGGTTCAGTAAAAAATAAGCCAAGCTCTTTTTCATAAATCTCTAATGCTTGATAATTAATCATACTAAAACTTTCCCGATATTTAGAGAATTGAACCAAGAATACAATTCCAACATAATCATGTAATAAATTTTAACGGATAGAAAAATATGAATCTTTCAACATCATATGCCGAAATTTAAGTTTACGAGCAATTTTTCCTTTTAACCCCTTAACTGGGAAAGACGTGTATACACGTCATAGTGTAACTCAGCTGCCGGGGAAGACGTGTATACACGGCAAGCAAGGTATTGATTAATTGCTGGTCGGGGATGCCGTATAAAGGCATCGTACAGGTTCGAATTGTTCTTGATTAGCTAGTCTATGGTGCTAAAATTATTCTAGGTTAGGTATTAGGTTAGGTATTATGTTATTACATTATTATAATATTATTATATTATTATAATATATTATATATTGTGATATATTATATATAATAATGTGTGTATATAATATGTATAATTATATATAATATATATATATGTTTGTATTTGTATGCGCACTTGTTATGGCACCCCTTCAAGCTCACTACTTAGAGGCGCTCCCGACTGCAGAGCGAACACTGCATCGGAGTTTCACGCCGAAGCGCTGAGCAATTGCGAGTGAAGGACATGCCCAAGGTCCCTACACGGCGATTTGAGGTGGATTCGAACCTCGAAACTTCCGGCTTCAAGGCAGCGACGCCACCACTACACCACCGCGCCCCACATATGTAATATATGTATATATATATAATGTAATATATAATATATAATATAATATAAAAAATATATTATATATAAAATATATATCATATATAATATATATATATCTATTTTTATATAATATATATAAAACATATATAATATATATTATATCATATAATATATTATGATATATTATATATAATAATTATATATAATATATAACATAATATATATTATATATATTATACAATTATATATATAAAATATATAATATTATATAATATATTATATATAATTTATTATATAATATATTATATATAATTTATTATATAATATATTATAATATATCATATATAATATATATTTTGTATACATTATATATATATACTATAATATTATATATAATATATTATATATAATATATTATATATAATAGTTATCAGAATGAAGTACATTGAGTTACTAACAAGTTAAGAGCATCATACAAAATTGCGTTTATCTGCCAAATTAATTCTCCAGGAGCCGGTTGTTAACCGCATAGGTAATTCCCCAGTTAAGGGGTTAATTTTGTGACAAAGTACTTCAAACATGAAAACAGTCTTTATTTTTGTGTGTGAAGAAACTCTAAGTAGTATTGATTGCTTATTTAAATAAAGAAGATGTTATAGGCGACAGGTTTTAAATCTGGACTGTTCGAAGGCCATAATGTGGGAGAAATGAAGTACGGTGTCTTTCTTGTTAGCATTTCAACGGTTCCCTGGCTCTGTGGGCTGGCACTGTTCTGTTGAGAAAGAAAATAGCCTTCTGGAGCTATAGATTTCTGACAACAGGTAGATGATGTTGTGACAGCAGAATGTTGCGATAATAGACTCCATCATTTTTTACTCCAGGGTCACTGAAGACCCAATAGGAATGACCAAGAGTTGAAACCGCAACAAATACCATAACAGACTTGCTGAAAACTTAAATTTCGGCAGATGAAGTTGAAGGATTCATATCTTTCTATCCGTTCAAGTTTATGACTTGAAATGTTGGAATCGTATTGTTCGTTCAATTATCTACGGTAAATATTGGGAAATTTTAGTATGATTAATCATCAGGCATTATAGATATATGGCGAACAGTAACAGTTTGCCTTACTTTTTATTGAACGACAGTGTATATTTTTGTTTTTGCACAGAATTTGCCGCAATCTAAAGATATGCTTTTTTAAAGAGAAATTTTACAGCTATTTTAATGCTCCTGTTATTCACTTTTTTCAGTGTTTAATTATTACTTCAATTGGGTCACTTTTTATCTTACATCTTGGGTTAGAATACAGCTAGAGCAATGATGTTTGTGTCATTTTGAAGCTTTGATATGCTGTATCAGAATCAATAATATTATGTTACAAAATCACCTGAATGCTGGTTTTGGCGTGTGGCGCCACATGCAGTATAATAGAATAAAGCTCATGTGTTTCATTTTCTACATGCAGTGCATGTGCTGTTATAAGTAATTCGCTAACTTTGAACATATCAATAACTGGGTCCAGTTGACCACTAGTTGCCGCCCGCTGCTGTGCTGTGGCCTGTTCTGTAATGCTGTTTACTTCAAATGTGCTCTGTTGTTTAACACACAATTCAGCCAAATGAATGGTTGTGTTAACCATTGCTTACTCATATGCTGTTTAAAAATAAATATGAACTGGATGACTCATCAAGAATATCCATTTAGGTGAAGAAACTAAACTTATGCCAAAAAACCTGGAACCCTTATGACATACCTTGTCATAATATGAACACTATGAGGCAGCATGGCAGGTAGATTAATGGTGGCTTTAGAATTTAATGGCGTTATAATGATGTTTTTGTAGGGCAGTAATTGTGATTGCAAGTTTATTTTATAAGTATATATATATATACATTATACATACATATATATATATATTATATACCAGTGGTTCCCAAACTTCAGCAGTCCGCGGACCGGCAATAATTTTTGGTGAAGCTCGCGGACCGCTAACTTAGGCCTAAATGGCGATGGCAAAGAAAAGCGACCTAAAGTCTAAAATATAAGGCTATTTACAATTAGCCTACATTTACATGTCCTTGAAGCCTTATTTGTGTAAGATTTATTACGAGTATTTTCGCTTGAACTTCGGTTATTTTTCACCTTGGACGTGTTGTGTGAACAAAAAGCCACTTCTGAATCATTATTATCTTCGCTCTGAGTTTATGAGCAATCAAGTTCATTCGCTGTTTTTTTAATAGAAAACCTGTCCAGATTTGTTTGCTTACGTTTGCTCATTTTTTGATTCAAAGACATTTGTTTATATTTAAACTAAAAACTTTATACTAAGCTTAGGTTAGAATTTTTTAATTCTGCGTCCGGCGTTTACTAGGTAAATAGGCCTAACCTCGAAAACTGACTGCAGTCATCGAAGTAGTAAAATGTAAAATAAATTTAAATTGTTTGAATTCGCCATCTGGCAAAATAAAATGAGGCGGGTTGATTTATTTCAAATTTTTAATTTGTAAGACAGAAATTTGAATAAATTTTGGACAACAAATCGAATAATTTTACAATTTCAAGCAAATAAACTAATAATTACAGTTTATTTTGTTTATTTTTAACTCTTCTCCGCGGACCGGCGATCATACCTCCGCGGACCGGTGCCGGTCCGCGGACCACCACTTTGGGAACCACTGTTATATACTGCATGCAGCAAGCGGTTTCAGATTGTCTTCAGATGCGCTTGTTTAGACAGTTGTGTGTGCAACACTTTTGTGACGTATTAGAAGGCACTGTTATTTCTACTTAGCATGTATACAAAGGAGCATCATTAGGAGATCCTAGTATATGTAAGTGAAATTATGCATCTACCAACTTAGAAAATACAAAGGATTTTTAGAGATTTGAGAATCATTTATTTATTTGTTTATTACAGCAATTTTTATATAGCATCTCTTTAAGGATGGATACTCAAGAGTGCTCCCAGTACAACCCCTGTCAAATAGTACAGTCTTAAGAATGATGAGAAATGAGGCAGAGACCAATTTGATGAAGAGTATTAGCCTGTTCCAGGTCACAGTGCCAGCCAAAAATGGGACTTTCGTGAATAATAAAACCACTGCTCAAGATTTGAAGGGTCATTGGTTAACAGTTCCTTAAGCCAGTCCTGGGGCAGCCATGGGTATGAAGCTCTGGCCTATGAATGTGGGTGGCTAATCCTCTCAAGATCTCTAACCGTCTCATCTTGTCAAATTTAGACTAGCTTTCAGGTCCTTTAATTTGTCAAGACAGAAGAAACAGGCATTGCAAATAATTTTATACGTGTGTTCATGAATATGGTGATTTAGCATTTTGTATGGAAACTGCATTATTGTTGATACTGGTGATATAACTAGATGTATGGTTGAGTTTGCTTGTTAATTAATCATTACAGGTGCTGTTGATAATGTATCAGATGACTTGCAGTTACGAATGGTACACTATTCAGTGCATGATTGCATTTGTTATTCAGTGTTATATTGGTTTGATGCCGTTATTAAAATGTCACAGTTTATAAAATGGTTGACATCCTTCCTCTTTAGAGTCATATTAATTGCTTCTCCGAACTGGACCGGTCCGAGGCTATAATAATGATAATAATAATAATAATAATGTGATATTTATTTTTCTTGAACAAAATGCCTGCAAACGCACTGTGCTGTACAATGTACATATAGGCTGCAAGTTAGGAAACAATCCTAACACAGCTTAACTACAAACAGAACAGACACCTTGCAATACACGGCGCTAATAGTAGCCTACAAAGCACGTCTATCCTACGGAGGCTTCTGGAATCAAACTCGGTTCCGCTGATCTCTATGCCAGTGTGTTATCCAATGCGCCACCAGCCACCACACATAGGCATATTGTTAAAGTACTGCCATTGTCCAATAATCAACCAGCAGTCAACGGCGATGAGCATTTGTGAGTGATTTGCTTACTTCCTCCACAGTGACCAACTGACCATGTCAGAGAAAGAAGCCCAAACCCATACTCTTCGCATTGTCAGACGAGCGCTCACACCAAATGGTTACTGCGTCCAATAATTATAATAGATAAATGGATGAATGAATGAATCAAATCATTCATTTGGCAACCAGAAGAAATTTAAAAAAAGAATTCAAACAAAAAATATATATATAAACAGGCAGAGTGGGGGTGGATATAGATGGATTTTATGGTATGGTAAATGGATGAATGAAAAGGTGATCGGCTGAATTGATTTATTGAATGGATGGATGGATAGATGAACGGATGGATGGTGTATAATTAAGATTATTAATATTATTTGTATAATTTCTTATTTGTAACTGGTTGCGGTGTGTCAGCAAGAAACTCAATAAAGCGAATATATGGATGAATAATATGGATGGATCTATGAATGAATGAATGGATTACTGGATGGATGAATTGATGCATGGATAGGTGGGTCAACTAGTTAGAGATTTTCTATTGTACATCTAAATCGCTGAATACTATTCGAAACCCACTACATATCTCCAAAGATCCCTGCGAATGTCTTTCGAAGGTTCTTCATCGTGTCTTCGGTATCTTCGGCGTCTCTCGTATTTCCACTGCTGCCCGTTGTGCTGCTGGTAGCATTCAATGCAGCAGACACTGCAGCTGCAGAGGATGATGCTGCTTGACCTGCTGCTGCTGCTGCTGCTGCTGAGGGTGATGGTTGTCGAGTTATGGCTCCAGCAGAAGGCAGCTGAGACGACTGCTGGGATTCAACTGATTCGGTTCTAGATGTCAAGCTGAAGTCAAAACACAGTTGACACACACCATTCAAACAACTCGAATCGTTAGAGAGCGAGCAAACAATTGTTTCAATGATCTTTCAGGATTTCAAGAAATCGCTCTCATATATAGTATGCTTATGGCATGAACATTCGGTCCTGTATAGAAAACGTGTACAATCAATGTATAAATTATGAGGAATGACTGATATTGTTTGATTGATTGATTGATTGATTGATTGATTGATTGATTGATTGATTGTTTGACTGCTTGATCTATTAATTTTTTAATTAAACAATTCAAGATAATTTCAATACATCGGCATAAATGGTTTAAGGTTCCCGTGAAGGAGGCAGAGAGGGAATTACTAGACTTGCGTAATGCGTATACATATGCAAACATACACGCACGAATATACTTTGCATATACGTGCAGTGGCTTAGCCAGGAATTTATGATAGGGGGTCTATATGGCCTGGCCGGATGCCCTTCCTGACACCAACCCAACAGTATTGCAGCAAATAAAAAGGGAATAAAGTAAGCAAAAACAATTGTCACTACAAACAATTGTTTTGTTTTTCTTATTTAAGTGGATAAATAACATTTTAAAAAACTTTTTCCTAAGCCAAGGTTTTTTTTTAACCCCCGCTTGTCTACGCCACTGTAAACGTGCACACGTGCGTAGCGCATACATTCACGTACAGTATAATTGTACGTGTATGCATTTGTAATTTATACATTACATGCGTTCATATACACATGCATACATTACATAGATCTACATAATATATGAATTTGTGAATTTGTGAGGCAATGCATTGCATATGTATCTTCTTACTTATCGCCGCCGCCCTTCGATCGTTGAGCGCTGTAGTCGAGGAGGGACATCTTCTGACGAATTTTTAAAAAGAATTTTAAAAGAATTCAAAAAAATAGATATGCAAACAGACAGGGTGGGATGGATAAAGATGGATTTCTCGATCAATGGTTGAATGTAAAGGTAGTCGGCTGAGTTGATCTATTGAATGGAAGTACGAATGGATGATGGATGGATGGATGGATGGATGGATGGATGAATGGATGGATGAATGGATGGATGGATGGATGGATAGTTGGTTGGTTGGTTGGATGGATAGTTGGTTGGATGGATGGATGGATGAATGGATGGATAGTTGGTTGGATGGATGGATGAATGGATGGATGGATAGTTGGTTGGATGGATAAATGGATGGATGGATAGATGCATCAATTGGTTAAGGATTTCCAATACTAAATCGCTGAATACTATTCGAAACCCACTACATATCTCCAAAGATCCCTGCGAATGTCTTTCGAAGGTTCTTCATCGTGTCTTCGGTATCTTCGGCGTCTCTCGTATTTCCACTGCTGCCCGTTGTGCTGCTGGTAGCATTCAATGCAGCAGACACTGCAGCTGCAGAGTATGCTGCTTGACCTGCTGCTGCTGCTGCTGCTGCTGCTGCTGCTGCTGCTGCTGCTGCTGCTGCTGCTGCTGCTGCTGAGGGTGATGGTTGTCGAGTTATGGCTCCAGCAGAAGGCAGCTGAGACGACTGCTGGGATTCAACTGATTCGGTTCTAGATGTCAAGCTGCAGTCAAAACACAGTTAATTCACCATTCAAACAACTCGAATCGTAAAAGGACGAGCAAACAATTGTTTCAACGACCTTTCAGGATTTCAAGAAATCTCTCTCATATATAGTATGCTTATGGCATAAACAGTCGGTCCTGTATAGGAAACGTAGAATCAATGTATAAATTATGAGGAATGACATATTGTATGATTGATTGATTGATTGATTGATTGACTGCTTGATATATTGTTATACTTTTTAATTAAACCATTCAAAATAATTTATGTGCATCGGCACAAACGGTTTAAGGTTCCCACGAATGAGACAGAGAGGGAATTACTAGACTTACTATACATGCAAAAATACACACACGAATATACTTTGCAAGTTTGCATATACGTGCAGTGGTGCACTGGTGTAGCCAGGAATTTATGATGGGGAGGGTCTATGGCCTGGCCGGATGCCCTTCCTGACACCAACCCAACAGTATTAGGCTACAGTAAATAAAAAGGGAATAAAGTAACAAAGGGAATAAAGTAAGAAAAACAATTGTCACTACCAACAATTGTTTTGTTTTTCTTTTTTAAGTGGATAAATAACCTTTTAAAAACTGTCTCCTAAGCCAATAAGGTTTTTAACCCTCTAAACCCCTTTGTCTACGCCACTGTATACGTGTATACGTGCGTATAGCGCATACATACACGTACACGTACAGTATGATAATTGTACGTGCATGAATTTATGATTTATACATTGCATGCGTTCATATACACCTGCATACATTAGATAGACCTACATATACATTTAATACACAATACCAGGATCCTTCCTTACTAAACTTAAAACTGTTCTTTTTGTGCGCGCTGGAGTTGGGAGCGCTTCTGAGTAGTTTTTCTTGAAGGAGCGCTATATAAATGTCCGAATGAATGAATGAATGAATGAATATACAATATATGAATTAGTAGATTTGTGCGTATGTCTTCTTACTTATCACCGCCGCCCTTCGATCGTTGAGCGCTGTAGTCGAGCAGGGACATCTTCTGCGGACTTGGTCCCGGTGGTCCAGCGATCGGTCGGCTGTTGACTGGAATGGATGCCACTGCAGCGGGGGATGAACCCTGAACCAGTGGATACGGCTGCTGCTGCTGTTGGAACATCCTCGATGGCCCGCGGTTCATATGGTCAGCAGCAGCAGCAGCAGCAGCAGAAGCAGCAGCAGCAGAGGATGGTCCACCGTTCATCATTGACAGATGAGCGAATGAATCGTCAGCGCTGACTGTCTTGCTGCGATCAATTAACCAACATGTAACACACAATAACAAGTTACACACAATGACATGTAACACACAATAACATGTTACACAATGACATGTGACGCACAATAACACGTAACACAATAACATGTGACGCACAATAACATTTAACACACAATAGCATGTTACACACAATAACATTTAACACACAATAACATGTAACACACACAATGACATGTTACACACAATAACATGTAACACACAATAACATGTAACACACAATGACATGTTACACACAATAACATGTAACACACAATAACATGTAACACACAATAGCATGTAACACACAAACACACAATAACATGTAACACACAATAACATGTAACGCTCAATAACATGTAACACACAATAACATGTAACACACAATAACATGTAACGCACAATAACATGAAACACACAATAACATTTAACACACAATAACATGTAACACACAATGACATGTTACACACTATAACATGTAACACACAATAACATGTAACACACAATAGCATGTAACACACAAACACACAATAACATGTAACACACAATAGCATGTAACACACAATAGCATGTAACACACAATAACATGTAACACACAATAACATGTAACACACAATAACATGTAACACACAATAACATGTTACACGCAAAAACATGTAACACACAATAACATGTAACACACAATAACGTGTAAGACACAATAACGTCTAACACACAATAACATGTAACACACAATAACATTTTATACACAATAACATTTAACACACAATAACATGTTACACACAATGACATGTGGCACACAATAACATGTAACACACAATAACATGTAACTCACAATGACATGTTACACACAATAACATTTAGCACACAATAGCATGCAACACACAATAACGTAGACGAACAGATGTATAATTAATATTAAACTCAGTTAAATGACTATTATAATTATGATAATAAAGACATTGACACAGTCATCAATTCATCCATCCATTCAACCATCATCCACCCATCCATCCACCCACCCATCCATCCATTCCATCCATTGTGGAGCATGGTGGTGTAGTGGGCATGTTCGTTGCCTTGCAGCCGGAGGGTTGCAGGTTCGAATCCACCTCAAACCGCCTTGTAGGACCTTGAGCAAGTCATTCACTCGCAATTGCTCAGCGCTTCGTCGTGAAACTTCGATTCCGTGTCCGCGTTGTAGTCGGAAACGCTTCTGAGTAGACCTCTTGAAGGGGCGCCACTGATTTTAAGCTGTCACATTAACAAATTTATGGATAGGTATAGTGGCTAAAACAGTAAAAATTTATGATGATATTTATTAAATATTTCTGAAATATTGAGGAGGAATATAAGCACCTTCGTCCCCACCACAAACTTTGGAGGGGACCGTACCCGCTGCCCAAAACCCTAAGTCGGCGCCCAGGGTATAGTATAATATCCAAATTATCTATTGATTCAAATGCACATAGGCCTATAATTAAAATAATCATCACACAGCGGAACTAAAAAAATGAGAAACATGTGTCCATTTCCATCTCCTGACAGTGTAGCCTAGAACACTTTAGAATGTAGAGTTGTAGAGTGTAGACCATAATATGGTCCACATATATAGGCCTATAATAGGCAAAATAGGCCTATATTATAGGCCTATATAGAAGACTTGGTGCTGGCTTTGAGGGACGAACGAACGGCCGAAGGAGGATCGACGAGGCGCGAGTCGTCTAGCAGAGGGAGGGTTTCGAATTTTGTTGAATTTCCACTCTGCAATGGCAGAATTTTAGGCTGTCAATTTTACGAAATTGCTCGTCATTTCAGTGTTGATAGTCGTGGTTTGAGACTTCAAAAGCGTCTTCTCGAATTGCTATTTTTTCCCCTTAAATTTTCATGCTGTAAAATTTGGTGACTTTCCTAAACTCAAAAAATTTCTCATTTTTTCATTGCTGAAAGACATGCTTTAAGACTTCAATAAATGTCCTCTGCCCATTGTTTCATTTTCTACTATAAAAAAACTGTAATTAGGCCTACCGTATAGCATTTTAGGCTGTTATTTGATTGAAATTGCTCAATCATTTCAGTGTTGATAGTTGTGGCTTAAGACTTCAAAAGCGTCCCCTCCCATTGTTTAAAAATATTCAGATTTCTTAAGCCGTCATCTCAAAATAATTTCTCATAAATGCATGGTTTAAGACTTCAAAAATGTTCCTGCAACTGTGTCATTTTTTACATTTTCATAGCGTTATAGTAGCATTTTAAGCTGTCATCTTAACAAAAGTTGTGGCTTAAGACTTCATAAGCGCCCCCTCCCATTGTTTAAAAATATTCAGATTTCTTAAGCCGTCATCTCAAAATAATTTCTCATAAATGCATGGTTTAAGACTTCAAAAATGTTCCTGCAACTGTGTCATTTTTTACATTTTCATAGCGTTATAGTAGCATTTTAAGCTGTCATCTTAACAAAAGTTAATTTGTGGCTTAAGACTTCAAAAGCGTCCCCTCTCATTGTTTAAAAATATTCAGATTTCTTAAGCCGTCATCTCAAAATAATTTCTCATAAATGCATGGTTTAAGACTTCAAAAATGTTCCTGCAACTGTGTCATTTTTTACATTTTCATAGCGTTATAGTAGCATTTTAAGCTGTCATCTTAACAAAAGTTGTGGCTTAAGACTTCAAAAGCGCCCCCTCCCATTGTTTAAAAATATTCAGATTTCTTAAGCCGTCATCTCAAAATAATTTCTCAAAAATGCATGGTTTAAGACTTCAAAAATGTTCCTGCAACTGTGTCAGTTTTTACATTTTCATAGCGTTATAGTAGCATTTTAAGCTGTCATCTTAACAAAAGTTGTGGCTTAAGACTTCAAAAGCGCTCCCTCCCATTGTTTAAAAATATTCAGATTTCTTAAGCCGTCATCTCAAAATAATTTCTCATAAATGCATGGTTTAAGACTTCAAAAATGTTCCTGCAACTGTGTCCTTTTTTACATTTTCATAGCGTTATAGTAGCATTTTAAGCTGTCATCTTAACAAAAGTTAATTTGTGGCTTAAGACTTCAAAAGCGTCCCCTCTCATTGTTTAAAATTATTCAGATTTCTTAAGCCGTCATCTCAAAATAATTTCTCATAAATGCATGGTTTAAGACTTCAAAAATGTTCCTGCAACTGTGTAATTTTTTACATTTTCATAGCGTTATAGTAGCATGTTAAGCAGTGGCGGCGCTAGGGGGCTGGGGGCTAAGCGCCCCTACAAGAGGCTCAGCCCCCCCCTAAAAAAGGGCCGTCCGAAATTTTTTACAGTGAAATATCCACGATTTTGGGCTGACGACTAAAAAAAAAGGTCGTCAGAAATTTTGGCGGCGAAAATGTTAATTTTTCACAAGATTTCGGTCGAGGCTTCAGCCCCTCCCCCGAAACTGAAATCCTGGCGCCGCCACTGATTTTAAGCTGTCACATTAACAAAATTATGGATAGGTATAGTGGCTAAAACAGCAAAAATTTATGATGATATTTATTAAATATTTCTGAAATATTGAGGAGGAATATAAGCACCTTCGTCCCCACCACAAACTTTGGAGGGGACCGTCGTACCCGCTGCCCAAAACCCTAAGTCGGCGCCCAGGGTATAGACATACGTTACCACAGTGACAAAACACTTGAAAACAGTAAAGAACAAAGCAGCAGTCGGTGACAAAGGTTGGGAGGGACCGTTCATCAAAAGTTGGGGGACCGTTCGTCGAAAGTTGGGGGGACCGTCCAAGCCTCTCAAAAGTTGGGGGACGCGTCCCGTGGGTCCCATAGGGTGGTTGCACCTATGCCAAAGGGAGACTATTCCAGACAGATGGACCTACAACCAGTGGCGGCTCTAGGGGGTCTAAGGGGGCTAAGCGCCCCCTATCAAAGGCTAAACCCCCCTGAAAAAGGTCAACTGGGCTTTTTACATGCAAAACTTAAATGTTTCTACGATTTTCGACCGGATGACTAAAAAAGGTCAGAATTTTTTTTGGGGGGGTGAGAATGGACAAATTCCATGAGATTTCGGGGATGACAAAAAAAGTGAGAAATTTTGGCGGATGAGAATGGAAAATTTCGTGAGGATTCAGCCCCCAAAACTGAAATCCTGGCACCGCCACTGCTTGGTTGATTTTTAAAATTAAATAATGGAATCCAAGACAGATCAATGCAGTCGGTCGATTACCCAACCGGAAAACTCTTGTGGGGCGACTGGAAGTAGGATTTTTTCAATGATGTTATTGCACGAACAACGGAGATAGGTTTACTCCCCTCGATCCTCTGCCTTGATTACAATCATGTCAATGGGACAAACTAATGTCTGTGGACTAAACTATAATTTATACGATAAACTGTTCTTTGGTTTCATTGTCTTTTTGTGGCACTGCGCATGCGCCGGATGATGAGTTCATCGATCCGTGAATCGCGTTGGAGTAGAGCGTTTCAGTCTCCTGTTCCGTTTGTCATCACTCCGAGAGAACATTAAAATAAAATAAAAACATCACTGATGTAGTGACTGCATACTGGCTCACCCGACTATTTTCCTCAGTACACGGCCGACATTGTCGCTGGCAGGACTCATGCTGTATAGGCCCTACAGTGTACAGCGGAAATGACGGCCATACGGAAGACGATATGACCCTGAGAGTAGGCTATATGGGTCGCTGTGGTGTATGGGAATGTTTGGTGCCTTGGAGCCGGAAGGCTGCGGGTTTGAATCCACCTCAAACCGTCGTGTAGGAACCCTGTGCAAGTTCTTAACTCGCAATTAGTGGTCATGTACGTGTTTCGACGTGAAACCGATTCAGTGTCTGCGCTGGAGTCGGGAGTGCCTCTGAGCAGATTCTTGAAAGTCATAGATATATAACAAGTGCCCACACATACAGCACTTAGTAATGACATGACACTAAAAATTATGATGTGTTCATCAGTTTGCGCATCTCTTCTCACCTTGAAGGTAGGCTATAGATGTGGCCATTGATCATCGTTTTCGTTCTTTAGGGGATTCTCAAGCTGGTGTTGACCATCACACGTAGAGATGATGGAGGTACAAGTCGACATTTATCTATAATAACAACATACAGAGAAACAACTGCAATGAATGTTTACATGAAAATTATCACTTTTCTGTTCATCTTCAATAAAATTTCTGCACTTCTCTTACTTTCATCACCATGACCATCCTCCTCCTCCTCCTCCTCCTGCTCCTCCTCCTGCTCCTCCTCCTGCTCCTCCTCCTCCTCCTCCTCAGCATCATCATTACCAAGCCCGAGTCTTTGTGGGTAACGCTCTGAAGCCCGTTGAGTAGAGTAGGATACGTCTTTAGCGCATGTCAATGGGACAAACTAATGTCTGTGGACTAAACTATAATTTATACGATAAACTGTTCTTTGGTTTCATTGTCTTTTTGTGGCACTGCGCATGCGCCGGATGATGAGTTCATCGATCCGTGAATCGCGTTGGAGTAGAGCGTTTCAGTCTCCTGTTCCGTTTGTCATCACTCCGAGAGAACATTAAAATAATGCCTGACTGCATTCGCCGTCCATGCAGTCAGGCAGCTTAATTCACACTCCGTGAGAACATGAAAACAAAAACATCATCAATTATGTTAGCGCTGACTGGACTTCTTTGTACGTAGTGATCGTAGGGTCGTCTTATTTGTTCCTCATGCTATAACTTCAAAATCGTAACGAGAGGGCACACAGAAATTACATGTTACCGGTACTTAGTTGTACTTGTGGGGCGCGGTGGTGTAATGGGTATGTCCGTTGCCTTGCAGCCGTAGGGCAGCAGCTGGGTTCGAATCCACCTCAAGTCGCCGCGCAGGGACCTTGGGCAAGTTCTTCCCTCGCAATTGCTCAGCCCTTTGGCGTGAAACTCCGATGCAGTGTCCGCGCTGTAGTCGGGAGCGCCTCTGAACAGAGAGCTTGAAGGGGCGCTATGACAGGTGCACATGCATGCATACAAACTTACCCTGTAATCCCATTTTGACTCGAAGGTATATGCAACGTAGATGTGGCCGTAGATCGCAGTTCTCGTTCGATGAGGTTCTGGAGAAGGAATTGAACACAAGCGGGCGAGAGAAGAAGTACAGGCCGACACTTTCTACAAAAACCAGACGATGTTGATATCCTGGAGGAAGATCCAGCCGAGTTGGAGCATACAACACAGATGCTAAACGATGAAGCAAAGAAGTATGGATTATTCATAAACTTTGACAAAACGAAAACGATGATATTTGGCGACAAAGATATCACCCAGCGGATTGTTGTGGAAGGTGTACATGCAGCTGGAAAATGTAGAAAGGTTTACTTACCTTGGAAGCAACATGACTTATGATCTACATTGCGGAAGTGAAATAAAGATAAGAATAGCCAAGGGAACAGCGGTGTTGAAAGCAATGGACAAGATTTGGAAGAGCAGTGCAATCAGCATGAAAACCAAGATGGCAGTTTTAAAGACATGTGTGTTCAGCAGTATGATGTATGGGTGCGAGACATGGGTGCTAACAAAAGATTCGCAAAGGAGAGTGTTAACATTTGAAAGAAAATGTTATAGGAAAATTCTGAGAATAGGATGGACTCAGAAGGTAACCAATGGAGAGGTATATAAAAGAGTGGACATGACCGAGAACCTCATGCAGAAAGTTATAAAGCGGAAACTTGGATTGTTCGGGCACATTTGTCGAATGAAAGATGACAGAAAGATCAAGACCCTGATATTTGGGATAATGGAAGGCAAGAACAGAAGAGGCAGGCCGCATAAAGAATGGACAGATGACATTGAAGAGTGGTGTACAACAGATTTGCAGAATTTATATCATGCAGCTCAGAACAGAATGGAATGGAGAGACATTATGAGGAGGGCATCGGACTCCTACGGGCACTGTGCCCATGGTTATTGAATTGAATTGAATTGAATGGCAGCCTACAAAGCAAATCCGCCCAACGGGGGCTCGAACTCACTACCTCTCGCACTCTTGGCCAGCGTGTTAACCACTACTCTACCCCCCCGTGAATGAGATTCTGAGCATTGAAAGGGGGATACATTTTTATTTCCCACTAGATCTGGGAGTTTTGGCATTCGTCTGGGCTTCAGGTTTTTTTGGGGCAAAATCTGGATTTATTATGGCGTGGACATTTTGTTTAAAATACCTTACATGTATAGTCTGGGTTTTTCTGGGTTTTTCGACGGAAATCTGGGTTTATTTCCAAAAGTTCAGTGGCCACTGAATATAATCTTAATTCTATACAGTGTTGTATCAAGCAATATCGCATCAAAAATGCAGTAGCATAGCATTGCATCACGAGTGATTGATTCACATGCAATTGCGTTGAATTGTATTGTATGAAATGCAAATACAATTTGTTGCATCAAATACAATAACATTGCATTGCATTATACGCAACTGCATTTCATTGTATTGTATCAAATGCAATTGCATTAATTCAGACTTCAAGAATGGTAGTGGAACCTCAACCTGGAATGGCTTCCCCTTGACGCTCAACCCCCCATTCTTGAACTCCTTTCATTCCTCTCTAACCTTAAGACAGCTTTATTTGACCACGCTGGGGTTGGGAGCGCCTTTGAGTAGACCCTTTGAAAAGGTGCAATACAAGTTCATTAACATTTAGGCCTATTGTTATTGAATGCAAATTAATGATATCCAAAAATTCATATGAATCAGCGGAGAAAGTTGCTTCGGTCAACGATAATTTATTTAAACATTAAAAGTTCCATCGATGTAAGCAATAGAATAGTCCGACATCCTTAGAAGTTTTTCTTTGCTTTACCAGTTGTATTATCAGAGTTCCAGTATGTAGACTGTTAGTACGGGAAAGGGATCGAATGCATATATTGTTGAGTCCTTCTTTAACTTATAGGACGAATGTAGCCTAATGTTTAAAAGAGGTGTATAAAATGGCTCTCTCAACACACACATGTCTGCTAATACTCTGAGTTACTTCTTCCCTTTTCCCCCTTTTCCCTTCTTTCCTTTTCCCTTTCCGCCCTTCTTTTTCTTCTTCTTGTATGGACCGAGGCATAGTCGAACCATCATGCCACGCCACCACGCCTGGAGCATGATGGCGGCATCGTGTTCATCGGCTTCCTGCTCTTCCTTTCGCCGCAACTTCTCTTTTTCAACTCGATCCTCAACGACAACTTGTTCGTATTCGTCGTAGAGTCGCTTAAGTTCCTGTAATCTTTCAAAGTCTTTGGCTTTGGCTGCTTTCAGAAGATCCAATTCCTTCTGCTTTACATCAACATCAGTCTCGTGTTTGTCGATCCAGTACTGAAGCAGATCCTGACGTTTCTGAATGTGAGTTCGTAGGAAGGATTCTATTTCTGCATTCACTCGATTCTCCTCATCAATACGATTCTTCTGCGCCTCAATCTCGCTACTGATTAGATCCTCCTCCTGAGCGCACTTCTTCTGCGTCTGTGCCACACTCACATCCGTCACGTTCTTCACATACTTTCCCTCCATGCTCGTCTTCGCCTTCATCTCCTGCAGTTGGTCCTTCAGATGCGCGATCATCTCAGTCCGTCGCTGCAACTCAACCTCTCGCTCGCGTTTCACGTCAACCAACTGACGCTGCAACGCCTTCACCAGCTTACGGCCGTCCTCCTCTCTTTGAATGGTCTGCTCCAGCTGCGCTTTCTTGTCCTGCTCTGTTTTGACGGCCTTCGCCAAAGTCTCAAAGGATCCACGGCTGAGCAGCTCAGACATCGTCCCGTCAAGAACCCACTCAATGAAAGACCTGTCCGCCTGTACTTTCTCCAGATTGTCCGCAGTCAGAGGGTTCTGCTTGAGACCCTGGGCGAAACTCTGAGTGCCACGTCTCAGCTCGATCCCTGCCCTTTGAACTCCGCTGACCCCGATGGCGGGGGCAATCCTCGGGTCATCGCGCATGTCGCCGAGTGCACGGTGCGAGCCTGACCCCTGGCGTTGAAGAATGGCGTTGTCGAAACTGCCTTCGAGCGACCTCTGACTTTCGATGAGTTGAGCCAACTCCTCGTCCACGGTCTGGACGGCGTTTGTCTTCTCCTTGAAAGAGACGGGCATGGTGCGGCCGAGTATGATGAGCTGGTCAACGCAATCCTCTAGCACCGTGGCCACGTGGATGGCCTCCACAGGGCCGAACATCGTCACCGTCCGTCCAAGTTGTTCGCTCCCTAAACCATGAAAATATAATTTCAATCCAAGTTTTGAATGTAAACAAATTCGATTTCCCTTTTTTTGCTCTACTTTCTTCGAAGGCACTCCTCTTTCGATTGCAGTGTCACGCTATATAGACTAAATTATCTGTACCTGCGTGTACCTTCCAGCGTGCGTCTACAATACAAGAATTCGAAGTAGCTCCTTCGAATGTGTTCGATTATCCTGAAAATAAAATGGCGTCTCCTCGCATGAAAGTTGACTACCTCCCAACATTGCTTCTTTAAGTACAAATCGTAGCACCAATTACGTCACAGATAATCGATGACGTAACAGTTAAAGTGCCTCGGAGCACCATTGAGATATATATTAAGATCTTATAATAACAACATAGCTACAACTTTTTAGCGTTCTAATAAGCTTATAATATATCTCAATGGTGTGCACTGCGGGAGGCGCTGTATAAGTTTATAAATACAATACAACTTCGCCTCTGCTCGCACTATGACGGCGCCAGTCCCAAGCCTGCATGAAGGAGGAGGGCGACGCGAATGACCTTTGTTATAAAATAGTTTCGTTTAAGGCCTGGCTGCCACTTTCTCGAACGTTCTTCAATCTTAAGTATACCCAACAACGTAGGCTACTGTAGCCGTTTAATTAGCACGGTCGTCGTAGGCTATGGCGGCTATACGGGGGGGGGGGGGGGGGGGTGGGGGGAGGGACGGTGGTGGAACAATGATTAATATCGACTTAAATTTTTGCCACGGTGGATGTATTTGAATCCCGAGCTTTCGCCTGACACTCCAACAAGTACGCTGACGCTATACACTGGACTACCATATGTGTATCTCCCCACACACACAAATACATGTAACTATACAGAAACTGTTATCTATAGGCTGATATACGATTAGGCCTACTGTATGCCCTAGCTATAGCAGTCGACTCTTGCTGGAAACATTTATGTTAGTCCTTATCTAGGCAATTAACACGAATGAAAGACTTTAAAAATGTTCGATGCAGGACGCAGAGTGGGGTGGATAGAATATCTATAGATACACACCTCTGATTTTCACATCTCTTTCTGCAGCGTTTTGTATTTCAGGGCTATATAAATATTCATGCACTAATTAATTATGCACGAGTGGATAAGTATATAAGTGTATATTATGCAGTGTAGGCCTAAGCCAATATTTTGCTCATAGATTGGGTTAATATATTATTACAGGGCCCACAGCTCTACACGGTGCGTTGGCTTCAGAGAGATGGATACTGGATAGAGATCAAGGAGCGAGCGCGTGAGCAAGAGAGATACGAAGACAGGGACAGACAGACAGGCAGGCAGACAGACAGACAGGCAGACAGACAGACAGAGTTAATTATCCAAGCCGTCTGTGACACTAGGCCTATAGGAAATCGCATTTCTTATTCTGTACGAAAAGCAAGATGGTCAAAGACTGTATATATACAGTGTGGCGCATAAAAAGTGAGACCGCCTCGTTAAGTCTTTTGAATTTTAATATTAAATTATGTTTTTGGCAGTTTTTAAACTATAAAATTATCCTTGCTCATTAACTCAGCGTGTGACCTCAGTATTTCGTGAACTTCTGGTCGCCATCTTTATATTTAAGTCAAATTGATGCCGATGGTAGCCTGCGACAGCGCTTAAATCAGGAAGCGGCTACCCGAATTTCGTTAGAATGTTACGGAATATTGTGTGTGCGAGTGAGCTGATTTTCAGCCAGGATGATGATTCTCACAGCCACAATAGTCAACGGTAAATTTAAAGAGAAACTGGCATATCACGAAGAACAATGCAACGCATTATAGGCCTAGAGCAAAGTTTGCAACTTCAACCGTATAGGCTACAAACGCGTAATAGGGCATGTTATAAACGAAAACTGCAAATTAAAACACCGGCAGCGAAGTCAACAGTTAGTTGGTAACTTGGTATATTTCAAAAGTGAGAGGTGTAGGCTACGAAGCAATTGGTTGGTTTACAGACGAAAAGACATTTACACTTGTCTGGGTTAATTCTCAAAATGATCGTGTTTATTCTGATGCAAGAAAAATGTTCCAGGCTTCCAGCAACGAACTCGTCACTCATACGGGCACGTGAACATTTCAGTCGTTGCATCATGGTGTCTCTGGTGGGGAAAACCAGTGTGATCATTGTTGAACCTGGAGCTGGGGTCAGCAGTGAGTTTACGATACCTATTGTGATCACGTCTTAAGACAAGGATTGCTCCTGGATATTCGAAACTGGCCATTGTTGAAGAGTGGCAAAAATTCCTTCGGCGGTTCATAAACAGAACCATTGACCAGTGATGCCGAAATTTCGACAAAAACTGCTGAGAACCGAGGTGGACACATTGAATTTGATTTCTGATTCTGTATGAATAAACATTTGGCAACAATTTACTTGTTTTTTTATAGAAGAAAAGGCGTTTAAATAATTTATTATTTAAAATTATGCTAGGCGGTCTCACTTTTTATGCGCCACCCTGTATAAATAGCCGACTTGTGGAATAGGCTATGCATTGCAAGTAGGCCTATATCCATGCTCCGAAAGCGAAGAGCTTCCATTAATTATTGAGCTTTTCTGATTATCTTTACTATTTTTGGCTCTCCCGCCAGACCGCCATTTCCAAATTGAAAATGTCGTTTTGTCTTTCACGAGACCTTTTGTGATCGTACATGTACGTAGAATCGTAGATCCTATAACCATAGTGCATTGAAAATGTATAAACATTTATTCCTAAATTTAATAATAGCCATCATTTGATTACACCTATATTCGTTCCCTTAATTACTATTATTTATTTATTTATTTATGATCGGTTCTTAAAGTCATAAGAAGTATAGGCGTAAATGCGGCTTGAAATACTACCACAGTTTGAAATCAACGACAGCCTAGTTTTTTAGAGCTCATTATAAACTGCCATATTTAATAGCACAGATAACCTATATATAACTAGGTTTTAACCATGATATTATGCATACAATGCAATTTCTAATAGTCCGATTTAACAATTATCTCGCACGAACTGCAAGACATATTAAATAAGAATTATAAGATACGACAATTCACTTGTTTGTACTTTGTAGTCATATATGCGGTTTTGCAGGCAGATCATTTGGTCTTCAGATATATATCGCAGCTTCCGTTCAAGTATAGTAGGCCTACTTCATAGGCTCTTGGTCGCTGGTGCCCTGCGTTTGACTTCAATGTAGGCCTAATGCTGTAGAGATGTTTAGTTTGCGATGGAAAAATTGCGCAAAACATTCTGACTTCTATAGGGCCAGAAGAGAGGCCAAAAGCCTCTGATCCCACTTTCTAGTGATTCCGCTTATAGGTCATAATATTATATATCCTCATCAGCGGCGCCCGCAGACGTACGCACATAGGTAAGTGCGTAGGCCTACAGCGCGATGACCCAAAAGGTATTGTTTTTGGGAAATTTTAGGTTGATGACTAAAAAAAAAGGTCATCAGTTTTTTCGGCGGATAGAAAAGGTATGTTTTGGGAAAATTTTTGGTTTTTTGGTTGATGACTAAAAAAAAAAAAGGTCATCAGGTTATTGGCGGATAGATAAGGTATGTTTTGGAAAAATTTTTGGTTGATGACTAAAAAAAAAAAAGGTCATCAGTTTTTTCGGCGGATAGAAAAGGTATGTTTTGGGGAAATTCTTCTAGGTTGATCAGTTTTTTCGGCGGCCTAACGAAAATTTTTCCCTCTTCGCCCCTCCATCAAAATTTCTGTGCGTGCAAGAAAAAAATCCTGCGGGCGCCGCTGATCCTCATTGTACCGTCGCCCTTGCCAGGTATGACATTCATGTTTGTAGACAAGTATTAGGCCTAATATGCTTTCAATTTGATTCGTTTTAGCCATATTTAGGAGCTATAGGCGTGTAAAAACCGACAGGATTGTCAAGACAGTTATTAAGCAGGTTGAGACAAAGCAGAGGTTATAGGAATAATTAGTCTGCCAACCTGCTCATAATAATATGGGACCCGTATTCCCATAAGGACACATCCATTTTATGGACATGAAATATTATGATGGCCGTGAGTGCATGCTAGATCCCTATTTACGAAGATAATTATGGAAGAAAGTCGGTCTGAGACCCTGGGCCAATAATAATATTATGTGAGTCCATTAATATTAATGAAGTAGCCTAATGGTATACGTTGTCCTAAAATTAGAACAGCAGTTTTTTCCGAGTTCATGTTGTGATTGGCCAATCTTCTTCAGATGTGTCGAATAATTATGCCGTAACGTGGCAATGAAGAGAGGTATACGGAGCAATAGTTCTTTCCATGCACACAGCTATAGCGCAACTATGAACACGTAGAAGCCTTTGGAGATTGCAGGACCTTTCAATTTCCGTGATGGATTGATCGATGCTGTGACCCAGACTCCAGAGTCGTTGACGACGCGGGACTGCTGGTCATCGATCAACGCCGTCGGCAAAATGCCATAAGCTCTGCAGAAAGCAGACATGAAAAATGACCACATTACTCACGTGATTATTACGGATATGGGTTTAGTCCGTGGAATGGAATGGATGGTGGCTATGTATACAGCAATGGATTTTATGAACGAGCGATCAATTGTTGATGAGGAAATATTTTCAATGATGGATGGATATCATAATCATTATTCTAATACATTTACTATAGACGCCATTAGTAGGTAGCTGTACGGTGTACGCGCATCTTGTTATCAGTTTGAACCCACTGTGCGTTTTGGTAACAGTCACGTGATCATTGATCAATAGCCAAAAGCACATAATTATGATTAGCCATTGCCATTGTCCAATTACCAGCCATCAGTCAACGGCGATGAGCATTTGTGAGTGATTTACTTACTTCCTACACTGCACTGACAAATACCATGTAAGAGAAGAAAATAATTAAAACCCATGCTCTTCGCCAAGGCCGTAGCTAGGGGGGTGTTTTGGGTGTTTGAACACCCCCCGAAATGAAAAAAAACGTAAAAGTTAGATAATGCCTTTACGCAAAAAAAGAAAATAGCGATTTATGAAGAAAAAAATCATGAAATTAGATTGTTTTACGCTGTGCTGAAGATTTTTCGGGCGAAAAATCCTAAAAGAGCATCCGATGACTAAAAAAGGTCGACTAAAACGAAGGTGGTCAACAAATTTCTGGAAAACACCCCCCGAAATAGAATCCTGGCTACGGCCTTGCTCTTCGCATTATCAGACAAGTGCTCACGCCAAATGGTCACCGCATCAAATAATAGATAGATGGATGAATGAATGGATGGATGGATGGGTCAAATCAAATCATTTATTTGGCAACCACACAGTCAAGACGATTTTTAAAAAAAAGAATTTAAAATAGATACGCAAACAGACAGGGTGGGTGGATACAGATGGATTTCTGGATCAATGATTATTTGTAAAGGTGGTCGGTTGAGGTGACTTATTGAAGGAAAGTAGGAATGGACGAATGGATGGTTGGATAGATGGATGGATGTATGGATGGATGGATTGAATATATGGATGGATGGATTGATTGATAAATGGATGGATGGATAGATGCATCAATTGGTTAAGGATTTCCAACACTAAATCGCTGAATACTATTCGAAACCCACTACATATCTCCAAAGATCCCAGCGAATGTCTTTCGAAGGTTCTTCATCGTGTCTTCGGTATCTTCAGCGTCTCTCGTATTTCCACCGCTGCCAGTTGTGCTGCTGGTAGCATTCAATGCAGCAGACACTGCAGTTGCAGAGGATGCTGCTTGACCTGCTGCTGCTGCTGCTGCTTGACCTGCTGCTGAGGGTGATGGTTGTCGAGTTATGGGTCCAGCAGAAGGCAGCTGAGACGACTGCTGAGATTCAACTGATTCCGTTCTAGATGTCAAGCTGAAGTCAAAACACAGTTGACACACACCATTCAAACAACTCGAATCGTAAAAGAACGAGGGAAAAAATTGTTTCAACGATCTTTCAGGATGCCAAGAAATCTATCTCCTAGACCTATAGTATGCTTATGGCATAAACAGTCGGTCCTGTATAGGAAATCTGTATAAATTATGAGGAATGACCAGTGGCGGCGCTAGGGGGGCTGCGGGGGCTAAGCCCCCCCTACAAGAGGCTCAGCCCCCCCTAAAAAATGACCATCTGAATTATTTTACATTGAAATATCCACGATTTTGGTCGATGACTAAAAAAAAAAAGGTCGTCAGAAATTTTGGCGGCGAACATAGAAAATTTTCATGAGATTTTGGTAGATGACTAAAAAAAAAGGTCGTCAGAAGTTTTGGCGGCGGAAATGGAAAATTTGGCCGCGGGCTTCAGCCCCTCCAAAACTGAAATCCTGGCGCCGGCACTGGGAATGACTGATATTGTTTGATTGATTGATTGATTAATTGATTGATTGATTGACTGCTTGATCAATTAATTTTTTAATTAAACCATTCAAAATAATTTCAATGCATGGCACAAATGGTTTAAGGTTCCGGTGAAGGAGACAGAGAGGAATTACTAGACTTGCGTATACATGAAAACATACACACACGAATATACTTTGCATATACGTGCAGTGGCATAGCCAGGAATTTATGATGGGGAGGGTCTATGGCCTGGCCGGATGTCCTTCCTGACACCAGCCCAACAATATTATAGCAAATAAAAAGGGAATAAAGTAAGAAAAACAGTTGTTACTACAAACAATTGTTTTGTTTTTCTTAAGTGGATAAATAACCTTTAAAAAAAACTTGTTAAAAAACATGGTATTGTGTGTTACATGTTATTGTGTGTTACATGTGATTGTGTGTAACATGCTAAGCCAATGGTTTTAGCCCCCTAACCCCCCTTGTTTACGCCACTGTATACGTGTACACGTGCGAAGCGCATACATACACGTTCAGTATTGGACGTGTATGAATTTATACATTGCATGCGTTCATATACACATGCATAAATTGTATAGACCTACCGTACATAATATATGAATTAGTGGATTTGTGAGGCTATGCAATTATGTATCTTCTTACTTATCGCCGCCGCCCTTCGATCGTTGAGCACTGTAGTCGAGGAGGGACATCTTCTGCGGACTTGGTCCCGGTGGTCCAGCGATCGGTCGGCTATTGACTGGAATGGATGCCACTGCAGCGGGTGATGAACCCTGAACCAGCGGATACGGCTGCTGCTGCTGTTGGAACATCCTCGATGGACCGCGGTTCATATGGTCAGCAGCAGCAGCAGCAGCAGCAGAGGACGGTCCACCGTTCATCATTGACAGATGAGCGAATGAATCGTCAGCGCTGACTGTCTTGCTGTGATCAATCGACCAACATGTTACACACAATAACATGTAATGCACAATAACACGTAACACACAATAACATGTTACACACAATGAAATCTAACACACAATAACATGTAACACAATAACATGTTACACATAATAGCATGTAACACACAATAATATGTAACACATAATAACATGTAACACATAATAACATGTTACACATAATAACACATAACACACAATAACATCCAGCACACAATAACATGTAACACAATAACATGTTATACACAACAACATGCAACACACAATAACGTAGACACGAACAGCGGCATAATTAAGATTAGAATCAGTTAATGACTATTATCTATATCTATAAGGAAGGATGTGACTATGTTTGTATGTATGTTTGTATGTATGTGACTTTGTCCAAAATGCACGCTCAGAGTTTTTGAGCTTTTCACTCCAAACCTTCACTACTGTGTAGGTCTCGGCACGAGACGCAAAGGCGATGGGTTGGCGATTCTCTACCACCATGGGGGCCAGGGTGGGGAGCGAAAACCCCCAAATGTTTTTCAAAAAAACGCAGCTATTTTTTTGAAATTTTTTTCCTAGATAGAGGTCCATCAGAACCCCCCGGATCAGTGGTTGGCAAATCTCCACCACCAGGGGGGCCAGGGTGTGGGGGTCAAAAACACTAATTTTCGCTAACAATTTTCATTCGCTTGCCACGTATAAAAGCCGTCATTTTCGCCGTTTTAGAGGTGTCTAAAGTGCAGTGGAGGGGTGGGATGGAGGTGAGGGGTGGAGGTGGTGGGGTGGGGTGGCGTAGGGGTCGAGGGGTGGGGTTGGGGATGGGTGGGGGTTGGTGTGGGGTGGAGTGAGGGAATGGGGTTGAGGTGGGGTGGAGGGGTGGGGTGGGGTGGAGGGGGATGGAGTGGGAGGTAGGGTGGGGTGGAGTGGGGGGTGGTGGGGTGGGATGGGGTGGAGGGGGTGGGGTGGGGGTGGGATGGGGTGGAAATTTTCGTCAAACCAAAATTTCTCCGGTGGCGTACTGGTATAGAGGTCGCACTGTGGTGGGGTGTTGTGTGGTGGGGTTGTGGCCGGAGCGGATCGAATCCTAAATTTCCCGGGCAACGCCGGGTACCCCAGCTAGTAATTATGATAATAAAGACATTGACGCAGTCATCAATTCATCCATCCATTCAACCATCATCCACCCATCCATTCATCCATCCACCCAACCATTCCATCCATTGTGGGGCATGGTGGTGTAGTGGCTATGTTCGCTGCCTTGCAGCCGGAGGATTGCAGGTTCGATTCCACCTCGAGCTACCTCGTAGGGACCTTGAGCAAGTCCTACGCTCGCAATTGCTCAGCGCTTCGTCGTGAAACTTCGATTCCGTGTACGCGCTGTAGTAAGGAACGCTTCTGAGTAGAAATCTTGAAGGGGCGCTATAAAAAGTGCACATACATACATCCATGCATCGTAATCATATCGTAATCGTAATCTCCAAATTTCTAAAGCGCCACTCAAAATAAGTCAAGCGCAAGGTGAGCACCCCGAAATTGAAAATGTGAAAAATAATAGAATGCATTTACTAGCACATGATGTAAAAAAATGAAATAAAGCCATGAAAACACCCCCCGAAATGAAAAATGTAAAAAAAGAATGAGTTAGTGACATTTTCTTTAAAAAGTCATCTGTTGTTCGGACGGAAAACTCTGAAGAAACACCCCCCCTCAAATCAAATCCTGGTTACGGCCTTGAGTCCGAAGGAGGTCGTAGGTCGTATTCCGGTCCACCCTCTCAGCCAATCACACACACCCAGCTGACGCCTCGATCTGCATGGACCCGACACAGCACAGACTACAGCGAGGCCGCCTCCAGATTCATTAGCCGATCGTTGGCACCAGGTGGCGTGGCTGTCGTCTCCAGATTAATGGCATCGATTCGGCTGAATGAGTGTACGTGCGCATCTTGTCGATCAGACAGAATTCACTCGAATTAGGCGACGCAGGCATATATATATATATATACAGCTACCGATATATATATATATTATATATATAATATATATATATATATATATATATATATAGCTACCGAAGACGAAGACATAAATAAAATTAGAGTTACGTGTCGTCGGAATTACTTGCCCAGCCAGGGAGGCTGAGAAATCCATCCACACAGACAGACAGATAGACAGACAGACAGCAAGACAGCAAGACAGACAGCCAGCCAGACAGACAGCCAGACAGAAAGACAGACAGACGGACAAACCGACGGACAGGCAGAGGGACAGATAGTTCTTCTGCTATATCGCTAGAGTTTGACGATTTATACGGGCGAATAAAAAATTCGCTGAACGATGGACGCAGGTCTTCTAAAGTCTAAACCGCAGATAGTGGCGCCACCGTTGACAGATTATGACGTTGCACCAACATCGGATGGATGGATGGACGGATGGACGGAAACCATAACGAATGTCTATTACTTTTATTGGTCCATAAACAATTGCAATGCGTCCATTTAGGAGCGCTCGGTAAAGCTTCTTCCTCAGCATCTTGGCATTTTCCTCTGCCATGCATTAGTTTGATTACGGCAATCAATCCCTGATGACTTAGACTTGACTTAGACTTAGATTTATACTTGACTTAGACTTGACTTAGACCTGAGCATCGTCGTCTGAGTCTGCGTCGTCTGGATTGACGGTCGTCTGCTGCCGTAGAACTCCATCCGGGATACGATGAGGTCGGCCAATCGCTTCCGGTCCTCCTCCTGCGTCTCTCCAATCAGAGGCATCGAGGCCGAATCGTTGACCTGAAAGAAGAAGAACACGCCACTCAACGGTCGAACATCTATGTTTAATAGTTTCCATCGACAAGAGAAGCAGTTGATGCGCTATAGAAATGTCTGCTTGCAACAACGACCACTAACTACATCGTCATTGCAGACGCGCATCAGCTACTGTTGGGCTGTTCCAACCAAATAATAAATTCTTTTTCTGGCTGCTGTTCAGGGCTGTTTTAAAGAAATTTTTAGTGCTTCTACAACTGCATAAGTTCATTTCGAACTGCACATTTTGTGTAGTCTACAACTGCACGTTAAAAACACCTGCTGCTGTTCTAGTATAGAGCGATTGAATTATTAGCCTAATTATGGCAGCAGGCGCCATAGCAGTTGTCTGCAAGACTAGTAGTGAACTGTATGCGACGGAATCTCAGATGGCGATGCACTTCTTCTCGGCATAGCCTACAACGAACGAATCTAGCTTGCTACAGAAGACTGACTAGATAGTTTCCATGCAGACAGCCTTGCTGGGAACACAACTTGATCACTGGAAATATTCTTCCATAATCAAAATGATAATTACCGGTATTGATCACTTATTAAGTAACACGAAAATCAAACAAAGCAAAAAATCAAATCTTCACATTTTCAACCGCCTATAGGCCTACCTAGGCTGTTACGGGCTCTTTTCTTAGAAAAACATGGATCTGCGCAAGCTATTTTGTCTTTCCAATATCAGCGGAGTGATGGTTGAAGACCTGCTTAAAAATATATAGGCTTACATCTGATGCATAACTTACTTCAAGTATGAATTCTCGTCCATCTTTGGTGACGACGGCCTTGACTGCTACGACATCAAGTCCACCGAACAACAGACTGCACTCGTCGACCCACAGTCGGTATCTACATGACATAGATAGATGACATAGATACATGACATAGATATAAGCTTATGCTTCACGACAATTCAGTGTCACCATGAACGCACAGTAAAGCACCATCTTAATCATACACAGAGTGAAAATGCTAAGTCGGAAACTGACATGTATATACGCAGCTATATTCGCAGAATCCCTATAGGACTCAGAACAATACACTTCAGTGCGCGTGCTCGGTTTCAATCGAGTAAGAGATATTTTCTCAATTCCATTGGAAAATGTTTCATGTATATAATTTATTTTCTTTTATAGACTAGGCCTATATATCCCGCATACATGATGTAAGAAATAAATTATTTACATTTCATCTCTGCCATGATTATAACTGTATAGCAGATAATTAGACCAGAATTTTAAGTGGCCTACATACATGTATGCTCTTAATGGTTTCTTGTGACATTGAAAAATGTTAATTCTGGACAGTGACCCGACAGTCTATTTGTTGATGCCTTGGGTTTAGACAGCTGTGGCTGGTGATATATAAATTAAGGCTCTCCGGCCAATTCGTTTAATTAATAATTTAAATAATGCGTATATAATGGGGTGGACTCCAACTTGCCGTCAGTCTGGGGCAAGAAATGTTGGCTTGAGGGATGAGAGGATATACAATACATGCACACACGCACACACGCACGCACGCACACACACACGCACACACAGAGAAACCTTTCTCTGGACCCTCGTGCCGCAAAGGCCTCGTTCGTCACAATAGACTCTTACAGTTTTGTGCCACTACACAAGAAATGAAACCCAGTTGATTCTGCATTGTGGCACTGAACAAAGGATGAGACATGCATATGAACTATAATTAATTCCTGTCACTATAGACAGTGGATGAGACTCCGTCAACTCATGCAACCGTTATGAAGTTAGACATGAGAGAATGAGAGGTTACCGTGCATGCTAACTCTTTAGGCCCCGTGTCCCAAAAGAAGCAGCATAGGCTACCAATCATCCCAATCATATATAGTGAGAGAAGGTTCACCAAGCACTGCATCATGCATGCAGGCTCACTGGTATAAGACGAATACGTTAGAAAAGAAGGAGCGAAGGAAAGACCAAGAAAAATATAGGACGAAGAAAGAAGATGACAGACGGCAGTTTAGATTGCATTTTCACATTTCACACGTCCCTGTGATAGCATAGCCTACATGCATGTAACCAAGATGGAGGAGTGGAGCAGACCGAATTCCGTTGAGCGAGCACCAGAAAAACTACTCTTCACTCAATCAATCTGATTCACTCACCCAGGGGCGGATCCAGGGGGAAACAAATCCGGCAAAGGCCCCCAAATTTGAAATTTCCTTATTTTTCACCTGCTATTTTTGCAGGGAAAGTGGACGTGGCCCCCTATCAGTTTCGTTGGCCCTCCCCATGAGGTTCGTATACAGGCTTTCAACAATACTGTGGGTAAAGGTGAAAAGAATTAATGGTATCTACTATCTAGTTTTGCTCGAGATTTCGATTAGAAGACTAACAAAGGTCATGAACTATTTGGTAATTTGTCTGACATTTCCACCAAATGACTATCTATCTCCTTCAGGCTCGGATTAATTCCTCTCTGCGGAGGGGTCAGCCACTTGGATCCTCCTCTTCCACTTGTTCCTGTCGCCAGTGTCCACCTTCCTCAGCTTTAGCATTTTCAGGTCCTGTTGTATCTGATCGCTCCATCTCTTTTGACTAAATGACTAAAATTAAAGTTAATAAGATTTTACGGCGACGAGCATTTTTTTCAGACCAAAGATTTGACGGCCAAAGACCGCAACGGAAAATTTCTTTAAGACGCAAGACCGAAAATTGTGCCCCCGCCTCTTCGAAAATATCTGTGTCAGCCCCTGCACTCACCCTTACGAGTCTTCTGGTTGGATTTCTTGCAGCCAGCATAATAAATATAATTATTATCTGTCTTCAACCACTCACCATTAGAATCATTGTTTGCGTAGGAACAATGCTTTGTAATATGACAATCGTCACTGACACGACGACGGTATAAAAATATTAGGATATGTCGCTGTCTGTCTGTATGTCTGTCTGTCTGTCTGTCTCTCGCTCTCTGTGTCTCTCTGTCTTTCTCTCTCTCTCTCTCTGTCGCTCTCTCTCTGTCGCTCTCTCTGTCTCTCTCTTTCTCGCTGTCGCTCTCGCTCTCTCTCCGCCTCTCTATATGTCGCGCTCTCTCTGTCGCTCTCTCTCCTCTCTCTCTCTCTCTCTCTCTCTCTCTCTCTCTCTCTCTCTGTCTCTCTCTCTGTCTCTCTCTCTCTGTCTCTCTCTCTGTCTCTCTCTCTGTCTCTCTCTCTCACTGTTGTTCTTTGTCCCTTTTCCTCTCTCTGTCTCTGTATATCTACATGTCTGCCTGTCTGTCTGTCTCTCTCTCTTCACACACACACACACACACACACACACATATATATATATACATATATATATTCCCTTTTCGTTTTTCCATTACGATAAGAGGAGTTGACTTTGAATCTATAGGGAGGTGACTCGATTGGTCGTGACGGTAATTTGAAAGAGATGCGCGATGAGAGAGATGATGAAAGAGAGAGACATAGATTTCGTCTGACAGAAGCAATAACAAGTATGGCCTTTGCATATTAATAGCCAGGAAAGTATCCTGTCATATTAAGCAACATGATAGTTGGACAATGATCATTACTGCCTCGAAAAGCAAGGGACAAATGTCAGGTGAATAGTTGTCTGTTTCTGTTTAAAGCAATGAAACGACAGCGTTTCAAGCGTCGTATGATTGGCGAAATGTAGATCTATCGCTATGAACTATAATTATGATATGGGTTTAAGATCAACTCCGTCACTGTTTGCACTCTGCCAGTGCCAGTCTCAAGCCTGGATAAAGGAGGAGGGCGACACTAATGATCATTGTCATATAACACAGAGTCGTTAAACTGAGACTATTATAGGCCTATACACTTATGTGAAGTCAGTCTCGAACCGATTAATTACTGTATATATGTATATATATTGTATTGTATTGTATTTAAGCATTTATAAAGCGCCTCTAGTAGGGTGAACCGTTCAGTATATATATATATATATATATGTAGTATTACTGTATAGATATATAATATTTATATATGGCATAGCCTACACTGCGTTGAGGACGTTTTGTTTCAAGATTCATTTATTAATTTTGATACGAGTCTGATTTTATTGGTAGCCAAGCAAAGTTAATTTATAATAATAGTG